>PVIA01000271.1:0-488145 GCA_004024845.1 Tonatia bakeri
TGTTTAAATAAGTTCTCAATTTGTTGCTCTTCCTGTTCCCCTTCTGGTACCCCTATAATTCGGATGTTGGAACATTTAAAAGTGTCCTGGAGGTCCCTAAGCCTCTCCTCATTTTTTTGAATTGTTGTTTCTTCATTCTTTCTGTTTGGTTGTTCCTTTCTTCCTTCTGGTCCACTCCATTGATTTGAGTCCCAGTTTTCTTCCCCTCACTATTGTTTCCCTGTGCATTTTCCTTCATTTCTCTTATCGTAGCCTGCATTTGTTCATCTAATTTCTGACCAAAGTCAACCAATTCTGTGAGCATCCTGATCACCAGTGCTTTGAACTGTGCATCTGATAGTTCGGCTATCTCTTGGTCACTTAAAAAAATTGGTTCTGGGGCTTTCAAATCTGTTTGAGCCATCTTTTTTATTTTCCTTTGGTTTGGTTGTGGCTGTTTCGTAAGGGTGGCAGAGCCTTAGGTGTTCACCAGGGCGGGGCACCCCAGTCACTGGGGTGTGACATTGTATGTGAGGGAGGGGTCTGAGAGGGAACAATGGTGCCTGCTTTGCTCTCTCTAGGACTTCCGTCCCCTCCACTGCCTCCCACAAGCAAATTGGGCCCTTCTGGTGCTGGCTCCCGGGCGGGTGGGCTTGTGCACTTTCTCAGACTCTGTGGGCCTCCCCGAGAAATCTCCTGTGAGGCTGAGAGAGTCTCCAGGCCTCAGTTCCCAGACGGGGCTCTTAAGCTTTGAAATGCGGCGGCGCTGCCTGTTTTCGCTTAGTTTGCTCGCGAATGTGTGGCTGCGGACAGCCAGCTGCCTTGCACCCCTCACTGGGTCTGCTAGTCACCTCCCGAGCCCAGGGTCCGCCACTGGTCCATCCGTCCCCAGCGCGCCCGCGCCTGCCAGCCAGCGTTTCTTCCCGCCGGGACCCCTCGACCCCACTTCGCAGGCCTCCCGACTCCGCCGCTCCTTACCGGTCTGGATGTACTGGAGTCCGACTTCTGTTCAGTTCATTTCCCTCTGTTCTGGTTGTTTTCTTGTTTCTCAATTTTTGTTGTCCTTAGTTTTGGTTGCGCGAGGAAGCACAATGCGACTGCCTATGCCTCCATCTTGGCCGGAACTTGGCACCTTACTTTTCTTACTCAACAGTATATTTTAGAGACTTACATTATATGGATACAATGTAGACCTAGTTCATTTATGTTAATTTTTTAAAATTTGTTTTTCAATTATAATCGACATACAATATTATATTAGTTTCAGGTATACAATGTAGTGATTAGACATTTATATACCCTATAAGTGATCACCCACCTGACACCATGCATACTTATAACCATGTTTTAACTATATTCCTTATGTTCTACTTACATCCCCATGACAATTTTTGTAACTGGCAATTTGTATTTCTTAATCTCTTTACCTTTTCACCCATCACTGAATGCCCCTCCCATTTGGCAACCATCAAAATATTCCCTGTATCTGTAAGTTTGTTTGTTCATTTATTATTATTTTTTATTCCACATATAAGTGAAACCATAGGTATTTGCCTTTGTCTGTCTGACTTATTTTAATTAGCATAATACTCTCTAGGTCCATCCATGTTGTCACAAATGGCAAGATTTCATTCCTTTTATGACTGAGCAATATTCCATTGTATATATGCACAACATCTTCTTTATTCATTCATCAAATTGATGAATATTTGGTTTGCTTCTATATCTCAGCTGTTGTAAATAATGCTACAAAATATGTACAAATATCTTTTTCGATTAGTGTTTTGGATTTTTTTGGATATTCAGAAGTGAAATTGCTAGGTCATACGATAGTTCTGTTTTTAATATTTTGAGGATCGTCCATACTGTTTTTCACACTGGCTATACCAACTTACAGTCCCACCAACAGAAGATTAGAGCTCCCTTTTGTCCACATCCTCACCAACACTTGTTTGTTGATTTGTTGATAGCTATTCTGACAGGTGTGAGGTAATATCTCATTGTGGTTTTAATTTGCATTTCTCTGATGATTAGTGACTTTAAGCATATGTTTGTATGTCTGTTGGCCATCTGTAACACACTCTTTGGAAATATATCTATTCAGGTTCTCTGTCTATTCAACTGAAAAATCGTTCATTTTAACTGCAGCCTAGTATACCAGTTTACCCTTTTCCTATTGGAGAACAATGTTACTCACTTTTTGCCATTGATGCACTGAATATGCTTGTGCATGTATGTCTGTGCACGAGGTGTAACTTCTTCAGTGTAGGAACTGAGAAGCAGAATTACTAAGCAGTAGGGAATGAACTTTTTCACTTTTCTCAGTACTGACAAACTGCTCTCCCAGGTGGTTACACCAATTCATATTTTGGCCAGATTAGAAATTCCTATTTTTCTGCATCCTCACCATCACTTGTGAGACTAAAGTTTTTTCAACCTGATAGATAGGTATAAAAGGCATTTTAGCCCTGGCTGGGATGGCTCAGTAGATTGAGTGCTGGCCTATGAAACAAAAGGTCGCCGGTTCTATTTCCAGTCAGGGCACATGCCTAGTTTGCAGGCCAGGTCCCCGGTGGGGAGTGCAGGAGGCAACCACACATTGATGTTTCTCTCCTTGTCTCCCTCCCTTCCTGTCTCTCTAAAAATAAATACATAAAATATTTTTAATAGGCATTTTATTGTCCTAATTTACATATCCCTGATTACTTATAAGCTTAAGCATTTTTGTATGTTTACTAGCCAGTTCGGTTGGTGGTGGGGTGTGTGCACGCGCACACGCGTGACAGAGAACGAAGTAGAGGGAGATGGACACGGGAGAGATAACAGTCCTAATCCTTGTTCCTTTTTAAAAATACGAGGCTGTGCTTTCCTCTTGTACATTTGTAATTGTTCTGTATTTATTCTGAAGTTCTCATTTGGATTGCAGTTATCTTCTTCCAAACTGTATCTAGCCTTTTTATTTTGTTTATGTTATCCTCTATTATGAATAACTTTTAAACTTAATGTAGTTAAATCATAAATCTTTTTAAGGTTTGTGGATATTTGTTCTTTATTTAATAAATCTGTTCATAACTCTCCATCCAAGATATTATTCCATATTGTTTCTAAAAATTCTAAATTTTTGCTCTTCACATTTAAATTTTGTCCAGCTGGAATTTACTTTTGCTTATATGGTGAAATAGGGATCTAATTTTATCTTTTTCCAAATAGAAACTTCAATGTTTCAGCACCTCATAAGGGTAGTCCAGACTTTCCCAGTATTAGAATGCTATTTCTGTTAAATACAAATCCCCATATACAAGTGGGTCAGTTCCTCAACTCCCTATACTATACTTTTTATGTTGTTATCTTTTTTAAAAGATTTTATTTATTTATTTTTAGAGAGAGGGGAAGAGAAGGAGAAAGAGAGGGAGAGAAACATCAATGTGTGGTTGCCTTTTGCATGCCCCCTACTGGGGACCTGGCCTACAACCCAGACGTGTGCCCTGATTAGGAATCAAACCAGCAACCTTATGGTTCACAAGCCCATGCTCAATCCACTGAGCTACACTAGCCTAGACAACCTATACTATTCTTTTGATCCATTTGTCTATTCCTTCATAGTACCGTAATTTTAACATTATACCTAATAGCTATACTTCGTTGATGCAGTGCATTTTTGTCTTCAACTTTGTTTGCTTGTTTTCCAGCTTTATTGAGATAAACTAACAAATAATATTTTTAAGTTTAAGGTGTACAATGTAATGATTTGATATATGTATATATTTTTAAATGATTACCGCAACAATGATAGTTAACACATTATCACCTCACATAGTTACCATTTGTGCGTGTGTTAGAGAACATTTAAGAGTTACTCAGCAAATTTCAAGTGTACCATATTGTATTGTTGACTATAGATTTAAATTTGTTTTGACTTTCCTTAGTCCTGACCCTTCCACTATTTTAGGATTAGCCACGTGATTCCTATATTTAAAAAAACCAAACTATTGGAATTGATAAAGAAAGTGCATCTAAATAGATTAATTTGGAAAATTTTGCCATTTGCACAATGTGCAGACTTCCCATCCAGAAATGTGATGTATCTCTCCAGTTAGAGCCTTCTTGAAAAATGATACATTTACATTATTTAATATATGTATACTTTCTCCCATAAATATTTTACACATTTTATTAGCTATATTATGAGGATTTTATCGTGCTTGCTACAACTGTAAATAATATATGTTTTAATTATATGTTCTAACAGTTTTTGCAGGTGCTTAGGAAACAATTTTAAAAATTAGTTTTAAATTAGGTAACTTAGAAATTTCCTTATTTCTTGTAATAGTTGCCCTATTACTTCTTTTCTCTTGGATTTTTAAAAATAGATAATCATAGTACCCACAAATAAGTATACTTTTATTTTGAATCTTTGTTTTATTACTTCTTCTCATTGTTTCATTGGATAGGACTTATAGACCAATGTTGAGTAAGGATTTTTGATAATAGTCATCCTTGCCTTGTTCCTGAACTTAGTGGAATTATTTTAGAGATGCACCAAGTATAACTTTTACTGTAGATTAACATTAGATAAACTATACCGAGTTATTCTTTTTATTCCTAGTATATGCCAAGAGATTTTAGTTATAAATGATTATTTAATTGTATCAAATGCCTCCTCTCTCAGGGATGTCCAACCTTTTGGCATCTCTGGGCCACGCTGGAAGAAGAGTTGTCTTGGACTACACATTAAATACACAAGCACTAACAAAAACTGATGAACAAAACAAAAGGTTTTAATTAAAGTTACAACTTTCTGTCAGGCTGTGTTCACAGCCATTCTGGGTCACACGCAGCCCACGGGCCACGGGTTGGACACCCCTGTGAGTTTACGTCTTTTGAGGTGATCACATGTTTTGTCTTCTTTATCAGGTGCGCAGCAAATTACATTAATAGCTTTTCAGTTATTAAGTTTTCCTTTCTTTGGTAACCCAACTTGGTGATGATGTATTATTTTTAACATTACCAGATTTAGTTCACTAATGTTTGATTTCAAAATTTTATGGTTTTGTTTATAAATAAAATTTACTTGTATTTTTTCTTTTTGTAATGTCTTTTCCAATTTTTGTTGTTGAGGTTACATTAATATCATATAATGGGTTTAAAAGTTCTGTCCTTTTTCTCTTTTCTAGAACAGATTGCCTAAGGTAGGAATTCAATTTTCCTTGAAAACTGGGAATAACTTACCTGTAAAACTCTTTGAGGTCAACTCTTTTTGTAGATAGGTTTTAGGTTATTGATTAAGTATTTAAAAGGCCATAAGTCTCTTCTGCTTTTCTATTTCTTTTTGAGTTAAATTTTCTATAAGTGTTCCCATTTCATCTAAAATTTTAACGATTACAATACAGTCGTACATAGTAGTCTCATGACTTTGTAAAATTACATCTATAGTCACATCTTTTTCTTTCTGGGTATGGTTCATTTGTACTATTTTTCCTTTTTTTCCTGATTTTTGTTCTTATCATATCTTTTTTCTTGGTTTCTTCTTGAGTTCACAGTTATTTTTTCTAACTTCTTTCACTAGATATGTTCATTAGTATTCAATCTTTCTTCTCTTCAGGTGTATGTGTGTGTATATATGTGTACCAGTTATTTTCTCCCTGAAGTACAGCTTTAGCTACATCTTACAATTTTTTTGATAGGTTGTTTGTCCCTTGTCATTCAGCTCTAGATATTTTTAAATTTTTATTATGATTTCTACTTTGACCCATTAATAATTTGGAAGTGTTTTTATTTTTCCAGACATAGGTTCCTTTTTCTAGTTAATTTTTGTCATTTACTTCCAATTTAGTAGCCTTTGAAAGGGAATGTGGTCCGTATGATATTGATTTGTTACTTTTAGATACTTGCTGTGTGGCCAAGTTTGTTGTTACTGGAAAATAAGTTTATTCTGTAGTCTCTGTTTGTCACAGAGAGGAAATTCTATGTCCAAGCTATTACATGTGTCATTTAAATCTTTTACATGTTTACTAATTATTGTTTTCATGAGCTATTTAATAATGAGCACTGTGCTGAAATATCTCACTATGAGAGTGGATTTCTAGATATTTTGGGGATTTTGGTAATTTGTGGTTCATATATTTTAAGACCACATTCTTAAAAGTCAACAATTTCAGAATTCTTGGTCTTCCAGAGAGGCAGCTCCTGGCTTGTCTGTAGAATAACTCCTCCTTTGTTTGCAGTTTTCTTCCTTGGGGGCCTGAACCAGGTCCAGGTGTTCCCGCCACCTCCGCCCACAGCACATTCCCTTCCTCCTGGTTTCAGGTGTATCCCTACCTCTGGGGAGCAGATTCTGTATATATGCATGTACCATTATATATACGGGGTCCAGCACAAGTAATGCCCCTTTTTATTACAAAATCTTCATAAGCATGTAATTCTGTATCATAACAATATCACACTCAAGCACACCATATGACATTTTAGGTGAAATGTTCTAATTGCTGTCTATCCTGTGAGAGACATTCATGTCCCCTACCAACCACACTCAAGCAAGCCTTACTTCTGCTGGACCTTGTGTGTGTGTGTGTGTGTGTGTACATATACACATAAACTGTAAGCCTTTATTTCTTTTTTTTGGCTTATTTTCTTCTTTATACTTTTCTGTTGCAAACATTTTTAAAGAAAAAAATGTAGAACACAAAAGGCCTTATAGTGTACCTGTACTACCAGCTTCCTAGAATTGCAAACTCAGTGGCTTGAACAACAGATTTATTGTCTCACAGTTCTGGGACTAGAAGGCAGGGTTGCTTCTTCCAGAGGTCTGTGAGGACAAGACTGTTCGTGGCCTCCCTCCTTGGCTTGGGGACGGCAGTGCTCTCCCTGTGTCTCTTCACATCACCTGCCCTCTGTACATGTCTCTGTACCCAAATTTCCCCTGTGAATAAGGACACCAGTCATGTTGGAGTTGGGCCCACTCTAAAACCTCATTTTCACTTGATTACCTCTGCAGAGACTACCTCCAGATAAGGACATGTTCTGAGGTACTAGGGGTCAGGACTTCAACATATCATTTTTTTTGGGGGGGGCATTTGTGGGGGAGGACACAATTTAACCCAGAACAGAACTTAATATGACAGGAATTCATAGAAGTGAAGGAAAAGATGGAGACACTTTCCAGAGGAGATGACATTAGACTCATTCCTGAAGGATAAGTTGCCCTTCATCCTTTGATAGGGAGAAGAGTGAGTTAATTTTACAACCTCCTCCTCACTTTCTCTGGAGCTACATGGGAAAATTAGTGATCTGAAATGCTCAGGGTACTCAAGAGGTCTGTTTGCCTGGAAATGTTTCATCTAATGCAGTGAACATGAGCTGGGATACAATGATGAGGCCAGATTAAGGGAGGAGATCTAAACACCCAGAGCATCCTGTAATGAAAGTTGTCCACTCCACGGGAGAGGGCATGCCTTGGAGAAACTGAGGCAGAAGCCGCAGGAAGGTTCTCACTGAGCAGGCAGTTTGACTGGACCAACTCTAGTCTTCCTATGAAGTCCGCAGCAGCACAGGTGCACAGGAAGAAAGTTTAGGGGGCGGGTGGATGGGAGTGAGAGACTTATGAACTACAACACTCCCGCTCAGGGAGAGATGAAACCCCAAACACAGAAAGAGGGTCTCCCTTCTAAAGCCCAAACCAGTGACAATGGAGAGGACAAAGGAGATGGGGGAGAAGACACTTAATTTAACGAGGAGGGTCTGATTCCTCAGAGTCGAGTCTTGCAGCCATGTTTTGTCAGAGCTACAAAGTCCAAGTCCAAAACACAGGGTCAAGAGTATAATTTTGGCCCAAGATGAATAAACCTGGCCTCAGCAGCTGCCACCACTCTAGAAATTTGTACGTTTAAGGAATGTGAGCACTTGAGACTATTTCTAGTTCCAGCTGCTCTGAGGTATTAACAAAGGTCTAATTGCTGAAACCATGTGCCGTGGACATGGTGTTCATTTTCCTGACACACGGAGAATGCGGTTTGGAGGCCGAGCTGTCAGGCCCAAATCACCTCCAGACCCTGCCTATTACAAGCAAGCACATTTCATCACCGGGCAGGACTTGCTAAGCTTGGTCGATGGCCTCATTATGGCTATTTGTATCCTAACACTGGAGCCAACATGACAGGTTAGAATTCCTGTCAAAGGCTCAAGGCACCCAGCTTCCTCCAATCCCCATTTCCCAGGTAATCACATTGTCACACCTGAAGATGAAGGAGCCACTTGTCTAGTGTTTTTATCAGGTCTATAAGGCACCCCATGCCCCTAATTCTCAGCAGGTAATATTTCATAAAAAAGAGGCCATATTATGACTTGCAATCTCTCTGTGGGTAGCTAGGCTTCCTGTGCAAATGGAGGCAGTGAGGGCGATGAGGCTGTAGCTACGATTCTCTGCATCTCAGCAGGGAGAGACAGAGCAGGCTCCGTTTGATAGGCAACAGTTCCACTCTTGGTACCCCACCCTACTGCACCCACAAATAGTCGTGGTTATCTCTCCTCCAAATCTAAATGTATTTTGTTACCTTATTGCTTCTCAGAACCACAATATCTGTTGACACCAGCTACTTGTAAGTTGTCCCACGCTAAAAATACCAAAGTCCATACATTCATATTTTAATACCAGCTTCAATTTTTCGAGGGAAATCCTCCTCCCTAAATTCATTCACATTTAATTCATTGTTCTGGCCTGAAAAGGGAATGCCTCGCTAGGGCTTCCTTCCTTTGGGGGCTTTCCATGCAGGCCTTGGACTTCAGCACAGCCGATGATCAGTACATCCAGGCAAACACGCCTTGCTGATTCCACCCCCTGGAAACCCGAGTCTGAAGAAACCCTGGACATTGACAAGCAGTACAACAGTGATTAAGAGCCTGATCTCTGCAGGCAGACTAACTGGAGTTTGATACCAATTCTACCCTTTTTACCCCCTGTGACCTTGGGCAAGGGTCTTCCACTGTCTATGCCTAGCTTTGTTATGTGTAAATCCCACTTCTGCATAGGGTACTTGTAAAAATTCAGTTGTTGTGGATAAAGTGCTTTGAAATAAATGCCAGACAGTATTGTTGTCTCCACAGAAAGAATGTGGTTAGATCAAGTAAAAGTGTGGTCCTGGTAGCATCTTCTGGAACATGAGGATTTAGGTCAACATCCTCTCCCACAGGAGACCCAATAAACACATTCTGATTTACACAGGTGTTCCTCAACAGGGCCGTGCTGATCCCAGTGTAACCCACGTATAGTGGGCATGAGATCGGCATACGGAAAAATCAAGTATGCTTTTCACTACTGGAGGTGTAGATGTCCAAAATGCTGAGCAAGAAGCCCAACCTGAAAGAGGCCGTTAACCTTGACCGCCATAGCCAGAGGCAGCTCAAAAGAAGAGAGCTTGGCCAAGACCAGACACGGAGGAGAAGCCGTTCTTCAGTTAAGGTGGCAGCAGAAAATTTGCAGAACGTTTTTGGGGAGGTGGGGTTCAGCAGGGCCAGCCTCTGTGCAGTCGCCAGCAGGGACAGCCAGAGCAGCTAGAGATGAAGAACGCGCCTCATCCTCAGCTTAGTAGACTTTCTGGGGGAGACAGCTGGGGGGGTCACGGGGCAAGCCAGCGATTGCTTTAAAGCCAGGATGATGAAAGACGATTCAAATGTGATCTGTGCAGACTTGTCTGCTTAGAAGAGACTGCCATACTCACTGTGGGGGTGCTGTGATGGGCTCCCCCAAAACCCATCAAAGATAAAAGCAGGACTTGGTCCCCAGCTTCCATCACACAGCCCTCAAGTGTCAGTCCTCTCTGGAGTTGCCTTGGCTGACCTGCCTCACTCGGGGTCACACCGCTTCCCACGAGAGCCTGGGACAGACTGATGTGAGGGATACAAATGTCTAGCCCTTTTGCCTCAACTCAGGACTGCACTGAAATTATCTTGTCTTTAGAATCCCCGACAAAGTCAGCTGAGGCTCCTAAGATGACTATACTGAGGCTTGGCCTGTCATTCAGCCCAGTCCTCCCGCCCACTGAGGCTACTCTAGAAGGATAGCCTCAGAGATGTTCTGCATGTTCATCTCCACTCCAGAATCTCCTGCTCTGCACACCTGGCAGCAGGTTACACGACAGGTTTCTGACCAATGGGAGGTGGGCAGAGTGAACCAGCTCAGGGATCTTTGAGTGATGCTGGAGGCAACACATAAGGTAGTATAGATCAGGGAGGAGGTGGGCATGTGTGGGAAATACACCATTGTGGTAAAGCTGAGATTTGGGATTTGATTTTGCTGGTGTGTTTTTTCTCTTAACAAACCCTAGCTTACCTTATCTCATCTAATGCATTACCCATACTCTTCCAAAACACGTCTAATTCCAGAAGGAGAAGCAAGCACAAGCTTATAGCTAATGACACTATAAAATAGTTATTTGTCACATACGTCTACTCAAGTTAACTCTTGAGGAAGCGTGGCACTCTTCACCCCCTGGTGTAGATTTAGTTATTCTCAATAATAATATTCTCAGTGGCAATATTCCCAATGAATTCTTGTATGTGTGTGTGTATTATTAAAGTACCAAGTTAAATAAACTACTTAGGCATTTTAACAAATCTGAACAGAGTAGATCCATTAGAGGATTGGATTAAATATTCTGATGCGCTAATTTGAAAAATTGAGTAAATATACATAAATAAATATATGCACACACTGATTGACTCTTTTAACTGACTTTTTTTTTAATCCTCACCCAAGGAAATTTTTTCATTGTTTTTAGAGAGAGAGGAAGAGACAGAAATATCGATTGCCTCTCACAAAGGGTCAAACCGGGGATCGAACTTACAACCTAGGTATGTGCCATGACCTTTCAGTTACAGAATATGCTCCAACCACCTGAGCCACACTGGCCAGTGCTAATCAACATTAATGAAGCCTCTATTGTGTGTATCACATTCCTGGAGTTTTACTACAGGTAAGGGCTTTCTAGACTCAGAGTGCTGATTAAACAGGAACAGGCAGACCTGTACCAGACTGCCAGTGGGGTGCAGGGTGGTAGGGACATGCCAGGGTGCCCAGGTGGTGGAGGGAGAGAGGAGTACTCTGCCCTGCCTGTGGGGGACCAGGAAAGGCACCACACAGATGATGCCTAAGCTGCAGCTTGATGAAGGTGTTGGGGTTCAGCAGGCACACGAAGTGGAGAAAGCATTTCAAGCAAAGACATTGGAAATAGCGCAATGTATGAGCACGTGACAGAGCTGGAGAGGTGACCAAGGAAGGCAGGACAGGAGGTGCAGTAGGTAGGAGATGAGGTTGGGGAGAGAGCACAGGCTAGATTCTGGGAGGTCTGTATGCGATGCGACGGGATTTTGACTTCTTTTATTCTTTCATTTGTATATTGTTACATTTGTTTTGACCTGTTTAATTGTTGTTCTTCTGCACTCTAATACAGACTTAATGTACAAAAGGGTAAATTATACAACTGGATGGAGTTTGTGGATTCATAAATTTCAGGCTCATCAAAAGTGATTTCCCACAGTTCATACCAGTAGAAATAAGACCCCAGTGGTACCCCCAGGCAGTGGAATGTTATTTGGCACCAAAAAGAAATAATCTATCAAGCCATTAAAAGACATGGAAGAATCTTAAATGCACATTACTCTGTGAAAAAAGCCTGTCTGAAGAGACTACCTACTGTGTGATTTCCATTATATGACACTCTGCAAAAGGCAAAACCACACTGAGAGATCAGTGGTCTCCAGGGCTGGGGGGATGGAGAGATGACCAGGTGAAACACAGACGATCTTTAGGGCAGCGAGAATCCTCTGTTTGACACTATATTGATGGACACATGTCATCATATATTGGTCCAAACCGTAGAACGTACAGCACCGAGAGTGAACAGTAATGCAAACTACGGACCTCGAGTGATTGTGATGTGTCATTGTAGTCTCATCCATTGTGACAGATGTTCCCTCTAGCGGGGGTGTCAATAATGGGGGAGACCATGCATGAGTGGGGGCAGGTGGTATATAGCAAACCTCTGTACCTTTCTCTCAGTTTTTCTGTGAACCGAAAACTGCTTTAAAAAATACTATAGGTTAAATATATATATAAAGACCCCAGTGCCTCTGAGCCCCCAGCTCCACAGCTCAGGCAGGCTTCAGGGTCCCAAATGACCCCAGGCAAGTTCTAAGGTTCCCCACAAGATGCTTTCTTACATCTAATGAGGTGGTCAACTCATTCCACTTTGCCCTGGAGTGTCCTGGTTTTAGCTCTGAAAGTCCTGTGGCCCAGGAAAACTCTTAGTCTTGGGGGAACCAGATGGTCATTCTAAAGTGTATTTAAAAAATGTGTAACTTGTTCACATTTTTCTGCTCAGGCCCCTTCTCAAGATCCCAAGCCTTGAGCCACTGCCTCAGTCAAACACCCCCGGGGGAGGTGTGATAGCCTCTGGCAGCTCTGGGCAGCCATTCCTGTCAGGTGACAGATGCTACTCTTCTAGCCCTGGGAAAGCAGACCCAGCTCTCCTACTGCCACCCAGCTTCTGGCGTGAGTACCTTCCCACCCCACCTTAGTTTCCCACGGAGGGTTTAAGGACAATGGAAGGAAAGCTCAGCCTCAAGAGTAACCTCATTTGTGGACAGAGGCAGCTCCTTGAAGCGCACCCCAAAGAACCTCTCTCAGTGTTCCTGAGGCCTGGCCTTGGTGTCTTGTGGATGAGTCCAGCTCCTTCCCACCACCAGAAAGCTCAGGTGCAACTGCCAGATGACTTTGAGAGAGACAGGACTTTTCAGTCCCTTCAGGTTCAGGCCTGCTTTCCACAGAGGCAGAGACTACTACTGCCCCCAATATTCATTCACTTGCCTCCTTAGTAATAAAACCCCCTATTTTTGTATGGCAAAGTACCTGGATAAAAGACTATTTCTCAATTCCTCAACCAGCTTTGGTGTTTGGGAGAACTTCAGAAAGGCTGCTTAAAAGAAAATCATTTGGGAGGCCTTACCTTAAAACACATACACTCACACACCCAATTTTTCCCTCTATCACTTTTCTTCTCTACAGGCTGCAATGTAGATACAATGGCTGGAACTCTAGCAGCCATCTTGTGACCCTGAGAACAGAAGATGTTCATTAAGGCTAATTAAACAGAAAAACAGAAGGTATCCTGCCTGAGTCCTTGGGAATCAAGGAGCCACCCTCACAGTTCTGACTGCCTGCTTGTAGACTTTCTTTTAAAAAGAGAAACAAACTCTATGTGTTTAAACCACCCTTATTTAGGGTTTAACCCAGTTTTGATAAAATTGTCCTTTGGTGGTGATTGACCCAGGTAATTTCTTCTTCCTTAAGGAACAATCCCAACCCCTACCACCAGGGGGTGGTCTTGACCTATATGCCTCAACATGACAATACTATCATAGGAGTCCAACATCAGTACATTCTGTATAATTCATGCTTAAATAACAGGGTGCACAGGACAGCTATGTACTGGGTTGTATCAAATTCTGTGCATTTTCTCTAGACATGAGATTTTTATCACACGTTTTTCTTTTGTTTTCTCTATGCAGATTCTTAGCTTCTGTAGGCAATCCCCAGAGCCAAAGAAAATATGCAGAGAAACAGCTCTGACTGCAGCAAACACAATATTGTATAGTTCTCAACAGAACAGTGAGCTTCCAGTTGTTGTTTAACTTTCATATTAATGGTAAATTTATACTTGTCACCAAGAAGCAGTAGGTACCCATCTGGTGGTTCTAATAAAGGGAGAGTCTACTCTGCAAGGTTTATTGAAATCTCTACTTCTGCTAAGGTGGAAAATCGAGGGCAGCACTTAACTCTCCAGTTTGCCCTCTTCAAAGCTTCAAAACTCTCCAGGCAGAAAGTTTCAGTCATTAATAACCCGATGTGAGAGGAGTAATTTATCTAATTTTCACTCTGGCTAAGGGCAAGCTGCTTTCTCAGAATGCAAGTACAGTTCTGGTGCTGTAAAGAGCTCACTCACAACTAACCAACAAAAGGATATGTGATGTGGGATGGGTCAGAAAACAGTCCTCCTGAAACCGGAAATGACACTGGAGTTTGGGCTGCCTGTCACTACCAAACCCAATAAGCAGAGACAGGGATTGAATCTTTGTGGGTGCTTTATTCACATGGCCAGCGATCTGAGAAGATGGTGGATTCATACCCTAATAGACCATCTTGTCTTTTCTTTCCAGGCCAAGGTTTTTATAGAAGGGAATAAACAAGGTGTGGTGAGGGGTTTTGAAATTTGGAGAGGAGTTAATTAGATTAAAAAAACAACTTCAGCATTCTCCCCTGGGCGGTGGTCTTTAGCTGTGCCCCAGGTGGTGGTCATCTCACCCTGGAGTACAATGGCTCAGATATGGTCTTGAATTGCTTGCAGTCCTCCTGAGGAACAAAGGCAGAACTGCTTATGGTCTCCTGGAGTCAGGGTGGGTCATACCTTCAGTTCCCGGAACAAAAGCTTTCACTTGCATTGATTACTAAGCTTATTAGCTATTACTTAAACTAAAATTTTCACACTCTTAAGTCCCCTATCACTCCTTTGACAGTTTCACATCACAGCACTTTGGTATCATCTGCACTCTCCTCTTGCATCCCTATTTTACCTCACAATACTGAAGAGTTAAGGTGGGAGGAGCCATGGCGTATAGACAACTGATAGTCCTGCAGTTCTCACCTTAGTTTTCTTACTGAACTGCTTGTCATATTAGGAAAGAACAACAAAATATGCAGAATTGAGAAATAGTCGCTTATTTCTCTCCCATTTCTTTAACAACCATGCAGAAAATGCTCATATGTGATCAAATAGGTGATCACTAGGCAATCTCAAAGTAGGAGAAAGGACCAAAACCACCTGCTCACAGGAACACCGGCAGGGGTCTGCTCCCTTGGAGAATCTCTTGGAGGTAGGGCTTAGTAAATAAAAACACAGGTTGTCCTGTTAAATTTGATATTTTTGCAATATTTGGGACACACGTACTTAAGAAATTATTTATTGTTTATCTGAAATTTAAAGTTAACCCAGTGTCCTGGACTTTATCGGGCAGCTCTACTTGGGGGTAAAGAATCTGCCGCTGGTAGGGGTGGGGGAGGAGCAGTAAAAACGGGCAGAGTCTGGAATCTACCAAGGGGACTGCCCCAGGGAAAGTCACTGATTAAAAACAAAAGAGCCACATACCACGAGGCCTGCAGGCAGGGTTCCAGGATAGCTCATATCATCTCCTTTTCGTCTTTAGAGTCTAGAATGCCCTCCTGCTTTGGGCATACTGATAGCTCAGTTAGGGGAGCTGACCAACTGGCTAGCCAGGGACCACTAAGGAGGAGATATGAGATACTAACACAAGCCCCAGACCTCCAGGACTGTGTGTTCTGCATTTGCAGACGTGTGTCTGTGTTGGTCTGGAATGCCGCAAGTCCTGTTCCTAGAGGGAAGGCAACCAGTTGTTTCCAGAATTCCAGACTCCCCTATTGTTTTTCAGAAGGCAGCTTGTTCAAACCTTGGGGTAAAGAAAAGGTTTAGTTTTACATTTTCTTTGAGTTTGCCCACTCTGGAGTGCTCTTTCTACCAGCTCTGCCAGATACTTATTTTCCAAATGGAAAGTTTATCCAGAAGTTTCAGTAGAATCCATTGGGTAAAGAGACATAGAGGTATGGCACCCTGTCCTCTGGATCCAGTGACGATATAGGTGAGCAATACCTTTTTAGTCTCCACACCAGGCTGTGCAGACATAAACACTCCAGTGTATTGAACAGTGAGTCCATTTCAGAGGATATTATAGATAAGGAGCTCCTCCTTCAATTTAATTCCCTTCTGACATGGACCCTTTCATTTAGTAAGGTAAAGTCCTCACCAATTTCAAGTTTCTTGAGTTTCACAGGAAGGTACCTGAAGACTTAGGTCTTTTTCTAGGATGAGGGTTCCTCTCGTGTTCTCTCCCACTGCAGACTTAGCTTACTTGGCCTTAGGCTTTAGTCACCTCTCCAAACACTTCTTCCTTAGGTCGTGTGTAAATCTGTAGCCACTACCCCTGCAAACACCCCGCGCTTATCAACAGTGAGTGGTCTCACTCTCTGAATTCATCCTTTCTTCCCATGCAACATCTCAAGTCTGGTTTTTAGTCTAAAGTAGCACCACTGGATGATCACAGATGTTCATTGCCACTCAATCTTAAAAAAAAAAAAAAAATAACACTGTCATGGGTAGATATGGATCCTGATCACAGTTCCATTTCATTTTCCAGTATCAGTTGCAGCATACCAGCCCTTTTAATGATGGACCTGTTAAATCAGGCACATTCACTATCTCAGGGATAATGTGGTCTGAATCCTCATTCAGAGACCTGTTTTTTCACTAGTAAGTCAACTGAACCCCATCATTGTGTAGAATAGACTTTCTACCCAGGCACCAAATAGCACTAAAAAAAGAAAAAGAAATAAGGCTACCTATTAACAGATGCTCCCTTGAAAAGCCAGTGAGAACTCCAGACCAGACTAAATTGTGGAGGCTCAATGTGTCTCCTTCCGGGGGAAAGCGGGTGAGAGCAGGTCTGGTTGACAGATCTTCTCATTACATGGACAACAGAAGTTTGACGGGACTTAATTTGGGCCCTCCTCTTCTTTAAAGAAACTTCATTGATTTCCATTCTGCATAAATTATAAAGTTGCTTTTATGACCAGGCTACTATAAGATTAGTGCAAGATCATTCACTCAATTATGCCAGCCTCACCTTATTTGATCAGAACTGATAGGGGCCAGTTCTACCCCCTTCTAATTTCTCTTTGTTCCTTCTGTAATTCTTCATCTCTAACCACTGTTTCCCAGATATTGTTGGTTTCTGCCATAAATCCGCCTTTCTCAGATTTCTAGATTTTGGCACATACTATCCTTTTGGTCTGGAATCATCTTTTCCCACCCCTCTTGCATCTTACCTACTCATACTCATTTTTCCACTCTCAGAGTAAACATTATTTCCATAACTAGGCCATGCAGACCTCCTTAGCAGGGCCTCTCAAACTTTGGTATGCATAAGAATCACTGGAAGAAGTTTCATTTTAAAAATAGATTTCTTCCTCTCATCTCTGTCCCCGTTTACCTAATTCTGACTCAGTAGGTTTGGGATGAGAGTAATTTAAACAAGTTCACAGGTAATTTTAATAGTGCTGGTCTGCAGAATACACTTTTGAGTACCACTATCCCAGGCTAAATTAAGTCCCCAGCTTTGTGGCCCTGGAGCTCCCCAGATGCCCTCTATCAAAACACATCGTTGTTAATATCACTTTAGTGTCTCTCGTCCCTGATTGGCTGAAAACACAGCAAAGGCAGATCGTCTCTCTATAATTAGCTGCTGAGTCCTCATCAATTAGCTTGAATGTCCTCAGGGAGGTGGCTGGTTTACCTCAGCTTCTTCCCACAATTATTAATAAACAGATTGCCTTAACTTCCCGTTTTGCTCTTCCAGCCTTCCAACATCTGTGAAAAAATTTCCTATATTAAATCTCCTCTGTTTGAAATACCTAGCACGGTTTCTAATTTCCTGACTATGCTGACTATTATAAATATTAATTTAAAAATCATCTCTTTAAATGTAGATAATAAAGTTAAGCGTTGACATGGTCCTGTGAATTATATGTTATCAGGTTACTTCTCCTTAATCATAATTTTTTTTATTCCTCAGACATTTGAGTATCTAGTTTGTGCCAGAGACTATGCTCCCACCATTCATAAAAAGATGAAAAAGACAGTTCTTGTCATGAGGAACTGAGAGTGGGGGAGGGGCTGAAGGGACAGAGATCACAGTATGATAATTGCTGTGGGGGCACATGGGCAGCACCCAACCCAGTCCAAGGCAGGTGAATCAGGGAAGCCTTCTCCATGATGTCCTGCATGCTCAGCCACAGGGAAGAGGAGGGGCAGGGGAGGACCCTCCAGGAAGAGTGAGGAGCAAATGCTGAGGCCCAGACCTAGAGAGCAGGGTTCTCTTCAGGGTTCTTTCTGTGAGGTTGAACAGTGCAGGAGGTTGACAACAGTTGACACGGGAATGGTAGGCAAGGCCTCAGATGATGAAGGACAGTGCACACCATATTGAGGAACTATGTGAGACCTTGTCTTTATACTGAGGTCACTAGAAGATCACTGAAAACAGTGACTTAATGAAGTTTACTGTTAGGGAGATACCACTGGCTGAAAAGGGAGGATGACATTTTCTAGAAGCTACCAAATGACTGACTGGCTAATTAATACAAGTTAAGGTATTAATGGTTCCTTCTTTTATTCGCCAAACATTTCATGAACACCCACTATATATCAGACACTATGTTTGGTCTTGGAAACATAAAGATAAATAGGATGAGTTATATACTTTCTAGGGGCTCATAGCCTAATGGGAGAGAAAGAACCTTAGACAATGTGACAAATATTATAGAAATATAGAAGAGGGAGAGAGAAGTAGAAGAAAATGGAAGACCTTGTGGAAGAAGTATGAGTAGGAGCATGCAATGTGAGAGAGCAGGAATTCAGCCTCAGCATGGGCACACAACATTCCTGGTGTGCTCGAGGACTAGCAAAGAGTCTGGTGTAACTAGACCACAAGATAGATGAATTGGTTGGAAATGAAGTCCTAAGGCCCAATTATAAAGGGCCTTAAGGGTTCTGTTGACAATGACACATTTAGGCAATAGGGATAACTGAAGATTTTTAAGAGGGGTGGGGAATGATGAAATAAGAGTCACACTTTAGGAAATGATGTCTGGAGAATAGAATTGAAGAATAAATAATAATGGCAGCAGGAAGACTAGCTATAAAGCCGAGGCAGTTGCTTAAACGGAAGCTGAGAACTTGAACTATGAGAAGCAGTAAGGAAGGAGAGGAACCAACCAATCCTAGGTCACTCTACACCATCCCAGAAAATATTTTGTGTGGAAGCATCCATTAGTACACAAAAGACGTCTCAGAAATGCACTTTTATTCACCTTTCCCCAAACTTTGTTAAAGTCTGTTTAACGGTGTTTTAAATTGCATGCCCTAGTAGAGCAGTCTTCCATCTCCCCAGTTTGTATGGAAGGCATCCTAAGGAACAGACAGCATCACTAAGGGAAGTGCTGAAAGGGGGGCCATGAGGGCTTGAAGTGAGTGCAGTGAGTTCTCCTTGGGATATAGGGAAACAGCTTCTCAAAGCAGAAAAGGGAGAAAGGCTGACCTGGGTGGAGAAGTGGTAAAGACCCAAGACAGAGAGACGAGACACTTGAGGGGATTTCTTTTTCTTCTAATTGCAGGGAAAGAGGGAAAACTCTGGGGACAAACGACCAGAGGTTACAAAGGCAAACATCCCCAGGAGCCTACAGGTGACACAAACAAGGAAGCAGACTTGATTTAAGAACACAGAAGCATGTGGTCTGTGAAAGAGGCCTGTATTATATACACACGGGCTCAGTCCATTGTGGTCATATGGAAACGCAGCTTGGCCAGATCTTGTGATTTTTCAAAAGAAGTCAGAAATTTAGATATTCCTGTAAAACCATCCACTGTCTTTAATGTGGGCAACTAATTCAAATGTTTTCTAAATACCATGCTGGCCAAGTAAAACACATTGTGGCTGCATTTGGCCCTTGGCTGGTCAGTTTGTAACCTTTGGTCTAGAGGAAATGGGAGGGCTGTTCTTTGAATAAATTTCCCCAGCCATGACAGATAGACAGCCTGCTTCTGCTTGAATGTAAACAAGCCATGAGAGTACACCACTTCCAGAAAGGAAAATCTACTGGCTAAGTTTGGGGAGATGATCCAGAATGTACTAATATGTAAGTGTGCTCTTGTTCTGGTGGGAAAAGAAATTTTGGAACTGAGGCAGAAGAAAGAAAACCAGTCTTCCCTGAAATAGTCTCTAACTTGTATCTGAAAAAGACAATAATCCAATGGATTATGGGCAAAGAATGTGCACAGTTCATAAGAAAGGAAATGTTATAGGATTTTCACCTAAGCAAGTGCTTTTCTTTATCTCACTTATATAAGAAATCTAAATTATTGCAATGTATCTCACTTATAAAATTGGAAAAAGTTAAAAAAATTCAATAACATGAGGCAAAGGTATTGGGAAATGGCACTATTGTACAATGGTAGTGAAATTTTAAATTCTCATGACCGCCAAAAAGAGCAAATTGGCAAGATTATTAAAATTAAAAATATGTATGTCTCATGATCCCCAAACTTCTAAATCTAAGAATTACTTACTCAGTTTTGTTCACATATTTGTGGAAGAACATATGTATAAGACTACTCATTATAGCATCATTTATAATATCAAAGGATTTTAAATAAAATTGTCCATCAATATGGAAATAAAATAAAGATACTCCTGATAGCAAAGTAACACTGTAACCATTAGAAAGAAGCAGTTCTCTATGTACTGAAGTGGACACATCTCCAATATTAAGCAGAAGAAGAAAAGTTAAAAGTGTAAATTGTATAGTAACATTTGGGATTGCATAAATATATAATTATATATGCATAGACTATCTCTAGAAGGTCTGAAAAGCATCTTTTAGAAAGGAATACCTCTGGGGAAGGCTGGCTGAGTGAGAAACAGAGATGGGATTTAGTTTTTTGCTATACATTCAATTGTATATGTTGAATTTTTATAATATACATACATATTAACATATATCATATATGTAAAATATTGTGTAATGTATACTGCAGGGTCTAGCAGAAGTAAGGCTTGCTTGAGTGTGGTTGGAAGGGTACATGAATGTCTCACACGAGATGGACAGCAATTTGAACATTGCACCTAAAGATCATATGGTGTGCTTGAGTGTGATATTGTTATGTTACAGTATTTCACATTTATGGTTTTGTAACAAAAGATTTTGTAATAAAAAAGGTGTTATTTGTATGGGACCCTGTGTAATGCATAGGATATATTATTTACAATTACATCACCTATTAATAGTAATTTAAGAAAAAAATCCTACTAAGTCAAAAAAAATCACTAACTTTTTGTCATTCCTCTCTAAAATTTCCTATTATTTTTGAATCCTAAGACCAAACTTTGGCTTAAAATTACTAGTAATTCTACCACAACTTTGGCTATTGAAATAATTGCAGTTATTTTTCTTTTGCTATCTTGGATTCAGATTCAAATCATTAGCTTTTCTATCCAACATGCTGTTGAGAAAGTACATCCAAACCCACACATATTAAAATATTAGACCTCAAAATAGGACTCATCTGTAGAGAAGTTCTGGGTCAGTTCCTCTGCGGGAGTCCAGACGGCCCCCGAGCTTCTCTCTGACTCATTTCTCTAAGTGAAATAAAATGATAAGGAAACATTTAAATGACAATGAGCAAGCCTGGGTCTGGTGCACCAGAAGTGGAAAATTTTGTTAATTTGTTATGTTCCTGCTGTGCGGGAACACAGGCTATCTTTCTCAGGCAGGCACAGAAACATATAGAGGACTTCGAAATCCCATTAGTTTCAGAGTCCACTGCCAATACGTTTATTAAGAAATGGAAGCAAGGCTATTTATTTGTCTTATAGCGTTCTCAAAACAGGACAGAAGAAACTCTTAGAAGAGTTTAGATCAGTAAGTGAGTAAAACATTAGTTGCCAAATCCTCGAATACTTCCTGAGCACCTACTAAGTGCTAGGTCACTGGGCTAGGTGCCAGGGTAGGGCTACAATGATAGGTAAGGACTTGATTGTCTAAATTCCATGCTTTCAAAAGCCTTCTCTGAGGAATATTAATATTGTTACAAGACAAAAAGTTTTCTTGATAATTAAGAATCAGAAAATAAGCAAAGAGGTGAATCAGAAATTAAACACTCTGATTGGTACGAGACTTTCAGATCTTTTAATATGCTAATGTACAGTGGGAATCTTTTAGAGGAGGGTGTGGCATGCAGCCTTTCCCCAAATTTTTTTAACTAGTTATTTTTTTTATTTTTTAAGTATATTTTATTGATTATGCTATTACAGTTTGTCCTATTTTTTTCTCCCCCTTATTCCCCTCCATCCTGCACTCCCCCTTCTACCCACACACTCACCCTTAGTTCATGTCTATGGGTCATACATGTAAGTTTTTTGGCTTTTCCATTTCCTACACTATTATTAACCCCCCCCATCTATTTTATACCTACCATTTATGCTTCTTATTCCCTGTACCTTTTCCTCGATTCTCCCTCTCTCCACTGATAATCCTCCATGTTATCTCCATTTCTGTGATTTTGTTCCTGTTCTGGTTGTTTGTTTAGTTTGTTTTTGTTTTTGTTTTCTCTAGGTTGAGTTGTTCATAGTTGTGAGTTTGTTATCATTTTACTGTTCATAGTTTTGATCATCTTCTTTTTCTTATGTAAGTCCCTTTAACATTTCATATAATAAGGGCTTGGTGATGATGAACTCCTTTAACTTGACTTTATCTGAGAAACACTTTATCTGCCCTTCCATTCTAAATGATAACTTTGTTGGGTAAAGTAATCTTGGATGTAGGTCCTTGCCTTTCGTGACTTCAAATATTTCTTCCCAACCCCTTCTTGCCTACAAGGTTTCTTTTGAGAAATCAGCTGATAGTTTTATGGGAACTTCTTTGTAGGTAACTGTCTCCTTTTCTCTTGCTGCTTTTAAGATTCTCTCCTTATCTTTAATCTTGGGAAATATAATTATGATGTGCCTTGGTATATGCTTCCTTGAGTCCAATTTCTTTGGGACTCTCTTACAATCCTGAACTTCCTAGAAGTCTATTTCCTTTGCCAGATTAGGGAAGTTCTCCTTCATTATTTTTTCTGATATGCTTTCAATTTCTTGTTCTTCCTCTTCTCCTTCTGGCACCCCTTTGATTCAGATGTTGGAACATTTGAAGTTGTTCCGGAGGTTGCAAAGCCTCTGCTCACTTTTTTGAGTTCTTGTTTCTTCATTCTGTTCTGCTTGAATGTTTATTTCTTCCTTTTGGTCCAAATTGTTGATTTGAGTTCCGGTTTCCTTCTCTTCACTATTGGTTCCATGTATATATTTTTTAATTTCAATTTGCATAGCCTTTACTCTTTCCTCTATTTTGTGACCATACTCAACTGTTTCTGTGAGCATTCTGATTACCAGTGTTTTGAACTCTGCATCTGATAGGTTAGCTATCTCTTCATCACTTAGTTCTATTTTTGGAACTTTGATATGTTCTTTCATTTGGACCATATTTCTCTGCCTCAGTGTACTTGTTAAAGGTAACAACATAAGGGGCAGAGTCTTAGATATTCCCTGGGGCAGGGCAAGCCATGTCATTGCTGCACTGTGGTACTGTTTGTGGGGGAGGGGTCAGAGAGGGAACAATGCTGCTTGCTCAGCTCTTGCCAGCTTTCAGTCACTTCCCCCACTGCCCATAAGCAAACTGGGCCCTTCTGGTGCTGATTCTCAGGTGGGTGGGTTTGGGTAAGTCCTAGGACCCTGTGGGTCTCTCCAGTGAACTCTTCTGTGAGGCTGGGTATTTCTCTTGCTGCCACAACACCCACAGGTTTTTATAGCCAGAGGTTTTGAGGCTTTCTTTTCCCACGCTGGAAACCTGGGTTGTGTGGTCTGTTTTGCTGCCCAGTTGTTCCTCTTAGTTTATTTAACACAAATGTGGGACCATCCAGTCTGCCAGCTGCTGCATCACCTGCTGCCTTGCAGTGTCCTCTCTGCCCTGGCTATCAGTCTTGGCCTCTCCTACTGGTCTGAATGAATATTTCTTCTTTAACTCCTTGGTTGTCAGACTTCCATACAGTTCAGTTTTCTGGCATTTCTGGATATTTTTTGTTTTTAAATTTGTCATTGTTTTTCTGGTTGTGCAAGGAGGAAAAGTGTATCTATGTATGCCTCCATCTTGGCCGGAAGTCCTTTCCCAAAATTATTTGAACACACTTAACTCTTTGGTTTGAGCAGTTGGAGGGATTAATATCTATACAGCATAGGTAGGAAAGCCTTAATAGAGAAAGAAACCTAGATGCATATATGAAAAGTTAAGTGCAAAATAAAACTTTCATAAAGCAAGCTGGGGTTGACTGTGCAAAGGTTTGGCATGGATTTAATGAACAGCTTAAGTTCCCAAAAGGAAAAGATAGTGGTGACCTAGAGTTCAAAGGCTGGGTGGGATAGAAAGGGCTGGTGCTGATCCTTGAAGAACGGAAGTTATCAGTCAAGAAAGAGAAGCAGTGGAAAGTGAAAGAACTATTTGGAAAAGGAAGGAGACCAGCTTGGCTAAAGCAAAGGGTTCATTATGTAGGAAGAAAAGGGAGTTATATCTAGGTTAGATTGGATTGTAAAGGGTCTTAACTGCCAAGTTAAGTCACCAGAACCTTGTTTTATAGGCAGTGGGGAGCTTTGAATAATTTGTAACCAGGACCCTAAAGGTTTAAAGTGTTCTTCCAAGAAAATTGCCCTGTTGCTCATTTGCAGAAAGCATTGAGAGTCAGTGGAATGGATCGGAAAGGAAGGAAATGGGAGCCAAGGGCTAACTGTGAGATAAAGTTCTGGAGTAGGGGTTAATGCAGATCATGAAAGGCATTTTGAATGAAGAATGGACAGCATGTGATGGCTGGATGTGAAAACTATATAAATGGCTATCAGTGAATTAGGTGGGGTTTGGAAACTGGATGACAAGTAGAATGGTACCATTCACGTGAGTAGGATAGTTTTGGAAATATCAGTTTGCATTTTGCTCTCTGAGTTTTTCCTAACTATCCTCACCATCCCCAACCCCACTAATTCCACAAAATAGGCAGGCTTTTCATACTTCTTTGCTTGAGGGATTTTTTGCATGAAGAGTTATCAGCTCCCTTTGTCTTTTATCAGCTGAAACTCACCAAGGAAGATATTGGATATCCTAGAAGTGACGAGTAATAATAACAAAAAAAGGAGTTCCTTCAAGGTCAGGGAGAGAGAGTGCAGCAGAGGTAGATTCCAATAAACTAGGAGAAGCTAGGTGCATTGAGAAGAGTTGAAGATTTCCATGCCGTGTATTTAAAAGTGTGATGGGAAAAAAAAGTGTGAGTAAGGATGAGGAACGATAAGAATGCTAATTGCTCTGTAAGTATAACCCAAGTTGGAGAGCAGTTTGGACCTATCCAGTAAAACTGAAGATTCCCAGAAATCCCCTAAGTATATTGCCCTAGGAAAGCTCCCACTTAGAGGCCCAAGGTGATAGGTACAAGAATGTCAAAGGGAAACATCATTTGTAAGAGTGGAAAATTTGAAAACAGCTTAAAATCCAGGAGGAGAATGTTTAAATACATGGTGTATATTTGCAAAGTAGACCACTAAATGAATTAACTAAAGCAACACTCATAGATTTCATAAAACACAATGTTGACTATAAAGAACAAGTTTCAGGTGGAAATTACCACTTATATAAGGATTTCCACAATACAAATCATGCCAGAGTATGTTGTATATTATTTAGGGGCATACATACAGAGCAGAAGGGTGAAGCCAGCATGGGCTCACAGTCATTACAGTCAGTGTAGTGATCATACTTGGGAAGGGGGGAATAGGGGAGTGGGTTAGGGAGGGGTCATAAAAGCTTCCACTGTATCTTTAATGATTTATTTCTTGTAAAAATATTCAAAAGGAATTATGTTAAGATCTGCCAAAACTTAGTGGTGGGTACACAGATGTTTCTTATTGAATACATTGCCCTTCACATTTGTCTGAATTTTTGAAATATTTGAAAACAATTTTAACAGCTTTATTGAGATACAATTAACTGCCTAAGTTTAAAGTGAACAATTTGATGTTTTGACATATGTATACATCCTTGAAATCATCACTGCAATAAAGACAATGAACACATCTACAATGAACACCCCCCCCCCAAATTGTCCTCATGCTTCTCTGTAATTGCTTCTTACCTCTCTCCATCCCCTACCCCCACTCCGAGGCAACCCAAGATCTGCTTTCAATTCCTGCTAACTCATTTCCATTTGATAGATGTGTACATTATTAGAAGCAGGCAGTATGATCTCTCTTTTGACTTTTTTTCAGCATAATTATATTGGCATCCATCTATGTTGTTATATCCATAGTTCATGCCTTTTTATTGCTGTGCATATTCTATTGCATGGATATCATGATTTGTTTATCCATTTACCTACTGATGGACTCTTGGGTTGAAATATAAAAATTGTTTATAAATTCTGGATAGAAGTTATTCATCAGATGTATGATTTGTAGACATTTTCCCCAGTCTGTGTGTTCTCTTTTCATTTGCTTATCGATGTCATTCAAAGAAGTGTCCTTAATTTTGGTAAAGTCCAATTTATTAATGTGTTCTTTTGTGAATTGTGCTTTTGGTATTGAATTTAGTTTAAGAAATCTTAGTTTAAGCTAAGGTCACAAAGATTTTCTATGCTTTTGCCTGAAAGTTGTATAGTTTTAGGATTCACATTTTTGTGAATGATCCATTTTTGAGTTAATTTTTGTATATGGTACAAGCTATAGATTTAAGGGTTTTTTTTATCTTTTTAATTTAAAAAAAATTGAGTGTAAAAAGCCAATTGTTCTAACACCATTTGTTGCACCTTTGTGGAACATCAATTAACACATATGTGAGATCTATTTCTGTATTTTCTCATTTGCTCTGTATGCCAATACTGTCACAGGTGGGCACAGGTAACCAGGTTCTTAGTGATCGAGGACAAAGAATCGAACTAAACACACAGAGTTTATAGCATAAAGAAAAAGGGAAGATTTATTAAGTGATAGTACACTCCACAGAACATGGGAGCGGGCCAACTCTGAGCAGAGATTGACCACTTGGGCTGGAGGGATTCTATTCTTATAGGGTAGAAGCTTCCTGGCTAGTCTTTGGTGGGCTTCTATTGTGCATGTACAAGTTGTTGAATTTCAAAGCTACTGCGCATGTGTGGTCTCCCGTGATTTTCTTGATTGGCTACTGGAGAAGAGAGTCCCACAATGTTAATTCATTATAATGCTATTATAATAAATCAGAGGTAGTGCACAGATGCATTCTTTGAGCTGCCATGATTCAGAGTTATTCCAGAAAACAGGAACTGGTTGTTTTAGCGGGCCTTTGTCATGTATGAATGTCTTTTATCTTAGCCCTGTGGGGCCTTTGGAGTTTCCTTCCTGACTACCTCCTGCCTCAATATCACACTGCCTTGATTCTGATGACTTTAAAAAACGTCTTGAGGTCAGGTAGTATTAAGCTCTCCAATTTTATTCTTTGTTTTTCAAGATGGTTTAACAATCCTAGGGGTTTGGCATTTCCCTGTGAATATTAGAATCAGCTCATTAATTTTTATAAAACAAAAGCCAGCTGTGATTTCTATTGGGCTGCATTGAATCTAAAGATAAATTTGGGAGAAGTTGACATCTTAAAAATATTGGATCCATAATCCAATTCACGATCCTATTATTTTGTCCTCCCTCTCTAAGTTTTTTCAGCAGTGTTTTGTAGTTTTCACTGTACATACCTTGCATATTTTTTTGTCAGATTTATCCCTAAGTATTCCATCTTTTTGATGCATTGTAAATTATTTTGGCTTGGAAATGTCAATTTCTAATTGTTCTTGCAACTGCATAAGACTCACATTACTTCTACTTTTCATAGAAAAGCTATTGTACATAGACAGTTACATCATCTGTTAATCTTTATTTATTTTCATTTATTTATCTAAACACCATTTATTTCTTTTTCTTGTTTGATGGCACTGGTTAGAACTCCTAGTACAATGTGTCCTGGTTCTTTTATGGCATGGATAGTCAGATGCAGCCACAGTGAAAACACAAGAGAGGCTCAGAAAAACAAAAGTTTATTATACTTACAGGTCCTAGAAAGAGAGGCATAGCATGCCATTCAGGATCACATGGGGAAGTCTCAGGTGGTCAGGAGGCAGAAAGCAGGGGCAGGGAGAAAGCCCAGGCTACAGATTTTATGGAGATTTCTGCAGGAAAGACAAGGCAGGGCAGGGTGAAGAGTTGAAGATTGGTTAGTTTGAATAATTTCAGCAGGCTTTGGGCTACAGGGGTGGTCTCTAGTTGCCTGGTACCTGGCCCTGGGATGATTAAGGCAGAGGAATTTTGCCTCCTCGTTGTACCAGCCAGATAGAGGAGGTTTGGCTCTGAATTGATTAGTTTGCATATCAAAGGCATGCTTCCAGCTGAGCCCTTTGCTTCTTATAAGAATTTGCTAGCCTCAGGAGAAGCAGTCTCCCAGCCAGAAATGTTTTTTTTTTTTTTAAGATGTCAAACATCATAATGTACATTTGTATCCAACATACAAATGTTGAAGAGTAGCAGTGAGAGTAGACATCCTTGCTTTGTTCATCTTGTGTGAGGAATATTGTCTTTTCTCATTAAGTATAATGTTATCCATAGTGCTTTTATAGATTCCTTTTATAAGTTTCATTAAGTTCACTTCTATTGCTAGTTCACTGGTAGCCCTGGTTTGTTTTAGTGGAGATGGTATTTAGAAGCCAAAATAATTGCTAAATGCTATTGGGATGTTGCTGCTCCCAGTCCCTCTCGGTGGACAGAGCTGGGAAATCTTCATAAGTACATATAGGGTTGGCCAAAAAGTCCATTTATTTTTTCCATAAAATAAAAGACGCATCTTTCATTTTTACCAATAACTTTATTGATTTGGGTTTTGAATATGTCAGCTATCTCCCACTATTGTCTTCTCGTGGGTAGAGGCCAGGGGTGCTACTAAACATCTTCCAATGCATAAAACAGCTCCATAGCAAAGAACTTTTGGCCAAAATGTCAATAGTATTAAGAAACTTCACAAACCACTTTTGACACCTTCTATCAGTCACAGAGCCTTCTCCATATACTGCAAAAATCTTCTTTGCATTTCAGTTGCGTGTTTACCTTTCTTGAAATAATGAAGCATAATACCCTGAAAATATTGTGTATCTTCTTCCATCTTCAATATTAAATTAGCTGCACAAAAATTCACCAATTTTGATAAGTTTTTTTAAATGCACACTGATATGACAGCTGTCACAATACAATCTAACAAAATTGTTTTTAATGAAGTTAAAGACACCTAAGCACTACTAGAGCCATCCTATGGAAAAAACTAAACGAACTTTTTGACCAATTCATTACATAAGGTCATGAGCTCACATGATTGCCTCTGATTCCAATCCATCACCACAGGTTCCTTCTAGTTTTCTCCTTCTTAGCACCTCTCAGGCTCTGGCACCTTAGGCTTCCTTCTCACATGAACACCTTCCTGAAGCCTCTTGAGCTCTGACTTTCTACACCAGCCACCCTATGGGGCTCCCTTCTGTGCAGATGCGCTTGCCATTCTCCTTGGTCTCTGACATCTTATTCTGGGACATGGTGGCTTCTCCCCACCACACTCCCAAAAGAGGGATTCCAACTTTGCTCTGCCCCATGAAATTTCTTTAGAATAGAATTATTCAGAAAGACAAGAAAGGGGAAGGTTAAAGGAAGAGCTAAAATACATCTTTAAAAAAAAATTCTTGGGCCTCAAGAGTGACATGGAAGTAGCAGAGTGGTTAGATATATTCAAGGACCCTGTGAGTTGGGATAAAGAGCATCTTAATCATGTTGGTCAGCTGAAGCTTCCTTAATGCTTAAGCACTGCTGAAAAACTTAGGAGGGATCTTGGCAAAACCTTTAAGGTGGACTAGACCAGCTCTAGAAGTTGTAGATTTTTGTGAACAGTTGCCTAGTGCAAATAATTAGAGCCACAGGAATAGACGAGCGCCTCAAGGGCCAGAAGGCAGACGAAGAACAGTCCTGGACGTAGGTCCCTATCTTGGCATGTGCAGTTGGGGTGGGTAGAGGAAAACAGACAGAAAGTAAGCTTTAGACAGGCTTGGATATGTGGGTGAATCAGCATACCCCAATAATCAGGAAGCCAAGGGAAGGAAGGGTGAAGCCAATAGCATCACGTGTCAGAGAGGGAAAGCAAACAGACTGAGGAATCATTAGATCCAGTGACTGAGAATAGCCTATGCCCATGCAAGTGCAAGTTCAGTAAAATTGTGAAAACCAAAGCCCACTTCAGACACTTAAGGAGAAAGTAGGAATGAAGATGCCTCTGAATAATTGTAAATCATTCCAACAAGTAGATTTTACTGATAGGAAAGACCTATGATATATGTTTAATAATAACTCTCCCCATCCTCAAATATTACCATTGTGATACATTTGTTACTATTTCAAAACTTTATTTTTAGACAGATGATTCACTCATTTCACTCACCTAGTATAACAATTTAAAAATCTGCATTTATAATGTAAATGTTATGAGCAATAAATGTTGTTTTTGAATCCTAAATACAGTAGAAAGGTATGATTTTATTTTCCAAAATCAAGGGTTCTAGCCTTTGGCTCCTTTTTTACTTATCAATTGCTAATGCGAAGGAAGAGGGAAACAGGGTGTTGGTGAGAGAGCTGTGGAGACAGAGGGCATGAGATCAGCCCAGCACGTGGTCCAGGGCCTGGAGAACTCAGCCTCTCCGAGGCCAACCTTCAGGAACTTGTGCTGCCCTGCTTTCCAGTGTTGGAGGAAGCTCCTTCTTATCAGCTTTCTACAGTTCACTGTTCTTCTCTCTCTATAATGCACTGTGCCTGGTGCACAAGACATTTTCAATAGAGTCCTGAAAAAATAATGCAAAGAAATGGTAGAAACCTGTGCGTGGAATGCCAATACCCTATCTCAGAGCTCACCAACTTGAAGCTGGTTTGGAAAGATCAATCTGACTAGGAGCAAAAAATTAAATCTAAGTGAACTGCAGATAGATTTTTTCTTTTATTTTTTAAAAATTTTAAATTATGGTTTCATTCACTATTATATTAGTTTCAGGTGTATGGCATAGTGATTAGACATTTATATCACTTTCAAAATGTTCCCCCCACCATAAGTCTAATATCCACCTGGCACCATACACAGTTATTATATTACTACTAACTATATTCCCTATGCTGTACTTACATCCCTGTGACTATTCTGTAACCACCAAAGAGTATTTTAATAATTCTGCTGAAACTGGAAAAGTCAGCATTTCTGCTGTCTGTCACTGTCAGAACCAATAAGTAGAGACAAGGATTGCATCTTCATGGGCACTTTATTCAGATGCTGGCAACCTGAGAAATGGTGGGTTATGTACCCTAAACACTACCATAACATCTCATCTCAAGCTGACCTTCTCATAAGGAGAAGGAAAAGGTAGGTAAGGGGTTTAGAACAAGGTTAACCAGATAAGTTGCAGCCTGGCAGTGGTTGCTTGTCAACCTGGATTCACATAGGTCATGCATTCCAGTTCCTGGAATAACAGCTTTCCACATGCATTAATCACTTAAGCTTATCAACTATAATTAAAGCTAAAATCTTTAACTCTCGAGTTCCCCTATCACTGTGATTAAAGTAGAGGAATGGGACTATAAAAACACTGGAGCAGGTAGAATAGGACAGAAGGGAATTATGAGCTACTTATCCTATAAAACTTTGCTATTCAGAGTGGACCAGCAGCCTCAGCATCTACCTGGGAACTTGTTAGAAAGCAGAATCTTAGCCCTGGGTGGGTTGCTCATTTGGTTGGAGCATCACCTCATATAGCAAAAAAAGTTGCAGTTTTGATCCCTAGTCAGGATACATACCTAGGTTGCCGGTTTGATCCCTGGTCAGGGTGCATATGGAAGGCAACTTATTAATGTTTCTTCTTCATGTCAATATTTCTCTCTCTTTATTCCTATCCCTCTAAAACCAATAATAAAAAATTCCTTGGTTGAGCATAGAAAAAAGAATAGAAAAGGAGAATCTCGGGGCCCATCCCAGACTCCCTAAATCAGAATACATATGCCCAGATGATTTGTCTGCAGATTAAAGTTGGAGAAAAACTGCTGTCAAAAACATTAAGGAACTGTGAGATGCTTGGTACACTGAGAGGTTCTTTGTGGATCAGACAGCTAAAAGGCAAATCTAGCCTGCCTGGGAGGAATCACTAGTAGATTAGTGAGACATCAGTTGGGGATTAATCAACAAGGATTTGCAAAGGAATCTTAAAAAGAAGAGGAAGCTGGCAGCTAGGAAAACTGAATAAGAGGCTGAATGTAAGAACTGAGTATAAATCCTGTCAGCTTTGGCTTGCAGAATCTGTGGCCTAAGGAGAGATCAAGTTTATCTAGTACCGAAAGGCTGGACCCAGAACAACAAGGAATGTTGTCTGTGCTGAGGCCCATACATTTCCTGGATGTTTAAGGAGGGGAGTTTGAAGAAGGCACAGGACTAGAAACGTAAGAAGTGACCAGATAACAGTGTTCGACTTGAGAGCCAAGCCAAGTGCTGGGCATGCTCTGTGAACCCAGCTCACTTGGTCTTCCTGCTATGCTAACAACCGCTTTCACAGGGCTGGAGCTATCTGAACCCTCCTTCAACTGACTACCTCTAAGCAAAAGCAACGCAGATTGGAGTACAACCTTCAGGAACATAGTCTTCACTGGAAAAACTTTTTTCTGCCCTAGTGATGGCAGGAAACAATTACTCCCAGACAGGCAAGGGTTGATGGGAAGTTGACTGGCAGGAGGACTCTTTGGGAACTTTGTGTCAGGAACCTCCCTTTGTGACAGATGTGTATTGCCGTCATCCAGGGTCAGCATCCACACTTGAAGTCCTGGGCTACATGTGCCCCAACCCCTCCCCCCCTTCTGACCCAACCTCTGCCTCATAGTATGGTCCAGTAAAGCCTTAGCTGCTCATGCCCTGTACCACATGCTCACCCCACCCCACCCCCCACCTGTACTCTCCTTCCTCCTTCTTTTCAAATGTTTGCTACCATCAGGACTACCTAGGAACTCAAGCATAAAATGCTGATTCCTGCCCTCTCACCCCCAGAGCCCTGAGGGATTCTGATAGTGGAGGTAGGGAGAGGGGGGATCCAGAAAATACATTAGCAACAAGTCTCAGAAAGTGATTCTGACACAGATGTTACCAGATCGGATTTCCGAAGCATTGCTTAGCATCTTCCTTCCACTTCACTTTTTCAGGGCTCAGAATCTTACCAGCTGGGGCGGTGGCAGTGGAGAGGATGCTGGGTTCTCTGTGATATCCATTCCCTCTCTTCCTTCCCCTTTGCAACCTCGGTTTCCCAGGCCTGTTCTCTCTCCTTTCCTGCTCTACCATCACAGTGTCCCTCTGCCCTTATTGCCCTTCCAGTGACCTTTAGACTGGTGCAGGACACCGATCTGCAAACCTTCAGCCTTCACCAACTCTCGTCCACACTACATTCTCCCCAGAGTGTGTTCTTTCTTGCTATCTCCAAGTCCACTTTTGGAATTCTCCTCTTAATTCCAGCCAGCTTTTGCTGGTCTCTTCTACAGCTTCTCTAGGTCTCCAATTACATCTTCAAGGGCATAGTCAAAAGCCTCTTTATACTCCCCCTCCTTGACCTCGCAGCTGCATCTGCCACTGCCAATCACCCTCTTCTCTGAACACTCTAGCTCTGCCGGAGCGGTCATTTCAAGGCTACACCATATTTTGGCACAGAAACAGCGAGCCCAGCTCATCCACTGTGAACAGATCTCAGGATTTTGCAAGCATTCATACTTGTCACTGTGTCATACACTTCCTTTAATCCCCTGAAAATTGGAATAGCACTAGGGAGCCTAAAAGAGGAACTCTCTCCACCATTGGTTGTCTTTCTTGGGAATGTTCAAAGATTCGATCCTACAGTCAGGACCAGCTACCTAATTTGTGGGGTCTCATGCCACATGAAAATGTGGATTCCTTGTTTATAAAGTATTAAGAAATTTCAAGACAGTGACAGCAGGTCATTCAGCTGAGCACAGGGCCCTTCTAAGCATGTGACCCTTTGCAACTGCAGAGGTCACATGTTCAGGAAACCAGCCCAGTTTGCAGTTGACCCTGCCTATTAGCTTAGCGACTATCTGGACCAGATAAGTCAGTGAGAACATGGTAATAATTCAGATAAAATCAGAGCTCGCATTCCCAAGTTATCAGTCAGTTTTCCCAGGGAAACACCCTTCCATGTTCACAGTCTTCCCTTCTCATGTCTGTCAGCTCTCCCATAGGTCTTATCATCAAGTAAGGGGGTGGGGAATGATACAGCAGAGTCCCTCTAAAAACCACCGGGAAGAGACGGCTTCGAAGGCAGGTCCCAAGCATCATCATCATCATTGTTGTCACTTTAAATTGGAACATGGAATATATGGAATTGAATCCCAACCTGGCTGTTCCCCGTGCTGAGCCCCTAAGCCCCCTAAGACCGACTGGAGATTGAAACTACAATCCCAGCGGCAGCAGGTCTCCCTGCTTTCTCTGGGGCAGAGCCAAAAACGAGATAAAGAAAGTGTTGTATTGGGCAGCAGTAAACAGGGGAGGGACAAGCAGGCCTTTAATAAAGCAGACCTTCACTGGGGCTAAAGTGGCCCTGGGCTGACCCCACCCTAAATCCTGGCAGTGTCCAGCAACAGGAATTCAGAGGAACAAAGACGCTGGCATCGCCTGCTGCATCCCGTGCATACATAACAGAAAGCAATGCAGAAACCCGCAAGCAAAGAATACATAAATACCATTATCCAGCACTTCAGCCGAAGCTTATTTTTTTAGTCCAGACGACTATGCTATTCTGCTTTCTCTGCCTCAAATTTCTGTCTTGTGACTCACAGGGAGGGCCTTGGAGACAATGAAATATCCCAGAGATAGGTCCGTCTCCCTCCCTCCAACATCAGGATGAATTTCCTACCACATTTGTTTTTTTCCTTTATTAACCAGGCATGAATGATAATATTGCCTGGGCTTGAGAACTCATCTCTGTCAGTGGTAAACATAAATAATGAGCCACGCTCACAGAAAAGCATGCCAGAATTTCATTGATTAACAGCCTGTGCCACAGCCTCTCTTTGAAATTAAAAACACTTTCAATGACACCGAACAGAAAAGGCATTGCATGAAAAATATTTCGAAGAGGGGTTGTCATTAAAGCATGCCAAGAATAGAACTGTTTTTATTTAACCATCCTCTCTCCTCTCCTCACCCTCCCTCCCTTGCAGGCTGTGAGGCTGCGTGCAGTTAAATCACAAGAATTACAGAAAGTATTCCCATCCATTTGAGTTTCAGAAGCTTCAAAAACAGACCTATAGATAGCGCTTAATGTGTCTCTTTCCCCCATTGCAAGCCATAATGAAGGAAAATCCAGCTGTTTGGTAATCTATAGAACAATTTTTATATTTCTTACCTATACACCAGATTCCGCCCCACTCACTGCCGTGTCTTAGTTCTGCCCTTCGTCACAGCATCCAGATCGCTGTCCTTGCCCCCAGCTTTGCGCCTCTTCTTCATTGGGGTACCACTGCCTCACAGAATTTGCAAACTGCTCATCCGAGGGCCAGGCTCACTGCAGGCTTATTTAGCTTTGTGTGTACAGTGGGTTATTTTCTTTGGTGTGGAATTTTAAATTTTGAAAGCCTGAAAAGGTGGTCCATGTGCTTACTACATGGCCTCCTCAGCATCCCCTCATACCTCCTGCTCCTCGCTCTGGAGCCCCCTCCTGTAGAGGCACTCCTTCCTCTTCTTTGAGGAGTTGCTAACACTTGCCTATGGAATGAAGTCCAAGCTCCTCAATTTCTTATGCAAAGTTCTCTACCGCGTCACCCCTGTGACTTTCCCATCTTTATGTCTCACGATTCTTTCACCTCTACCGCCCCTGGCCTCCTCTACTGCCAGCTTTACCCACCTCTGCATTGGGTCAGGACTGCTCTTCAGCTCACCACAAGCCCCTTTCCTCTGATTCCCAACTCACCTTGACTCACCTTGAAAGCCCTATTGAAATGTCACCTTCTCTGCAAAGTGTTTGTTGTTCTCTGCAGTTGGTCTATTGTGCTAGAAAAAGCTAGGACTCTGGCATCAGCCAGACTTGAGTTCAAATCCCAATCTTTCACTTACTAAGTCTGAGAACTTAGCAATTTTTTAAGGTCTTTGAAGCTCCACCCACTGGTTTATAAAATGACAATAATTCGTAGTGTCATCATAAGCTTTTTGTGAATACCAACAGAAATAATATCTAAGTAATTCTTGGCACAGGTACCTATTATTATATGTCCTGGCTCCACAGAACATATTACAGCACTTTCAATATTAGTCTCCTAATGAAGACATTTGTGCAAATGTCTTTCTCTTCTCCAGATTCACAGAGCAGGAACCTCATCTGTTACACCACTGCATTCCCTACAGTACCCAGCACAGACCTCAGGGGACATTTATTAAAGGTATGTGCTTGCTCAAAATTCTCTTCTGCTTTAATGAAACTGACAATCATTTGTTTAGCCAGTACCCATGGGAGGAACCAGGCTAAAAAACTTCAGGTTAAATTATAATATTTAGACCTCTCTCCTTATTTTTAGACTTTTATCCACATGACTTAGATGTTAATCCTCCAAATTATAATGATAATAACTTTATGTATGTATATTTTTTTCTTTTATGGTGCTTCACATATACCAGGACCAAGTCTAGGTGCTTCACATTTATTCTTTATGATAATCCTCACAATAGATGTGGGAGGTAAATACCATTTTCATCTCCATTTTACAGATGAGGAAACTGAGGCTTAGAAAGATTAAGATTAAGTAACTTGACTAAAGCTGTGCAGCTAGCACATGGTTAGACTGGACCCGAACCCAGGAAGTCTGGCTCCAGAGAACAAGATCTTTACCACTGCCTCCTACCACCAGATAAACTGTAATGCAGAAAGTAAATGGGATTGATCCAATGGGTTACTTTTTCACAAGCAATATAACCTAATTCAACTGAAGGTTTGACTGGCTAAACTCAGTGTCCATGTGTGAGCTTGTAAGTTACTGCAAATGGCTGGCAGATGCTTTGTCCCCCAACGGTCCCTGTAGCCTCTGGCAGGTAGCACTGGGTCTCCTGGAGGCCCCTTCCTACCTCTCCTGCAGATCCAGATGTGACTTGCCAAAGAAAGTTGTAGTAGATCACAAAGGTGTACAGCAGCAGGGGGCTGCTGCCTGGAGGACTCATGGGGTCAACAGCAGCATTCTCAGGCCTGCAGAACTAAGCACTGGTTTGTAGCTCTGAGAATCACTCATACTTGCTCCTTGACTCCTGGGGCTCCAGATAGAACCCCCACAGTATGTTGCCACTTTTCTTCCAGAATCCAGGATCACAGGACACCATTTTCCATGTTGTAATCAGTAGCACTGTTTCTCAAACTTTAATGTGCAGACAAATTATCTGGGAATCTTATTTAAAATGTAGATTATCAGTAGGTCTGGGAAACCTGAGACTCTGCATTTCTAACTAGCTCCTGGATGGTTCTGATGCCACTGGTCCATGGACCACACTCATGAGAAAGGCTCATGAGAGATGTTATTATTCGTTACAGAGGACCTTTTGCAGCCTGTAATGTACTAGGGCACATTGCAAATCTTTAAGAAAGACCTAAAATACACAGAATTTCCAGAGTTTATTTGCACAAAGAATCCTTTTCATTAGAACATCTATAATCATCTGTATGAATTGAGACTAGGTTCAATTTCTAGTAATAGAAAATCCAAAGAAACAGTGGCTTTCCCCCTTCCACATAAAAGAAATGTAGATAGTCTAGGGTTGGCATGGCTCCTAGCAATGTCAGAGACCAAGGTTTCTACTAGCACATTCCTCTACCCTCCTCAGCACGTGGCTTTCACATCAATGTCAAGATGGCTGCTCCAGTTTCAGCCATCACAGTTCATGAAAACCAGGTGGACAGGCAGGAGAAGGACATACACACTCTCCAGGGACACTTCCAGGAATTTGCACACACTACCTATGCTTTAATCTCATTGGCCAGAACTTTGTCACATGGCAAGGGTGCAAAATAGGCTGGGGTATTTTGAGCAGCAAGATTCACAGCTAAAATCAAGGGTAATATTACCAAGAAGGGAGCAATGGATGCTAGGGGGAAATAATACATTCTTCTAAAGAACTGGTAAGAATATTTTGAAAGATAATAGTTTGGTCTGAGTTTGCCATTTGCCATAACTGGTTGACAGGTAAACCAGGACAAGCCTCTCCATCTCTTGGCTCCCATCCAGGTCTTGCTCAGTTACTCCATGGTTCCCTTCCTTGTGGCAGACAGGAGACCCCAAGGAGTCCCTGTCTGGGCTGCTGAAAGCTGTGAGGAGCATATGGGTGATGGACTGCTGTGCCCAGCTCACCCTGGGCTCAGAGAACATGTTAGTGTCACAGAAGAGAGAAGAGAGGCCAGGACACTGAAGAATGAAATTATGGGTTGTTATTTTGTCATTGGACAGATTTGCAACAATAGGCAGGAAACAGCATCAAAAGTTATATTACTTATGCAATTTTATAGTGAACCCAGTCTTTGTGAAGACTTCTCTGTGAATTTCTCAATGCTCCACCATTCCATCCTTGCTTTACTGTCTGTAAAAGTTGATGACCTGCTATGGAGGCAGCAAGGCTCATTCTCTGACACTGAGCCTCATCACTGAGCAACATCGGTTGTCTTAATGTGATCTTTATACTAAATAAGATAGGAATAGGAAGGGCCTGGAAAGAGGGAGATGCATTTATTGACGAAGTGTTTGTATATATTTATCTCACTGAACACTCTTTGCAGTTTATGACACAGGCTGGAAATACCCAAGCTGGTGGTTGGACCAGGTATCCATGCCTCTGAAATCCATCTCTTTTTGCCAGGGCAGGAAATAGGAGCCTCCTGCATGTGCTTCACACTCTCTTTGTCTCCCCTGCTCCACCCTTCCCCCTACCGCATTCTTTCACACATTGACTTTGTGTTCATCTTTTCCCAGTAATTAGTAAATTATAAGCCCTGCATCTCAAATTCTTGACATTCATTTGCTGTTCCCCAGTAATTCATTCCATTTGGTATTTGCTTTGAAAAGACACCAAAGTGCTCGCTAATGCGGCAGCACTCCCTTGCCTGGATGAGGCTCTTCACCTCATTTATCACATTGCGCTGCTGGTCCTGAAGTCTGACAGGCAATTCAGGCTTTCTGAATGCAATTCAGGCATTGATTTTAATCTATGAAGCTTTGGCGTCTGGGTCCTGGCTGCCATGGAAATGAAATCGCTTCTTGGATACTTTTCTACAGGCTGCTGCTAACTGTTCTGAAATGTGGGGCTCTGAGAGACATTTCAGTGCCTCTCCTGAGGTAAAAATGTCCAGTCAAAATAGCTTCCTGACTTTAACCATTACTGTGAACATAGAAGAGAAATCCCAAACAAGGACACATACATGGAATGTGCTTCTATTCGTAGATGTACACACTGAATTGATTGATTGTATCTAGTTAAAAATAAATTAAAAAATACAGAAATCTGATGTGGTCAACCCATTTGATTTTTAAGCCAGAAATCTCTGAGCCTGAATGGCACACTGGGGGCTGGGAAGCCAATGGGAAAGTGTGATGCTTAGACCTGTATGTCTAGTCTGCTTTTCCCTCCCATACAGGGGGAACTGGTGGCGGGAAAATGATCTAAGATGATGCTTTGTCAGGGTGGGGACAGGAAGAGTGAAAGCGTGCTGCTTACACTAAAAGTGAGGAGGAAGGCAGGCAGCTTTTGTGCCTGGGAATACACACCACCTTTGTCCCAGTCAGCCTTGACGGCTGGAAAGGGTGAGGAAGATGAGAACTGTGAAGGGGATTTAAAGGCTCTCCACCAGAAGGTTCTTGCTTTCTGCTGGTCCTGCTCAGGGTGGCGTTCATTTCAAATGCAATTGCTTGCTTCAGCTTTTAAGATTCTGATGATGTTGGTATTAGCAAAGAATGTGACAAGGTAGTTGACTTGTTGACTCAAGGGACAGAGCTTTAATTTTTTTATAATAAAAATGTGTCCAAAAGTCAGAAACTTGAGTACAAGTGAAAAAAGAAAAGGATGAACCTGAGACATTTTTAAGTAACAAATGACAGTTGAATCCACTCACATAGCTTTATTTTTCCATAGAAGAAGGCTGTTAGACTTGACTCATGTAGAAAGAGTTGGAGGGAGCATGTCATTGGCTCCCCAAAACATCACTTCCTATAAAATGTCTGGTAGCCCACGTAACTTCAGAGGCAGATGCCAGTTTCAGCTCTCATGAGCAATGAAGGATAAACTCGACTCCAGTTTGTCAGGTGCTTCTGAATTACCCATCCCTGTTTAGAAAATCAATGTGAAAATTCTACCAGCACCAGGAACTGCAAATGCAATATTATAACCTGTTCTCTTGAGGGTTTGGTTCCAGCAAAGCCATGCCAGGCTGGAAGATGAGCTGACATCAGATGACATCATATCAGATAAATGCACCCTGACTTATTTCCAAACTACAAATTGTGGCTCTGTTTGTAACATATCAAAACAACTGTGTGATGAAGTCCATTCCATCCAGAATCTCTCAGGGCAGTTGATTGGGACATAAATACAGCTTGGCTGGTCACTGCCTTCTGACGTTTCAAGTGCCACCTTAGGTACATTACGAGTGAATACTAGGCAGGAAAGATAAACTCACTTTAAAAAAGAGGCAACCACACATTGATGTTTCTCTCCTTCTTTTTCTCCTTCCCTTCCCCTATCTCTAAAAATGAATAAATAAAATCTTTAAAACTTTTTTTTTATTGATTCTAGAGAGAGGGGTAAAGAGGGAGAAAGCGAGGGAGAGAAACATCAATGTGAGAGAGAAATATCAATTGGTTGCTTCTTGCATGTGTCCCCACTGGGGACTGAACCCGCAACCCAGGCATGTGCCCTGACTGGGAATTAAACCTGTGGCTTTTTGGTTTGCAGGATGACACCCAACCAACTGAACCACACCAGCTATGGCTAAACTCATTTATATTTGGACAATTCTAAGCCAGCCCTTGTGAAACCAGCCAGATAGCTGCAATGGCAGTGATGGAATGTGGAAACTTGGGATAATGAGTTGGGCATGGAGTGAGAACCTGAAAACCCTAATCATGATGTTGTTAAGGGTCCTCGTGCATATTATCCCTGCACCAGATCGCCTTTAATCTCACTTCCTCCCTTGTTGTAAGGCACACCTAATGGGCAGTTGCCTATATTTGACTAAAGGTGTGCTCCTTGCCAGTACTTTATTGTATTGAGTTTGTGACAAATTCCCTTCCACCCTACCATTATGCAGCAGCTGCAAGGGCTCTGTGATGTATCTGGAGCTGATAAAGGCATTGTCTTGGCCCTAAAGTGCTCACAGCATGTTTTTCTCCAAGGTCAACTCACTCCTCATGGGGAACAGCACAGCAGGGCATGTAATAGCAGTGCTACTACCGGTTTCCTCCCAGGGAAAGATTCTGTGCCCAAATTCCCATCAGATTCTTGGATATAAGACACCAGTTGGAGTGCAGAATGGTCCTCCCTTCTCTGAGAACAGCTCTGACTCACAGGCATGGGACCCCAGCAGTCCTGTCTGGTCCATGGCCCTATTCCTTGCATAGCTGACAGATCCAGGGGAAAGGAACCCCAGATGGATCAGTCAGGACCACCTTGCTATCCACAACCAATCATCCCAGGGTTAGGTTAAAATATTAGCAGTTTGCCCACAGCTAGTATCTGTCCTTTAAAGTGGCCAGAACCTTCCATTGAAATACTTAACCTGGGTACTTCTATAGAATAAGAACTTAAATAAGAGGACCATCGCCCTTCTGGAGGTGGAAACCAAAGAATAGTTCCTTGGCCGGTGAGCAGTTCTGTTCCCCAGCAAGCTGAAGATTCTGGTCTGCAATCCAAGGCAGTGACACCTTCTCCCTTCAGAGAGAGGCAGAGATAAAAGACAGTGTGTCCTGGGGACATTTGATCCTTGGGGGCCAACTGCCTCCTCACCCTTTTGTTGGCAGTTATAGGAGGCACCCCACTATTCTTCGAGTAAGTTCTCTTTTGCCTGAGCTAATTAGTATTGGGTTTCTATCAGTTATAGCCAAAGTGACACATGGGAAATTTTCTCTTCCTGACAGCTGGCCTGTCCCACAATTAGATGACCCTTCCTGTGTATTTTTTGCCTCAAATCATCCATTTGTCGTTTTTCCTCAAGGATGCCTCTGAGTCACAACTTGCCCAGACGTTCAAGATTTGTTAAGGACACCACTCCCTGGAGCCAGCGCTCACCACAGAATTTCTCTTCCCTGCTGCAGGTCGCATCCTTGCCTTCTCTCTGTGGCTAGGATTCTGTGTCTCCTGGCTCAATGCCTTCCCATCCTTCCATTGTGCTACCCCTCCCCCACGGCACACACACTCCATGATTGCTTGGGATTTACAGCAGACTGTGGTGAAAAATTGGCAACTGTTTCCTCCTCCCTCTAGGACTGAATTTTCCCTGTCCCCAAGAATTTTAATTGGCATTCTTTCTTCTTTCTTCCCCTTTCCTCTGTTAGCTTTAGAGCCAAACCATTGGACAATTGAAAATTATCTCTTCTTTTTTAAACAAAACAAAACAAAGCTGAGGGAGTCCTACTTTAAGGCTTCATTTTGGAACACTTGACCTTGATTTCAAAAGACTTTTAGGGATCTTTTTTCTGAAGATATTGTATAGTGAGGTCTTGACATTCTCAGATTTAATACTCACCTTCTCCGCTTGTGGCAGACATTGTTTTGCCTGCAGAGTATCTGAATTTCTTTCCTATGTTTGTGAAATTGGGAGGAGACAGTACTCATCTCTTCCTACAGAAGCTGAAAAGGACTGATAATTATTTCTTCCAGCCTCACTTGCAGCTAGAGCCTAAGCATCCAAACTAGGCATGGCCCACTAGATGCACACATCTGGGACTTAGGATCAGAGACTAATTGGGCAAAGAAAATGGGATCGTGGATTCGCCATTGGGTGGTGACAGCCGCAGCATCCTGTCTGTAGGAGTGCCATGCATTGGTGCCTCCAGTGGGGTCCAATGCTCAGCAGAAGGGCAGCATTGTCCACGTTGGACAACTTCTGTGGCATTGATCTTGGCTGAGGACTGGCTCTCATACTTCACTTTGTGTCTGCTCATTTTCTAAGTCTGGTTCTCCAGCCTTCCTCTAGGATTCTGTAATGTTCCCAGTGTCCTTTTGAATTCAGGATGCTTGCACCTAGAAACCATGAATGATGTGCCTGCAAAGTGGTCACAATAGACAATAATTAATTTTTTCCTTGCAGCACAAATTTTAAATATGTAATCCGGAAGGCTAACATGTAAGATCTAGTTGCTTCACTGGTGAGTGAGCCTAGCCCATGCCCAGTGACTCAACACAACTTTCTTCTTTTCTTGTGAAATGGTAACAGACAACTTGTTTTTTTCAGGGGGGCAGGGGGAGGGAGGCTCAGGCACAGCTGCTCAGTTGAAGCTGTGATGGAAGTGATAGACATGCCGAGAAAGTGAGATGGTTCCTACCCAGAAAATAGCTTACTAAGTGACTTAAGCCTGTTCATAACATATAATCAATCATAGACCTAACAGGATCACTTCAGCGATGCTTCTTCTGTTTTATGGGAGAAATTATACTCTGTAGTAATCGTGTGAATATTTGGTTTATCAACTGAATCAGGATGGCATTGACAGTGAAAGGAAATGCTAATCATGGAAATGCTAAGACAACAGACATAAAGGTCATACTAAGTAGCAGAGGGGAGACCTGGACATTCTTGAAGACCGTGGGGTTTAACAGGCACTGGGTTATCTCTGGTGGTGTCTACCCCACAGCACTCTGTTCATACTCCTCAATCACATTCTCATTCTTTTTTTTTTATGTCCTTAGCTAGAGACCAAGTGTCAACATGCCTGCCACTTGTGTGCACCCCCTATTCATGCATCTGGCAATACATTCTACATTTGCATGCATTCTTTTTACAGGGGTGATTTCCATAGCAACAGTAGGAATATTAAAAAGGCACCTGAATAATGCTTTAAAGCTAAATCACCCTCTTAAAGAAGTCCTTTCTCTAGGGAATTACAGGCTATTGCCACATAGAGTTTCTTAGCTCCTTGTCACATATATACATTTCTAGCTACAGTTCACTGCCTTGCAGTTTAATTAATTACAAACATTTTAGCCTCCCTTTTAGCCCAGAAGATAAAGAGAGATCCTTGCTGGACAACTGTGGTTCAGAAGTGTTTTATGAACCAAGAAGGATGGAGGGGAAAACTTGCATGTTTTGAGTGCCTACTAGGCACCTAGCCCTTACTTATTTTATCTCATTTTCATAGAAACCCAGGCAGAGCAAGGACATTTCTGCAGTGCTGGCTGAGTCTTGTGTGAAGTTGGCAAATTTTACTTCCAACATCCTATTCCTGTATCTCATCACTGAGGATGAGAAGAGAAGAAGGGCATAAAGTGGTTAGAAAGACAGGGCCTGGGTGGGGTGGTGGTGGGAATGAGAAGGGTGGGGTATGGATGTAAGTGGGGGAGCTGAAAACATAGGGCTCAGGCTGGCTGTTGTGTTTCCAAATCCTTCATCTCATCACAGCAAAGGAGACAGAGGGAGGAAAGAATAGTAGTGATTCATTTGCTGATCTAAAAGGTGATACCCTGCAAGCAAAGGGTATTTACTAATTGGGACTTGCTTCCTTGAAACCTACTTGTGAGCCTCAATGAGTTTTCTTTCTTTTTTTTGAATTTAAAGAAATATATACACAGTGCTGTCTTTTACAATAAAACATCAGCTCCGTACAAGAATCTTCATTTTCTTGAGACTCTGCCACTATTTTTTTTTACTTTTCCCTTTGAACCAATATGAACAAGGTTAGTCTCAGCTGTACTTGAAAATTAACTCTCTGATTTTTTTTGTTATTCATACAAGTATTTATTAGTCTTTTCCTTTGTGTCCATCATGGTGCTTTAGGCTGAGAAATGTGAATAGATGTGGGCTTTACTCTCTGAAAGCTTGTCATCTAATTGAAAGAAAGAAATTGACCAGTTAATTATAAATTATATGATTACAAATTGTGATAAGTGCAATGAAAATAAAAGAGTACATGATAATGTTGCAAGTGCTAGGGCATGGCCCTTGTTCCCCCAACATTCTGCCTTTAAGATCTATCCATTTGAGGAACAGTGAGTTAACACATTCAGTTATCTACCCCATAGCATGAGTAAGTTCAATCACAGTGTTTTCCTCCAAGCAGATACATGTGATCCAGGTACTGAGAAAGTGTGAGGATTTATGGAATTGAAGGAATAATTTGGGAACATTGAACATGGTTTGGTGAGAAAATCTGATCAGGGAAAGAGGCAGAAGGACATGGAAAGAAAAGCTGAAAGCACAGAAGATGTCTGTCCTAAGAAAGACTTTACCCAACATGGCACGTACCTAGAGAAAAGTATACATATACAGGGTTTGGCAAAAGTACTGCCTGCTTGAGTGTGGTTGGTAGGGGAATAATATAGGTGTAATAATTTATACTTTTAATCTGAACATTTCACCTAAATTATCATATAGTATACTTGAGTGTGATATTGTTATGTTGCAGAATCACATGCCTATGATTTTATAATAAAAGATTTTGTAATAAAAAAAAGAGTGTTAGTTGTGTTGGACCTTGTAATATATAGGAAGTAACTTTAAATTCAATTGTCATTCATACCTGAGCTATTCAAAGCTAATGTTCAATGACTTCATGATTATTAATAAGCACAGATGTTTGGCATGCCCTCTGAAACCAGGTAGCATCTTTTTATTAGAGGTTTACCAGATGGCTGCATTTGATTCTGCCAACTGTACCACATGGAAAGGGTTCCTTTACCTGGACTGAATCTGCACATCTTTCCAGTTATTACCTGTCAAGCCTGGACCCCTGAAGAGATAACACAATATATGGTTAAGTTAAGTGAATATTGTTTATTCTTAGTTATGACTTTATCCCTGGTTATGATTTATTCCTGTTTATGTCCCTCATCCCTCTTTGCTCCCTTATTTTAGTGAATTGGATCAAACAACATATAAACTTGAAGTCTCTCCCCCTTTTCCTTTATTTTAGTCTGAAGCCAAAACCAGGATTAATTGTGAGGAATCAGCCCCTTGATTTGCTTTTCCCTGGGTTCCACCTGGCCCTGCATGTCCCTCTGGATAAAATCACCTCCTATGATGAAGGCTCAGACACTGTTTTATCATTCTAAAGGCAGAAGTGAAAAGAAAAAGTTTTCCTTGGGGTTACTGTCATTCACTCACCCATTCCACCATGGTGTCTATTGCCAAATCTTGAGAAGGGTGGGTGGACCCTCCAGAAATCTCATATAAAGTTTCTCCCTCAGTTTAGAGTAGGGGTCAGTTTAGGCAGTGTGTGAGAAGGCTGTTATCTTCTGTGAGGAACTAATGTGGGTTTCCTTTATTTCTCCTTCTCTCCACTCAAGCAAGTTAAATTCTTTTGGAGTTTGAATCTCAATGGGATTTTGCCTTATGTAGATTGGAACCTTTGTATGTTTTTAAACTTTTTTTAATTTAGGGTGTGTCAAGGAGCTCCTTCTATGTGGCTCAGATTGAGTGATCTTGGCAGTGTTGAACTACGTCTTAATAACATTTTGTCTACCATGTGGCTTGCTTGCAGCCTTTGAAAAATAAAATTGAATTAGTCATTCAAGTTTAAATCAATTTCTCTGCTTTTAGGAAATTTCTAATCTAATGAGAGAGATAAAGGCATATATATATATATATATATATATATATATATATATATATACACACACACACATACATACTAGTACTCCATTGGTATCCACAGGAGCTTGGGCTTGGTTCCAGGATCCTCATGGATGCTCAAGTCCCTTATATAAAATGATGTAGTATTTGTACATAACCTATCCACATCCTCCCATATGCTTTAAATCATCTCTAGATTACTTATAATACCTAATACAACATAAATAGTTGTTATACTGCATTGTTTAGGTAATAATGACACAAAAAAAGTCTGTACAGTTACAACCATCAAAAGCCTAACTACATAGTACATGTCAGCAACAGTGTAATTTTTCTCTGAATATTTTCCACCCACTGTTGATTGAATATATGGATGCAGAACCCACTGATATGAAAAGCCAGCTCTAGAGTGGTACAAAGGGAAGTGTTTTAGGCTGGAAATCCAAAGCACATATCACAGTGGCTCTGCTGTTTATAGATGGTGACTCAACATTGCATCTAAGGACCCTGGTTTCCTTATCTTCCATGTGAAGGAGTCGGACTAGGTAATATCAGATGACTCCCTACAGATGATACCTACAGACCATGTTCCAAATCTATTCTCTTGTCTCCACATCCTCTACCACTTCTGTCCAAACTACTGATGCAGGTGTTCCGGGGTTTTGGGAATCTGAGTATCTCTGACCCACCGTGTGCTTGGCTTTCTACAGAAAAGAATTAAAATGTGAGCCAGCATTGAGTTTAAAGTGAAAATTAGTTTATTAACAAAGAATTGAGACAGGGAGTAGGCTACTCCACAAGCAGATCAGCTCCCCTTTAGCAGAATTTGCTTCCTTTGTTGCGATTCATTTAACTAGGGGGAGTAGGACATTCTATAAGAGGAAGAATATTCAGGATCTTTCTGGGAAAGTGGTAAAGATTTCTCGGAAGAGCTCCTTTGGCCATTTTGTAGCTTGATATGGGCCTTCTGTTTCTGATCATGGGGTTTGAGGTGTGTCATTCAGAATGCCATAGCATTTTGAGGAGCTTATAATGAGGCTGGGGTTTACGTAAATTGAAATTAATTGCCATGTTGGATCAAGCTGGTCTCTGCTGATTTTAAGTCATAAATCTGGTGACGGGTGGTCTTACTTCCTTGTTAACTGGCCCTGTAGCTTTTATCTACTGCACCTGTTTCATTGCATAGCCTGTCTCACCACCACAATCTCATTCTTCTACACTGTAAAAGCTCCCAGTTTCCATGTTTCCAGTCTTGCCATACCAGAACTCATTTTGCAGAGTCATCACTTGAAAACACAAATCATATCTTTTCACATGTTCCTTCCCTACTACCTAAATTCTCCAACAACACCCAGACACACTTAGAATAAAACACAAGCCACACAGTAGGTCTTCTCTGCCCTCCTAGCCTGACCTCTGACTATCTCTCTGACTTTACCTTCTTGTGCTCTCCCTCTCATCCACTTGTGATTGCCACCTTCTTTGCACAAACCATTTCCATAGTCATTCTGTTTGGTTCTTCCATCTAGAAACTTCCTTTCCCATTGGACTCATATGTACGGGGCTTTTTGCCCCATGCACACCTTATTTTCTCTCGTTCCTCTGAGTAGGATCAGGGGACCAATGGGATAAGCAGTAGAAATTGAGATTGGATTCTAGTCTAATCAAGATATTAAATGCAAGATAACATCAAGGTTTCTAATTTGGGAGACTAACAGACGCAGGAGAATAGAAGAGAAAGAACAGATCTGGGACATGTTAAAGGAACGTCCAGTGGATAGTTTATGAAATCCTTGCCCTTCTCTCAATCCCTTTCCTTTATTGAGGATATATAAGCTTCCTTTTTCAAGAAGAAGATGGTAAATGTAGTCAGTCATGGCTAAGGTGGTTACTATGTTCAGTGTCTGGTCTGATCAGTCAGCACACTGTTCGGATTGGTCAGTGCCCAGTTGATCCAGGTGTTAACATTTTATAATATCGTGGCTACTGATGGTCTTTCAAGTGCCCCGCTCCCCTCCCTAGACCATGTTTTACTCTATGCTAGAGTGCCATTCCCAGGCAGAGATTCCCCAAGTTTTTCCCTCAGGACCCCTAAAGACAGAAACTCCTGGGTTTGAGGTTGTGGGGACACCCAAGAAACAGACCAAGTTTATTCAAAGACTCTTTTTTTTAAAGGTTATAATTCATCAAAATTTGCATTCTGCTTTATAAGAATCTATATTTGCTTTCACTTAAAATTAATGTTTCGAAGTACTTCAAAGTTTGCTGTTTATAGAATGGGCTTTGAAGTCAGAACTCCAAGAGACTGGGTGACTATTCTGCCACTCACCAGTTGCATGACCTTGAGCCTTACTTGGCCTCTCTGAGCCTCCGCATTCCTCATGTGTTTGGTTCTATGGACAGTGAGTACCCTGAGCTCCAGAGTCCGTGTTTTGTCCATCTGTATATTCCTCACAGAGGCTAGAAGAGCATCCCATCCAGGGACCTCACTTTGTATGTGTCCATTCCTCTACATCAGACATATGTGCATCTATGGTTATCCTGCTTTTACCACTAGATGGAGAGCATGTATCCCAGGATTTTTTAATCCATTAATAAGTAAGAGAGCAAACATTTCTCTGTAGTATCTTAACCAAATCAATTTATTTATTAATGGCAATATTATTAAAACTGGCTCTCAAAAAATTCAATTATAACTTTCAGAACTACTTGTTCTTAAAATAATGCAAAGGCAAAAGCAAGGGAGAAACACCAACTTCAGGATAGTAGTTACTTCTGGGAATGGGATAAATTGGAATTAGGTGGGAGTGGGATGTATCTAAGAGCTAATTTCTTATTTAAAAATAGATATGTAGTAAATACACTCCAAAGTGTTAACCTTGGAGTTGGATAATAGTGATAAATATACATGTCTCATTATTTTCTGTATTTCTCTGTTTGAAATTTTTCACAATTGTAATTTTTTTGAACTAGGGGAAAGATTCAAATATGAAATTTATGTTTACTGCTCCTATCTCTATACATACTCTATACATACTGCTAATGAGCCTTCAATGTTCTCTGCAGAGAGATGTGTTTATAGCAGCAAACTACAACAGAACCAAAATCATACACTGTCTCTCCACTTGGTCTCTTCTGCTGCCGCTCACCTACTGGCCCTTACAGTTTGCCCTGAAGTTCAGGCCTTTAAAGGGGATTGCCTAAAATCAGTTGGCTAATTTGTTTTCATCTCCAAATTGAATTTTTTTCAACTAATCTGAAACATGAAGAAGAACTGCTTCTGTGTGTCTGTTCTGGTTACCATTGCTATGTCACAAACCACCTTAAACCTTAGTGGCATAAAACAGCCTTTTTATTATGCTCATGAACTCTGTGAGACAAACATTTGGACAGGGCACAGAGGGTGCACCTTGTTTCTGCTCCATGGCATCTGGGGCTTCAAGGTGGAAGACTCAAGCATTGGGGCAGGCGGGAGGTACTTGATAGTAGGTAGTGACTTGTTAGCGGAGGCTGAAATCTTTGGGAAGCATCATTGCTATGTGTCTGGCAGTTGATCCTGGCTTTTGGCTGAGCCTTTAGCTGGGCCTGTTGACAGCCATCTCCTGGCTATAAACAAGTCACTGTAGTTGGCCCAGATTCCATGGGAAGGGGTGGAGACTCCTTGCTGCCAGTGGAGGTGGTATTAAAGAATTTGCAGGCATATTACAAAGCCATCACAGTATCTTCTTAACTCTGCTATTGTAATGAAATGGAATTGACAAACCTGCACCCCGCTTCTTCTTTGTCTACTCAGGTGACACACATGAAGAAGTTTGACTCTATTCACTAAACTATCTAGAAACATGGACAAGTTCCTTGACCATATCTGGTCAAGTTCAGGCAGCTCAGGTACAAACTAGTATGATAGTTTATTTTATCAGCCCTATACCTTTTGAAAGCTGACTAGCTTCTCCTTCTTGTTCTTCTTTTTTTTTTTACCATTAAAGATAAATGTACGTATCATAAATAATATATATAACAAAATTTCACCATAAATGAAGTGTTATCCAAGGAAGAATTTATTAACTACTGCTGCTGCACAACAAATTACTCTAAAACTTCATGGCTTAAAACAACGAATTTTTATTATCTCACTGCTTTTGTCAGTCAGGAATGTGTGAATAGCTTAGCTCAGTGGCTCTGGTTCAGGGTTCCTCATGGGGTCACAGTCAAAGTGTTGGCCAGGGATGGGTCATCTGAAGACTTTACTGGGGCTGAAGAATCTGCTTCTCAGGTGGCTCACTTGCATGGCTCTTGGCAAGGGGCCAGAGTTCCTCATCGCTTATGGCAGGTGAGCTTACTTCCTCTCCATGTGGGCCTCTCCATAGGATTGCTTAAGAGTTCCCATGACACGACAACTGGCCTGTTGTAGGGATGATCCAAGAGAGAGCAAGGAGAAAGCCATCATACCTGTCATGTTCCCATCTTTGTAAGTGCCACTAAGTCACACCTGCCATACTGTAGTCATTAGAAGTGAATTACTAAATCCAGCTCACTCAAAGGGAGGGAAAGTAAACTTCACCTCTTGAGGGGAGATGTATCAAAGACTTTGTCATTATGTAGTAAGACCACCACAGGGAATTCGAAGGAGAGGTTTCTCTAATTCTGTCCCAAAGGGATCTGCCTCAGGACACCTGTCCTTTTTTATGCAACCAATGTGGGTTAACGAGTAGTTTTTATATGAAAAATTTGAAATCAATTTTTCTTTGTCATCCAGGTGGGAAATACCCTAGACTTCTTTCTTCTACTCTGCTCCTATATTTATAAGATGGGAACTGTGATTCTTATTAGTGAAAATGTGGAAAATGTTTTAAAACATTGTACATTTTAACTGTGGTAATATTTTGGAGGTGTGGGTATCCCCATGTCTGTCTATTCCAACATCTCATTGACACTAAGGGTAACTTGGCCATCCAAGTAGCCTGCACAGGTATGTGCTTTCTTGTACTCCATTCTACTGCATATCTTTCAAATCTCCAAACTTGAATGGTCAGGATGACAGATGAGGCTGTGCTTCAGGCCAAGGAAGATCATAAGATGCAGAAAAGCTACCCTCTTTAGAAAGCAAAATCCAGTGAAGTAGTGGGCAATCCTGAGTAACTATTTCTCATCCTAGTGAGATATAGCATAAAAGAGAAAATCACTCCTTTATCTGAGAAAGAGAGACTTACGTGGCCCCCTATTCAGATATCAAAAAAGAAGATCTGCTGCGATTCCTCACTTAGGAAAGCCAGTCCTGAGGACGAGGCAGCCAGGTCCCTGACAGGGAGGAGGGGTGACTTCCTTCAAGGAAAAAGAGTAGAATTGTATCAGGTTCTGGATCTAATTCAACTTGACTACTTAGCAGTAAAGATAAATTGAACCCACAGAGAAAACTGAAAATAGCATTTTCCTGGCAAGTCCTTCAATGGACTTAGTGTGTTTAGATTTATGAGGGGGTGGATGACCTTCTCTGCCTTGCTTTTTCACATTTTTGTTTTTCCAGGACTGATTTTCCATCTGGGCTAACCAGAACCTAAAGTTGCTGAATCAAACAGAGCCAGTAGGTCTGACTTGAGATGGCTAGAACATGCACAGAACTGGGAAACACATATAGGCTCCTTTTTGAAAGGCCTATAAGGCAGAAGCCTACTCCCCCTCTGCCCTCCCTGCCTTAGGTCATAGCACTGAAAGAGAATACATCCTGTTCTTCCAACTCCAGGGACATGACTGCTGAAAGAGCAATAGCAAATCTGGGGGTATTTCCATCTAAGAGGCTGGCTGTGTGAAGCAGAAGGATAGCATTATCTAGTGCAAAGACTTTGTCATACAGACCTGGTTACCACCTCATCATCCTAGGATGCTAAGGCTGGAAAAGGCTGGACTGGTGAACTGATCTCCTGCAGCACCAAGGGAACTATGGAAGAGCAGTGCACTTGAGAAGGATTCAGGGAGCACTGCTTATTCCTGAGAGTATCTGGCAGAAATGATAAAGGGACATTTAGGCAGAAAGCAATAGATCAAGTGGGGGCCTGGAACAGTTCTGGAATGTCAGTAACAGGATGTAGGAAATGTCCCAGAAGATGCAGCCTTTGCCAGAATGCCATGAAATTTCCCCACACTAAGGGAGAAAAAAGACAAGAGAGAAAATCCAGAATTAACTGAACTCTAAGATGAGAAGACTGAGAAAGCACAGAGGCTTTCTAGAAATGATTCAGATCGTATATTATGCCCTGACCAGTGTGGCTCAGTTGGTTGGAGCATCATCCCATAACAGAAAGTTTGCCAGTTGGATTCCCTATCAGGGGTACATGTCCAGGTTGCAGGCTCAATCCTCCCTTGGGGTACATGCACAAGGCAGCCACTCAGTGTTTCTTTCTCACATTGATGTTCTCTTTCTCTCTCTCCCTTCCCCTCTTGCTCAAATGAGGATAAAATAAACCTTTAAAAAAATGGACTTCTGGTCAAGATGGTGGCGTAGGCAGACATGGTTTGCCTCTTTGCACAACCACATCAAAATTACAACTAAAATAGAGAACAACCATAACTCAGACCATTAGAAATTGAGCTGAATGTAAGTCTAACAACTACAGAATTAAAGAAACCACATCCATCCAGACTGGTAGGAGGGACACAGATGCGAAACAGTCTGGTCCCACACCCACATGTGGTAGATACAAATTTGGGAGGGATATCTTGGGAGCAAGGAGTCCCAGCCCCACACCAGGATCCCAGCTCAGAGATCAAGTGCCAGGAAGATAAGTCCCCAAAACTCTGGACTCCAAAATCCAGCAGGAATTAAATTGGTAAAAGAAATGGCTGGATCCCCAAGCAGTTCCTCCTAAAGAACCCACACACGTGGACTCACTCCCTCTGAGCTCTAGCACAGGGGTAGCAGCTTGAAAGGCACCAGCAGCATACAGGGAGAAACTGAAGTGTCTGGCATCAAGGTAAGCAGAGGCCATTGTTCATTCCCTAAACCCTGCCCCCACAAAGCCAGCAAGTTGGTGCTATATCTGAGATTCCATCAGCCTGGTTAATGTTGTTTGATCCACCTTGGAGATCCCCAGAGTTTCCACCCCACCCAACTTACAGGCCCACCTGAGCTGCCTTTTCATGTGAATGCCTAGTCTTGGCTCATGCTTCACAACTTCCTAAATCCTCTCAAACAAGCAATGGCTGGCATTAGTGAACCCCATGTCTGGCACTAGCAGGAGCCAGCTTAGTTTCACAGGTTGGCTTCCCCAGGGAATCTCTAAGCCCAGCACAAGTAGCAGCCATCTCAGATTGCTTTATAGATCAGGAAGGGTAACCCTAAGCAAAACATTGGTGGGGGCTGACCTTGGCCTCCCCCACCTGGAAAATCCCAGGGCCAACACAACAGGTGAACAGCTACAGACTACATCAGAGCACCACCAACCTGCCCCTAAACAGCTGATCCTTCATGGAGGATGGAGGTTGGTGATAGTGGTCATAACCAATCCTTGCAGCTAACTGGCCTGGGTAAATCCCTCTCATTGATCTGTAACCAAGGCTCAACTATAAGAGGATGGTGTGCTCAGCTCACATGAAGGGCATACCTCAAGTACCCAGGATGGGTGATAGGGGAGGTTGTGCCACTGGACCCTACAGGACATCTACTACCAAGACATAGAGGCAAAGCAGCTTGACCTAATACATAGAAACAAACACAGAGAGGCTGCCAAAGAGAGAAGACAAAGAAACATGGCCCAAGTGAAAGAACAGATCAAAACTCCAGAAAAAGAGCTCAATGAAATGGAGCTAAACAATCTAGCAGATGCAGAGTTTGCAATACTGGTTGTAAGGATGATCAAGGAACATGGTGAGGATGTGAACAGCATAAAAATATCCAGTCAGAAATGAAGGATACACTAATTGAAATAAAGAGCAATTTACAGGGAAATGACAGTAGAGTGGATAAAGCCAACAATCAAATCAACGATTTGTAACATAAGCAAAGAAAAAACAACCAATCAGAGCAACAAAAAGTAAAAAGAATTCAAAAGAAAGAGGATAGTATAAGCAACCTCTGGGACAACTTCAAGTGATCCAATATTTGCATCATTGGGATGGCAGAAGGAGAAGAGAAAGTGCAAGAAATTGGAAACCTATTTGAAAAAATAATGAAAGAAAACTCCCCTAATTTAGTGAAGGAAGTAGACATGCACAGAAAATCCCAAACAGGATGGATGCAAAGAGGCCCACTCCAAGACACATCATAATTAAAATGCCTAAGGTTAAAGATAAAGAGAGAATATTAAAAGCAACAAGAGAAAAGCAGTTAGTTACCTACAGGGAGAGTGTCCATAAGACTGTCAGCTGATTTCTCAAAATGAACTTTGCAGGCTAGAAGGGAATGGCAAGAAATATTCAGAGTCATGAAAAGTGAGGACCTATAGCCAAGATTGCTCTACCCAGCAAAGTTGTTAATTAGAATTTAAGGGCAGATAGAGCTTTCCAGACAAAAAAAAAACTAAAGGAGTTCATCATCACCAAAACATTATTATATGAAACGTTGAAGGGACTTATTTAAGAAAAAGAAGAAGATCAAAACTATGAACAATAAAATGGCAATAAATACATATTTATCAATAATTGACTCTAAAAAAACAAACTAAGCAAACAAGGAAGACAAAGACAGAATCACGGCCATGGAGAGTGTTTCAATGGTTGCCCAATGGAAAGCGGGTGTGGGGGAATGGGTGAAGAGGTGAGGGGATTAAGAAGTACAAATAGGTAGTCACAGAATAGCCATGGGGATATATAAAGTACAGTATAGGAAATGGGGTAGCCAAAGAACTTATACAAATGACCCATGGACATGAACAATGGTGGGGGGGTTGCCTGAGGGAGTGGGGGTGCTGGGTGGAGGGGGTGTAAAGGGGAGAAAATCAGGACAACTGTAATAGCATAATCAATAAAAATACAATTTAAAAAGGAGATTGTATGTTCTGACATTAAGTACACTAAGTTTCGTTACAGAAAATAATACTATGCTTCTTGCACACCCAAGTTTGCGGTGTAAGAAAATTTGAAACTGTTTATAAATGTGCTCTTCTCTGTCCTTTCCGAAAGTTTCCTGCTTTTCACCATAACAGGGAAGGGGTTGTTCAGAGTTAGTGTGTCTCTCGGCAAATAATTACAGGTATGCGGTATGAGTGACAGCACTAGAAAATTTTCTAGATCAGAAGCAGAAAAACATTTTCTTTAAAGGGACAGATAATGAGTATTTTAAGCTTTGCAGATCACAGAGTCTCTGTTGTAACTTTCCAGCTCTGCTACTGCAGCACAGAAGTGACCACAGACAATGCATAAATGAATGGGCATGGCTCTGGGCCAATAAAACTTCGCTATGGAGCCTGAAAACTGAATTTCATGTAGTTGTCATGTGTCACAATATCATGTTCTTCTTCTGTTTTTTTTTCCCAAGCATTTAAAAGTGTAAAAACTATTCTTCATTTATACGTCACACAAACACAAGTAGTAGACTGTATTTGGCCATGGGCAGTCATTCATCAATTCTTATTTTTCACTAGCCACTGTTCTCCAAACCATAGAAAGGATTAATTTATTCAGGTTTGTGGGTAAAAAAAGCTCCTTAGGAAATGCCCAGGAGATAAAGCCTGCTTGAGGATCACAGAATCTTTTTCCGTGGGATTTCACTGGGAATTACCATTTTTACATGACTTCAAGGCAAGTGGCAAGACTTACACCTGACTTAGAAAAGCGACAACTCACATTCGAACTGCTGCTGTGTTAGCAGAAGGTCCCAGTTGTGCTCTAAGCCCCTGGAACACAGGGCCTGTGTCTGTTTTCCCTGCTGCCATGTTGCTGGGGTCTGATATAGTATCTGACACAGAGCATGCATTAAATAAATGCATGTTGATTGAATGATTGAGAGACTGAAAAATCCTTTTCAACACTCAAAACTATTTTTTCACTCCATCTTACATGAGTTACACCACTCTCACTTTAAAGATGCCTATAATGATGAGTTAGAATTCAGAAGAATCATCATGCATAAATAAAAAGATTTTCTTCAAATGTTGGACAAAATTCCATGTCAGTGTAAAACTGTAAAACCCTCATTAGCTACTTAAGTTTACCTGTTTGCAGTAAAAAGCTAAAGAAAAGGAATTGCAAGTATCAGAGACTATCCTTGGTGAGAACTGTGCCTCCCTGTGCCTCGTTGCTGACATTAATTTTGACCTATGGACATGGCCTCCACCATTATGCCCACGACATGAAAAGCTACCTGGGTAACTTACCAGCGACTGTGACATGAGAGGAGCTGCTACTGAAAAGCCCTGTGCTTTGTGCTAAATTGGCAGTTCTTTTCCCATTCAGCCACACAACATGTACACAGACAAGAGCAAACTCAGAAGAAAAAAAAAACACATTGCTTTTGGATACCTTAATTCAGCAGTCAGTATGAATAAGCTTTATAGCTCTCCTTTTTAATTTTTTTTAACTCTCATGTAAATTTGCAAAGGGAATCATGACATTGTGGGAGACTTTGGGATGTTAACTAATGTATGTTACCAAGAAGAGGCAAAAGAAAAAGATCAAAGATTAGTTCCTCTGAGCTGGGTGGCACCTTGGCACAGACTCCTGGGAACAGATGCTGGCTGATTTGAATAAAAAAGAGCAGAAGTAGACAAAGATAAGAAGTAATTGGCTAAAAGATACAAAGCCATACCTTTGACTGGGGACAATAAAGTTTTCCAAGCAGATGTTAGAATAACTAGCTTTTAAAATAACAACCTTAAGGAAAACTAGAAAAAGAGAAACACTGCTAAATATTTTCCCCCATAGTTTGAATTAAGACATGGTCAGAGAAGAGACCCTTTCCAAAGCCTCAGCAGGACAAATCAATCTAGTGGAGGCCTTTGTGTTCCTGGAGAATGATGTCAGAACCCATCCCAGGAAGAAGAAAGAAATGTTTGCACTAAAGGTCACTTGAGAACTGTAAAGATAAATGGTATTTGTAATGACTTTAAAAAAGCCTTCCAGGAAGAAGAGGAATCAACTCACTGTTTCAGATTCAATGGAAAAGGACAAGTTTTCCTGGTTGAAAACTTTCAGAGTGTCATTTACACATTCTAGAAAGTTTGTGAAACTTTCAGGGGAAAGAAACCAAGAATATGATTATGGAAAAATTGTTATATTGTTGAATGGTTGCAAGTGCATTTGTATATGGGTTGGTCATTAAAAAATAACCGGAAAGGTTTCTGAGAGCAAGCAGAAGGCACAGACTAACAGTTCCTCCACCCTGTTTACCAATTAACCAGTAGAGCCCTTAGGTTAACCAGATATTCATGGTGTGTGGAGATATTCAAAGGTATGGAAGAAAGAATGCTAGCCTGTGATTCTGAAGACTGGGGTTCACATTTCAACGCCATCACCTTCCAACATTGATAACTGCTACTCATAATTTAACTTTCCAAAGTGTTAGTCTCCTTACCATTTAAGTGAAGATAATGAGTGATCCTTGGTTATTTTTTTAAGTATATTTTATTGATTATGCTATTACAGTTGTCCCAATTTTTTTCTCCCCTTTATCCCCCTCTGCCTTTCCCCATGCCATCCTTCTGCATTTCTCCCATCTTAGTTCATGTCTATGGGTTGTACATATAAGGTCTTTGGCTTCTCCATTTCCTATACTATTCTTAACTTCCCCCTGTCTATTTTGTGCCTACCAATTATACTTTATTATTCCCCGTACCTTTTGCCCCCATTCCCTCCGCCCCCTCCCCACGGATAAGTCTCCATGTGATCTCCATTTCTGTGATTTTGTTCCTGTTCTAGTTGTTTCCTTAGTTTGTTTTTATTTTTGTTTTTTAGGTTCAGTTGTTGATAGTTGTGAGTTTGTTGTCATTTTATTATTCATAGTTTTGATCATCTTTTGTAAGTCTCTTAAACATTTCATATAATAAGGACTTGGTGATGATGAACTCCTTTAACTTGATCTTTTCTGGGAAGCACTATTCTCTGCCCTTCCATTCTAAATGAAAGCTTTTCTGTATAGAGCAATCTTGGTCTTTGCCTTTCATGACTTCGAATATGTCTTTCCAGCCCCTTCTTGCTTGCAAGTTTTCTCTTGAGTAATCAGCTGATAGTCTAATGGGAACTCCTTTGTAGGTAACTCTCTCCTTTCCTCTTGCTACTTTTAAGATTCTCTCCTTATCTTTAATCTTGGGTAATGTAATTATGATGTGCCTTGGTGTGTTTCTTCTTGGATCCAATTTCTTTGGGACTCTGAGCATCCTGGACCTTCTGGAAGTCTATTTCCTTTGCCAGATTGGGGAAGTTCTCCATTATTTTTTCAAATAAGTTTTAAATTTCTTGCTCTTCCTCTTCTTCTAGCAGCCCTATGATTCAGATGTTGGAGTGCTTAAAGTTGTCCTGGAGGTCTGAAAGCTTTTCCTCCTTGTTTTTTAGTTCTTGTTTCTTCATTCTGTTCTGGTTGGATTTTTATTTATTCTTTTTGTTCCAAACTGTTGATTTGAGTCCCAGTTTCCTTCCCTTCACTATTGGTTCCTGTATATTTTCCTTTATTTTACTTTGTATAGCCTTCATTTCTGCCTTCATTTTGTGAACAAACTCAATCATTTCTGTGAGCATCCTGATTACCAGTGTTTTGAACTCTGCATCTCATAGGTTGGCCATCTCCTCATCACTTAGATCTTTTTCTGGAATTTTGATCTGTTCTTTCTTTCTCTTTCTTTCTTTCTTCTTTCTTTCTTTCTTTCTTTCTTTCTTTCTTCATTTACTTTTATTGAACAATAAAAGTAAATAAATAAATAAATAAAATTTCCCCCATCATGCCCCCCCTGCCCCAACCATCCTCACCTCCCACCCTCAAACCCACCCCCTTTGGCTTTATCCATGTGTCCTTTTATTTGGGCCATATTTCTTTGTCTCAGCACACCTGTTACATTGTAAGGGGTGGAGTCTTAGGTACTCACCAGTGTGGGGGAACCCTCTTTGCTGTGTTATGGAGCTGTCTGTGATGAAGGGGTCAGAGAGGGAATAATGCCACTTGCTTGCTTGGTGGGCTCTCACCATCTCTTCCCTGGCTTTCCACAAGTGAATTGTGCCCTTTCAGGTGCTGATTCCCAGATAGGTGGGTTTCTGTACATTCTGTACACCCATGGAACTCTCTAATGGACTCTCCTATAAGACTGGGAGTTTCTCTGCTGCCAGTTTCTCTGTTCTCCGTAGGTTTTTACAGCCAGAGGTTTTGAGGCTTTAGTTTCCTGTGCTGAAACCCTGGGTTTTGTGGTCTGTCTGGCTCCCCAGTTGTTTCTCCCAGTTTATCTGCAGGCAAATGTCGGACTGCCCAGTCAGCCAGCCCCTGCCTCATCCACATGGTTCACTGCCTTGCCACTCCTCCTCTCTACCCAGCTGCCTGTCTCCACCCCTTCTACGAGTCTGGATGAATGTTTTTTAACTCCTTGGTTGTCAGACTTCCATGTAGTTTGATTTTCTGGCAGTTTTGGTTGTTTTTGTTTTTAAATTGATTGTTATCCTTCTTTTGGTTGTGCATGGAAGTGAAACATTTCTATCTATGCCTCCATTTTGGCCAAAACACTCTCCTTGATTATTGTGAAATGAAACAGAATGGACACACTATAGATATTCAGTGGATGCCCTTGAATCTGTTACACTTGAATTATCTTAGGAGCTCACTAGATGGAGCACTTACTATGTGTAAGTACTTTGTTCACCCCAGGATCTGGTTCTTCCCAACAACCCTACAACCAGGGAAAATTGTTATTCCCTTTATATAAATGAGAAAATGGGCTGAGAAAAGTTAAGAAACATGTTCATGGCACAAGTCATGAGTAATCCAGCCAGGCAGCCTGACTCGAGGCTTCTGCTCTTATCTGACCAGAAGTCACTGGTCACTGTAGGGGACAGAGAGACAGTGACTGGACTTACACCATTTTCTTCCTCTTTGTTTCTGTTACAACATAGGGAACAGATGAGGTTTTCCCCTCTCAGTAGCCTAAATAGCTTACTGACCTCATCCCAATAACAGAAGTTAAAGGGAGTGTCTTTAAATAGAAAAGATCCAGTAATAACTAACACTTTATGGTCCAGGCAGTGTTCTAGATGCTTTATCAATAGATTCATTAATTTTCTCCACAAATTTATGAGGTAGGTGCCACCACCCTCTCTACTTTATGGAGGGTCTAAGCAAACTTGTGGTGGAACTTGGCTTTGGACCAGCCACTGAAGCACCGAGCCTCACTCAACCATTACACTGCACAACTCTCGACTTCAAACTTTCAGCAGCAAGCCAGCAAAGAATTACTGGTGCTACTCTGGCTAAGTCAGGGGATGGGAGGAGCAATGTAGCTTCAGAGAGAAATGTAAATTGAATTTAGAAGAGAAATGATATTTATTGACAGTTTCTAATTTAAGTGAGTAGGGACATTTTAAGTTAATAATGTCCTATCTAGCTAGGGCTCCAAGTCCTTGGGCTTCAGCAAAGATAATAACAGGGGTCATGAGATATTTCTAATATTTCAAAATGCCTATTAGAATGTCACTAATCAGCCCTGGCTGGCGTAGCTCAGTGGATTGAGTGTGAGCTGCGAACCAAAGCATCGCAGGTTCGATTCCCAGTCAGGGCTCATGCCTGGGTTGCAGGCCACAGCCCCCAGCAACCTCACATTGATGTTTCTCTCTCTCTTTTTCTCCCTCCCTTCCCTCTTTAAAAATAAATAAATAAAATCTTAAAAAAAAAGAATGTCACTAATCATATAAAACATGGTCTTTGCATATAAAAACGAAGCCTTCGAAAAAGAAAAGTTTTAGGAAAAAAAATTTATTTCTAGAATTGAGCTAGGTTGCAAGGATTCCTAACTCTGGCAATGTGAATTTTTGTTCTATATGACTTGAAATAATTGCAGATGTCACATTTGCCATAATAGAGGAGATGCCCCAATATCTAACAGAATTCAACAAGACTCAAAAACTTGAACGAAGAAGTTGCCAACAGACATCAAAGGCAATTTTAGCCATTTACTTAGAGTTGCCAGTCACTGTAGGAGCAGAAGAGGCATTTTTTCTGCCAACTGGTTGAAGCTCATGCCAGAATGATCCTGCTGTTTCTTAATTGTCCTAAAAGCTTGTAGCCAGCAATTTCCCTGCCAAACCTGACCTCACTTTCATGTTTTTATAAAATGCAGATCACGAAGTGTCCCATTCAGAGTGGGAAAATGAGAAATTATTTCCTTGTCCTTATCCTCTTTGGAACTCACTACATAACCTGTATAATGTCCCCCTGTAAAATCAGTGGCCATCTCAAAACCTTAGGCACTGTTTTCTTTTTTTAAATTCTTGAGTACCTCCTAATTAATCCTCATGGCAAACATGTAAGGTAAGGGAGGGGAAATCAGTGTCATTCCCATATATGAATGCTAATCAGATTATGACTGATGGACATAAAAATCTGTGTGATGGATTAAATTGTCAATTGCAGATGAAATATATGGTATGCTCTTATTTTTGTTAAAAAAGCCGTAACTTGTCATATCATACCATAACTGTGTGTGCACACGCATACTTGTGAGGCGAGGCGATTGTAAAAGCATGGCAGAAATCTTGCAGCATACGCTCCAGTATCACCGATGGTTACCTCCTAGCATGGGAGGTGCTGAGTAGATAGGGGCTCTAGGCTGTAAATGAGAATATTCACTTTTATACCTATGTGCCTTTATGTTGCTTTAATGTTTTACAATAAACATATTATTTTTTATAAATTCAAAAATAATTTTTAAAAGAGAGTATAAAGTAAATGATACATGCCCCCCACAAAGACTAAACATTGGTCCTGCCCTCTAAGAACTCATAATTTTTTTTATACATTAAATTTTTTAGAGAGAAGGGAAGAGAGGGAGAGAAGCATTGATGTGAGAGAGAATTATTATTTGATTACCTCTTGCACATGCCCCGAATGGGGACAAAACCTGCAATGCAAGCATGTGGCCTGATGGGGAACTGAACAGTGACCTCTGTATTTACGGGATGATGCTCCAACAGACTGAGCCACACCGGTCAGGGCAGAACTCATAGTCTTGTTAAATTGCAGAAGACAGTCAATCACTGAATCGTCTAAGATGAAAATGCACTGATTTTTATCCTCATCAAACAGCTTCCCTGGAGAGTGCTCTCTGTGATGTTTTTCCCATTAGCTGGCAGGGAGTGCTTTCACACAGAAGAGAACTCCAAGTCGTGTGAGAAACAAAAAAATGTAAAAAAGATCCTAATGACCCTCGGTGAGACCATGATCCTGGGGTTGCCATTCTTGCTTCTTTATTTTCCATCTCTCTTACTATAAGTTGACCTCTAACATCACAGTCAGGTCACTGATTTAGAGATGTAACTTTACGATAAAGTAAGGAGAATGGAACATATCTCAAGGAAGCCTGGGTTAGGACTAAGGAAGCCCACTCAGGTCTTTTTTTGCCTGGCTCTCTGAGTCTGAATCTTTCTTCCCAACCCTACTTGCTGACACATATCTCCAAAAGCTGAATACTGTCTCTCAGCTGCTCTTGTCTTGAGGCAGCTACACCATCTAACCTGCCCTTTGTGAACCACCCCTAGGTCCTGGGGAAGTGGGGATCATGGGGCCTCTGGGAGTCACCACATGGATGTGGATGCTTCCTGGTCAGCACACCCCAGCGTTTTCCCTTGAACCGGCTCCTCATACTTTCTCTTGCTTTTCACAACTCCCTTTTCAACCATAATGGGTGCCAGCACCTCAAGCTTATTCTCAATTTTAAAGCCTTTGCCCAGCCAGTGTGAGTTGAAATTACAATATAGTTACATAGTCTGGTAATCGGGTTGTTTGTGTTCTGGTGCTGCCTCCAGTGGCATGGAGTCACTTTGCCCCTTCAAGCTTCAGGAGAGCAGATGGGGAAAACCCCATCACTGGCAAAGGCATGTTCACCAGGCACCCACACACAAGCGCTCACATCTGAACATATTTTCAGAATGAGTTAAGAAAGTGGTTTCAATCTCATCTCCACTTTCTACTAGCATGTATAATCCTGGGCAAGTCAGTTCTGTGAGTCTCAGGGTCCTCATCTGTGAAGCAGAGAAAATAACACCATATACAAGGGGTTCTAAAAAAATGAAATAAATCGTTGAGGCAAAGCACTTAGGATTGAACCCAGAACAGCAGAAGAACTTTGTAAACATCAGTGGTCCTTCTCTCACACCCAGGATCTTCCCAGTGTGCATTCTCCGCTAGAGCTACCCCCAACTCTTCTTTCTTTTTTTCTTTTCTCTTGTTCAGTTCCCCCCTCCCCCTCTCCCCCTCCCCCATTTTCACTAAAAATGGTTGAGGGTGGGGAAAGGGTAGATTTTTGTCTTTTAAAAGTGCCAACTAACACTAACTAAAGAATGACAGCAGATGTACCCACACTCTTCCAGCCTTGGTGGCCAAAGAGACACTATGCTGAAGCTACAGAATGGGTCCTGAGGTTGACTGAGACTGTCCAACCATTTAAATCACAAGTTAATGTAAAATGTTCTATTGCCATCACATCATTCATACTCTTGCAATGAAAAGCCAACATCAATATTAGTTGACTTCCTAAATGTATTTTCTCAAACTGTTTTTGTGAAAATTACACTATAAAAAAACCTTTATAGTAGTATATATTAATACCTGTTTTATTTATTTTTTCTTACAATTTATTTTTATTTTATTTTTGACTATATATTTGTCTTAGGAAATTGTAAATTACAGAAAAATATTTGGAATAAATTATAAGTGAAATTATTGATAATTATACCACCCCAAAACAGATGTTCTTTTGTATTTTTCTCTTTGTAAACATTTTTATTTTAAACATTAAGAATATATCTGCATGTATGGTTTTGTGTCCTGGGATGCTCATAAAAATTTTTTTATAAACACAACTTCTCAAGATCTACCATTGTCTCCAGATTTAACAATCACCTATTGTGAGCCATTCTGGTTTGCAATTTTGTTGATTTTGTCTAGCCTACATCCCTTTTTCTTCTCTTTGATAACTATTAATGCTAAATATTTTTTATGTGTATCTATCATAAATATTTGTGAATTGTCAGTGCTGGTCATTTTCCAGTGGTGGCGGTATCCCTGTCATTGTCCTGATCATAGCACTTGGAGCCAAGAATGGTCAAGGTCAGGTTAGCTCAGAAACTTGAGTCGAGAAGAGAACAGCAGACTAGAATAGACTTCATCACATTCCCAGCAATTACATTCCTGATACTGGCATTCCCTTGAAAAGAATTTTTTTTTTGGGCCAAGAAATCTATCAAAAATTGGTTTGCAAGGACATGCAAGCCTGGTGTGGGGCCTGAAGCTGAATGGGAAGTTACCAAGTCATGGGACTTCTCAAGGCAGGTTTCAGCTCAGCTAGGGGAATGAAATCCTAGGAAGAATGATTAATGAGGGAAACACCATGAAACCTTTCTTATCTCTGCACAGAAAAATTATTCCTCCAGGGAGGAATTTTTTTTCTAAATAGTTCTCTTTTTGCTTGAACCTTTCCATCTAGGCTCAACTCAACTCTACTTGGAAATCTCCAAAAGGCAGAGAATGGGAAATAGATATCCATGCTCCAAATTTGGGATCGTACTTCAACCAGGAGCTTTCTAGGGCCATCTGTCTGCCAAGCCAGATTGGGCAATTCAGGGAAGGCAATTGTAACTTGAAGACAAACAGAAATATTGGTTTCTTTTCCAAGGATAAAAACCATTTATTTTACCTGTTACCCTAGAAAGACTGGCCTTCCCTTTACTGTAAGTCCTGGCCTTGATGATCGATGATCTCTCACAATTTGGGGCACAAAAATACTCTTACTTTTATCCACGCAACTGTAACACTCTCGCAGTCAGATGCCGTCTTTAACTCTGTGGAACTCTCAGTGCACAGAGGCTGTGCCAGGCTGTCCAAGGAGGAGCCACCCAGGAGGTGTACTGCTTTTCTAGATGCCAGGTCCTGAGGGTTGGGTGTCATTGCCTGAAAGGGAGGAAGTGGGCTGGAGCAAAGTCAGCAGCTAAGGATATCATCAAAGATACGTCAATTTATATTGCTTCTCACTCAATACCCTCCTACCACCCATATTATTTTCAGTAGAAGCCAGTGTTACCACATTGGCCTCCAAAGTCTTCCATGATTTGGACCAGAATCCCTTCCTTACCTCTTTCTCCTCCTTTTCCTACTACTATTTACTCCACTCTGTGCACATGACCTATTCCCCTTCCTCTGCTAAAGCAAATCCTCACAGCACCAGCAGCTGGGTGCTATAGGTAATTGCACTCCAGTAACGGAACAGGAAACTCTTTCTCAAAAGGAAGTCACATGGTTTATTCCATGGCCGCCACTCTCCCCAAACTGTTTCCAGCAGGCATTGCCCATCACAAATCCCCAACTTGCCAACCATGTCTGGCTGGATATCTCAACTCTGCGCTCTCACAGCGTCCCATACTTAGAGCAAGTGCTTGTTCACTTATTTCTTCCTAACTGCACTGAGGACAGGAGCTGGGTGGTTCTATTCACTGTTGTATCCCCAACTCTACCCAGGGCTTGGTACGTAGGAGACATTCAGCAGGTGACTGTTGAATGAAAATATAAATGAAGAAATGATTGCCAGCTGCCTCCATTCCTTTAACCTACTACAGAATTAATAAACTAGTCCTGAACCTAGTGGGTATATGAAAATGACAGTGCCACTGAAGATCAAGCCAGCCTTTCTCTATTTGTTGCTATATTCTACTTACTAAGAATATACACTAATAATTACTGCCACTTTTATTTTGGATTTAGATGTAAAACTATGCCATTAGCCAAGGAGAAGCTCCCAGATTTACAAACATGGGAACCCTGCTGAGGATGTTAAACGTCATAGGGCTCAGAAGAAATTTGTCTCACACACACACACACACACACACACACACACACAGATGCACACACACATTTGTAGACATCTAACAAAAAACATCCATGATGATGTTTCTACCTCAAACTGATTAGTGTCAGACATTCCAACCCCATGGCTGAGCCAAAAATATTGTGGCATCCTTATAAAGATCTGAAGGAAAATATGTGAGAAGGACTCATCTACACCAGGGTGTGTTTCTAAACCTTGGCTGTGCTGTAGAAACACCTGGTGAGCTTTTACAAATGCCAGTGCTCAGGCCATACCTGAGACCAGCTGCATGAGACTTTCAGGGGCAGGAACAGAAGAATGATATTTTTTTCAAGTGCTTCCAATGTGCAGCCAGGGCCAAGAAACCGCTGCTCTGCTTTCTTCCATTGAATTCTCTTATTGAGCTCTGCTGTGTGCCAGGCGTGATGTGAAGGCATTCTCTTCCCTTAATTTGTTGACATAAAAAGGTATCTCAACCATTTTTCATGGACTAGCCTATACCCTGGAAGGGAACCAATCCCATAAACCCTCATTATTTACTCTATACTGGCAAGTCACAGAGAGTATAAGAAAAAAATTTTTTTGTATTATTTTCTTAAACTATCCCCATAATACCTTAAGAGAATCCCATAGCACAATTTTCTATAGGAACATTAGAACTAAAACCATCCCATAGAAGAACTCTATGGAATTTAATTTATATACTTGAATTTACATGTAATGGGATATAAATCATTAAGGTTTGAGAGTTCACAGCATTCTTTCTCTACCTTTGTCCACTCAACTCTTTATTCCTCCCCCACTTTCTATGAATAAAGGAGTGGGGTGGTGGATCCGACTCTCATGAGAAAAGCAGTTAGTATGGAGCCCAACCCTCAGTCCTCAGGGGGCTTTGTGGAGCTGGCAGGGTGGGGCCCACCCAGAGCCTGTGTAGAACTGCCCATGGTCAGAGCAGATGGGGGATGCAATGCCCAGGGCAGCGACAGGGCAGAAGGAAAACAGGAGGTGCAAGGAGTTTGGGCGTGCTAAGAGAGAAGATGAGAGATTTAACGAATTTCTGAGCACCACATTTTTGGATCTGCTTAAATGTGTCAGAAAAAGTGAAGGGTACAAATGAAAACCTATGTATGAGACAAGTTACCAAACTCTAACCTCATGCGAGGCAGGGGTTTACGTGGGGCACGTGGGCCTGCTGTGTGCGGGCCCATGACTGGGACTCAGCTACCGACTTCTGTCACCTCCTTCTTGGATTATTTTTAATTAGAGTTTTTAATGTTTAAATTACATCTGACATGCAATATTCTATATGCTCAGGCATATAACATAGCAACTAGACATTAAAATAATTTAGGAAGTGATCATCCTGATAAGTCCAGCACCTACCTGACACCATGCACCGTTATTACAATATTATTGATACATTCCAATGCTGTACTTTGCATCCTCATGACTGTTTTGTAAGCACCAATTTGTACTTCTTAATCCCTTCACCTTTTTCACCCAGTCCTTCACCCTCCTCCCATCTGGCAACCAACAATTTGTTCTCTGTATCTATGAGTCTGTTTCCATTTTGTTTGTTTGTTTATTTCCTTTTCTAGATTCCCATATAAGTGAGATCATATGGTACTTGTCTTTCTCTGTCTGACTTATTTCACTTAGCGTAATATCTTCTAGATTCCTCCATGTTGTCACAAATAGCAAGATTTCGTTCTATTTTATGGCCAAGTAATATTCCTCTTGGCTAGATATGGAGGAATCATATCAGAGCTCTGCTCTGCTTCCTAGGGGATCCTCTTCTCTCTCCATCATTCTGATCTCCCATCTTCTTATCTTCACTTCCTCATGCTCACTGTTAACTTCTGCTTCTCATGCACTCCAGTTGCATCCTGATATCAGTGCCACGTAAACATGGAGTTGCCCCAGCACACATCATAGTTACAGATGCAGTTTAATATACTCCGACCTTCAGCTTTCACTGGTATGGCTCAGTTTGTTGGGTGTCATCCCACAAAGCAAAAGGTCACCCATTCAGTTCCCAGTCAGGACACATGCCTGGGTTGCAGTTGAGTCCCCAGTTGAGGTGTATGCAAGAGGCGGCCAATCAATGTTTCTCCCTTACCTCAATGTTCCTCTCCCTCTCTCTCTCCCTCTCTTCCCCTCTCTCAAATGAAAAAATAAATAACTATTAAAAAAATGCACTCCCACCTCCAAAACTATAGGCACACCAGACATTTATTTATTTAACACATAATTACTCAGTGCTAGCTGCATGTCTGGTGCTGTGGAAGTTAAGCTGTACAGACATGGGCACACATCCCTGGCCTCATGGAGTCTACACTCCAGCAGGAAATTTGGTGTAATGGAACACACAATATTTTTTTAAGGCATTACCTTCCATATAGCCATAAGGATAGGGTGCACACTGCGGAGCCTCCCAACCAGGGAGGACTTTCCCAGGGAGTGAAATTCAAGCTAAGAACAGGAGACAGGTGACAAGAAGGAAGGACAGGGTATTCTAGCAAGAAGAAAGAGTATTTTGGAAACCTGGCAGCAGAATGAAGAACACTCAAGGAACTAAAGGAAGTTCAGCAAGACCAGAAAATACTGTTTGCAAGGAGGCATGCAGAAATATGAAGACAGAGGTCAGGAGGAGCCAGGTCTGTCTGCATCCTGTAAACCATAGTAAGGAGTCTAGACTGCATCCCAAGGCAGCATTGGGGTTGGGGGTGGTGACACCTTGCAGCAATGCTACCCAGTCAATTTTGGGTGACAGTAAAAATGGTGCATGTAGATTCTGTTCAGTATGGTATCCACTAGCCTCAAGGGGCTCTTGAGCACCTACAATGTGGCTAATTCAATTGATGTATTGAATGTTTAATTTTAGTTAATTAGAGTTAATTTAAATAGGCAAATGTGGGTAACAGCGACCCATATTAGACAATGCAGCCCTACATTTTTATAACATTGGGACACTTACACACATATTAATTTGTTGATACATGTATGGATAGCTACCTACATCAACAGTTTTGTATTTGCACATAATTATACACCCTCATACCTTAGGAATGTACACATAGATACAACTAGGCACAATTGCATAAAACAGATTCTTACCTATTCTTATGAAAGGATGAGAGCAATGAAAATTGAAACTGGAAGTAGTACATGGGTTAGTATATGGAGATTTGACACAGGAAGAATTGGAACAAGAGATATGGGTGAGTAGGAAAACAAAGTGAATTTTGGATGATACTTTTATTTTTTTTAAATTTTTTTTAAAGATTTTATTTATTTATTTTTAGAGAGGGAGAGAGAGAGAGAGAGAGAGAGAGAGACATTAATGTGTGGTTGCTGGGGTACATGGCCTGCAACCTAGGCATGTGCCCTGACTGGGAATCGAACCTGCGATGCCTGGTTCGCAGCCCGCGCTCAATCCACTGAGCTACACCAGCCAGGGCTGGATGATACTTTTAAACTAAAAACAAAAAAGGGAAAGGAAATCCAATGAAACCACCAGTGGTCTGGGAATCCAAGCTTTGTTTCCATTGCTCTTTTAATCTTTCAGCAAAAGACTTACATAAATGACCCATATCTTTCTAAGGCAGACTTGAACTCTAAGGATGAACCTGATAGCTTGGAAGAACTCCAAAGGACATAGAAAAGGGGAAGAAAGCATTTCTTCCCCAGGATGACCTAATTCTCTGAATGATACTCATCTACCAAGAAAATTTCAGGCACTTTTGCTTGCAAGAGCAGTATTTATTCCAAAGATACTGAACTTGTATGAGATGGAACAGATGAAGTCCCAACTCTGTGCCGTTACTTTATCTAAAAGCTTCACCATCCCATGGAGGAGAACACTGGCTTCTTTCTTGGTGAAAGGTAACTCAGTTCTGCATGTGTGAACTAGACAATAAGTCCTCCACCCAGGAAGCAGTATAACTGGTAACAGGAATGTCATTATTTGCTCTCCGCACTCATCTTATTCATCTAAGTCTCTTGATCGATACCCTTTACCAAGACTAACCTTGCATTTCTTTCAGGATGCTGTGCTCCTGCCTGCCTCTGAGTCTTTGCACCTGCTGATCCTTCCACGTGAAACGTTCTTCCCAATCTCTTGCCAAGTGATCCTGTGCACATCCTTCAGTCTCACCTTGTACACCAGTTCCTCAGAAACGTCATCTGCACCCCACCCCACCTGCCCAACTTACATCGGTCCTTCCTGTCTATGTCTTCACAGCACACTGGTTTTCTCTTTCATAGCACTTTTTACAGTTATAATTATTTAATCATTTGTATAATTATTGTATAATTTTATCTTCTCCTTTAGATTGTTAGCTCCATGAGGTCAGATATTATGATATGCTTTGTTCATCATTTACTATGTCTGCAGGATTTAGTACAGGTCATAGCAAGTAGTAGATGCTCAATAAATATTAAATAAATGTTCAATAAGTGAGTCAATGTATGTAAATGTTTTCTCTTTAAATTTATTTATCTAATTCCTCCTTTTCTTAGACTTTGCTGTATCATAAGCTACACTATTATATAGTTCTATACAGTGGTAAATAACTCAAAAAAAAAAAAAAACCCTAAGCCCTGTATGTAGTAGATTGACTCCAATATTCTTTGTTTGGCTCCCCTTAAAATCTGATATGCCATCTGGTGGTAAATCATTAGGTCAGAGCAGCTATAAACATGTTCAGGCCCAGCATGAACCCAATCTGACATCCAACAAGTCTTCTGGCTGTTGCAGAAATGCCTCCATCCATTTCAGAAATGTGCTTACTCCAGAGATACGATGTTCAGTTTGTTATATTTATGAGCTACTGAGTTTCCAGGATGCCTTTAATCAATAGATAATAGGCATTATATTCTTACCTGAAGGCAACAGTGATGCGACTGGCTATAAATCTGGGATTGAGGGAAATAAGATGGGTCTCAGAGAATTATTTTAATACAGATAAGTGCTAACTTACCTTAGGGAGAATGCCTTGCAGAACAATTAGGCTTAATTGTGATGAGAATTGTGGAAAATTTTAAATCTATTTTGGGATTAGTCAGTAATGGAGACATAGGAAGGAAGCAACAAACACCAGCGAGGGAGGTCTCAGACAACAGATGCTGAGACCACATTGGCAGACCCTTTTGTCCCCTGAGAGAGGGGTGATCAGGCTGTCTGTGTCTATTGGGACTTAACATCCATTTCACCCAACTCCTTCCTTTGACTCTGTGCCTACCAAGCTACCTTTGATTATAATTTGGTGTCTCACATTTGTCTGTCTACTGGGAGAGAGTATGTCAGACTTCACAATATGCACGTCACTACTATCCCGACAGCTCTGGTTCTCATAGGAAAGAAGTGCATCGGCACCTGAGGCTTGGGAACGTGGTTAACCTGAGTCCTCCCCCAGAGGTACATCCCTCATCCCCAGGCAGGTGTGGAAAATGAAGTGACACAGCATGTGCAGTGGGGCCAGCCCCAAAGCCTGGTGCACCCCCCTGAAGGCTTCCCTGGCCTGCTTCCTCAGGAGTAGCCTGCCCTCCCCGCTCTCCTGGCAAAATCTCAGGCTTGTTCAACACTGTTTCTGTCCCAATTTAAAACTGAGATGAGGGGTGGGGGTGGGGGAGGTAAGGTGGAAAAGGGGAAATTTCTGTTAAAATTAGCGATGCTCTCCTACAGGTCATTTTGAAAAGTTCAGTTATGAGACATAAAATTTAAGTCCTTTTGTGATGATGGAAATGAATGCGTCAGGAAAGACAATGACAATTGGGAGAAGAGCAAGGAAAAGGAAAGAGTAAGAGGCTAATATCTTCATTTTCAGAACAGAGGAGACAAAAGATACTGTATCAGAGAATGGAATAGAAATGTTGTAGAATATAACTAAGTTATACATTACAAAGTTATAGTGACTACATTGTAATAGATACATAGGAGACAAAAGAACTAGAAATACTAATAGTAACTATGTTGTGGTAGACAAATAGGTAGATGAGCAAGGGGAAGTGCAAGTGAATCACATCCAGGTCTATCACAGCAAGGGGCCAATAGGCAATGTAAACAGCTTAAAAAGTTTCAAGTGGTTATGTCTGCAAGTGTGACTGAGTAACAAGGTTTGGGTCAGAGGAGATTTTTATGTCTATTATTATTTCATTATGTGCAGTTTGATTCATTTGTTCACTCAACAAATATTTATTAAATGCCAGTCATGTGCAAGGCTGTCTAATCACTGGAGACACAGCACTGAATGTATACATAATTCCACTCTCAGAAATACAGTAGAAGAGACAGAAAGTAGCTAGTAAACTATATGGTATGTCATGAGATGTTAGGTGCAATGGAGACAAATAAAGCCCTTTTATATCATGTGGAAGATTTGAATGTAGACTTAAAGGAGATGAGAGAGAGTGTTGTGTGGGTTCCGGAGGGAAGACTGTTCTGGGCAGAGGGAACAGCCAGTGCCAAGGCCCAGAGGTGAGAATGCCTAATGGGTTAGGGGAACAATTGCAAGAGGCCAATGTGGCAGGAATGGAGTCAGTGAGGAGAGGCAATGAGAAGAGGCGATGCTGGTGGGACGGAGGGGAACACATATAAGGCTTTGTAACTATAGCTAGACTTCAGCTTTTACTCTGAGTGAGGTGCAAACCCCATTGGAGCTATGTGAGCAGAGGAATAACATCTAACAAGATTTTGTTTTTAAATATGTTGGCTTTTTTGAGAATAGGCTTTTCTAGATGGTCAGGGAAGGAGCAGAGAGACCAATAAGGAGGGAGAATAGTTTACTAAAACACTTTACATTGTACAGAAAGACAGCCAAAAAAATAAACTCTATGCAATATGTCATTAAATAAAAGCATGTTTTATTGTTTTAACATATAAATATCTATATGTTCGATATCTTTGGTGGCATAATGAAAAAAAACTTTCTATAGTCTCACACTGAGGTTCTTTTAACAAGATTGTCCTCAATGATAGTTCATTTGCCAACCAGTATAACTGGGGATGAGGTTTCTAGAATTTGGAGACTCCAGCAGCTCCTCAGATATCCCAGCCTCTGCCTTCGATTTTAAGTCACAGGTATTTCTGCCTTTGTTGTTCCCATGCCAATGTTCCGAACCTGGCTGACCGTTAGAATCACGTGGGAGAGCTGTTTTACAGACGTGGACTCTCAGGCCCTCCCCTGCCGAGACATCCTCGCTGTCTTGGTTCGAGGTAGGATCTAGGCAAGGGCAGGGTGGTGGGAAGAGTACGTCCAGGTGCAAGTAGTAAGTGGGCACCTTGTCCTGAGAGAGTTTAAAGAACAATATTACTGCCACCCAGTGCTGAACAACGTTAGTCATTAAATACTTCTTCAAAATCTTTCTTTGGTCTAAGCACTTGCTGTTGAGTTTAAGTCGTATATACTCAGGCTTCATATTTCACATTGTCTTACCTCTCCTTTAATAAACATCATAATCTATGTGGAAGTTAATATGGGGAACCACTAGTAATAGAGTCAGCCCCCAATGCACAGTCGCACTGACACATGATCATTTCCAGGGAATGTTTAACAGTTGGGGTCTGAGATTTGCTTGGGGTTCCATCCATGTGCTCAATACCCATGGTCCTATAGGAACAACACACGGTAATCGTCTTCATCAGGACCAAGAAACTGAACTTGAGCTACTTCAAATTTGCCTCTCTGTGTAAGGACTTAGAGTTTTTATTTGTTTCAAATTTAAAATAGTGAAATAGAGCATACATTGTAAAGTACATTTTATTTTGGAATGGGTAACTTCTATTCCATATATGAACTATTATAATAAATAATATTTTGAACTTAAAAGTTGTTCTTTCTTTTTAATTGTTAACTACTTATAAAAGTGAGTCAAAAATAATGTTATATATAACATTATTTGTTATTTTATTTGTGATATGTGCACAGATATAACATATCATGCATGTATTACATAAACGTGGCCTTTATGTACTTTATATAACAATCAGTTATTACTGATATTGCATAATTACTATTCAAACAATTTTGTCACATAAAGGAGGGGATGTTTATCAACTCAAGGTATCAAATATGCTAGGTACTTCATTGGATCTAGAGGTCTTTGTCTTTTAAAAGTCCCCCAGGTGGCATTCACATACAGCCACAGGCAGGACCACTATCTGTAGTATGTTCACCACTTGCTCTAAATCTATTTCTCTATTTCCCATCTTCCTTTCCTATACCCAGTGTACTCCCAGTTTTCACCACGTTAGACCTACCAGCGTCCCTAGAGGAGGTGAAAGGGTGCTAATTAAAACCCTTGTTGCAGGCAGCGGTGTGCTGGTAAACACTTAGCAACCAGCTCTCTGGCTGCAGCATTTACAGATTTCCATACTGTAACATACTCCCAACCACCAACAGGATGTCAAGCTGCTTGAGAAGTTCCTGCACACTCAACAGTCAGCTCTCCTGAGCTGACACACACCAACTGCCACTGAGTGGGCGCTGCACACAGAGCCCCTGAACATCCTGCTAGAAGGATGACAGATTCCCGTGGAAGAGTTTTGCTCGTTTCTTTAAAAGCTAAAGTTCACTTTCCTGGATTATTTCTCAAATGTGTAAACTGATCTTCAAAATTTAGACCACTCTTCCATGCACTCTACCACCAAGGGTCAGGGATGACAAACCTCCCCAGTCCCTTCTTCATCCATCCACTTCATGAAACACACACCGGCCCCATATGCAGAAGTGTTCTCAGGTGGAGACTTGACTTTCTAGCCATCAGCGTGAGAACACACCTGCGCACTCTTCCTTCTCCCCTTCAGTTTGTGGGTGGAATTGATGCTGATTCCCCTGCCCCCAGCTAACCAGCTCCCTGTATAACTCAAGTCTTTCTTCATTCTTCCCTCTCAGAAGGAGGTAATAAGAGATGAGACAAGTTTCCAGCCTGACTTTGAAGTATGAGTCATAGCCAAACAGATCTGTGTTCAGGCCCCACCTCTTCCCACTAACACCGTGCGAGACCATGTACCCTCTCTGAGCCTCAGGAGCCATCACTACCTCGAAGAGCATTGCCTGTGTAGTTAGCATCAGCACATACTGTTATTACTCTCATTACCTCAGTATGTACTGATGTGATTACCTCCCCAAGACTTTCCAGTCACTGTGAAAATGAATAGCTGAGGTGCTCACCGAGATGCATACTCAGCTGGGCTGAAAACAGTTGAAGGATCTCTTTCTACTGCTCTGTCCTTGTGCTTATAATTACTTGCAAAGCATTGTTTAGAAGCAAGCCTAATATACAATTTCTCCATATTGCTTTGTATAAACAAAGTATCAATACTTAATCCCCTGTTACTTAACTATTCTTTTATTGTGCCTTTTTTCTTACCTATTTTATGAAAACAAGAGGCACGTCTTATTTATCAGCGAGCTCCTTCTCTGCACTTAGCAGAGTTCCTGGTATGAAGTGGGTGTTCAGTAAATATTTGATGGAACACAATGTGTAAAGCAAAGATTTACACTATACTTTTGTTTGCTTGCTTCGGTGCTATAAATCTGTAACGTTTTCTTATTCTTGGTTCCCAGGGAAAAATAAAGGCCTGTGAGCAAAGCAAAGCACCTCCTGCTCCCTACAAAAATATACATTATTTTTATTATAACAAAGTATATATGTATATATGTTTAGCTAATGAAAATGGTATAAAGAATATAGTTTTATCATCAGGGTGATGATAGTGCATTAAGGACCTTCAGACAGGTTGCTGCCTTGGTAGGAAACTCAATATCCCTCAAAAGGCACTTTGGGAGCTGACCCAGCCTAGGCTCATGACTGTGCCATGCCAAATGTTCAGCACCTGCCTGCTACAAGACAGATCCTTCCGTGTTGTTCTCATAGTGGAACCAGGGAGTGGGAAGCCTAGAGAAACTTTGGGGCTTTGGTCCCAGCTGCATGGTAATGATGAGACATTAGAGAGCGTGCTTGCTGAACTTTCAGTTGTAGGGGCCGAAGAAGAGAGAGGGTCACAGATGGGGCCGGGTGTCTGGCTGGACCCACAGGAGGAAGCAGTATACTGGGGTGGAAAACTCTGGCAGAGAAACAGGTTTCAGAAGGAAGAAAATAGTCTAGTTTTGGAAAGTTCAAGTTTGAGATGCTTGTAGGTCATCCGTGTGCAGATGTCAAGGAGGAAACTGGACCTAAGAGACTAGAGCCCTACGGGACAGTCAGCGAGGTGCATACACTGAGGGTTCGTGAACACACAGATGGCATTTGGAAACACGAACAGGTGAACTCAGCTGGGAAGAGAACTGAGAAACTTCTCATTAGAAAAGGCAGAGAGATGACAGCCTGAAAAGAAGCAGATAAGAGCTGATAAAGAAGTGGGAGAAAGGCCAAGAAAAAGTGGGATCTCAGATACAAAAAGAGGAGCACATGAAGAAGAAGGCATTTCAGGTCGGTTTTCTCAGGAAGCAGACTGTGAGATAAAGCTGCACGGGAAATGGGGGGACCAAGGACAAACTAGAACCCACGAAGACAAGTGGGACCCAGGAGGGCAAACTGATCCTACAAAGACAAACGCTCTCCACCTTGATGACATCGGTGACCTGTGACAAAGCCTGTGTCCTTCATCACAGAGCTGCACGCGCACCTGGCCCAGGCCTCAGAGACACTGAAGGAGAGCGTTCAGTGGGCAGTGGAGGAGCTGGGAGCCTGGGTGCGGCCCCACACCAATACAGGGGCCTGCAGGCCAGTGACAATGTGTGGGAGCTGCCGCTGTGCCTGATGGAGACTGGCAGCTGCTTCATTGTCATCCAAATATCATGCAAATGTCCCTTGTGGCCAACCCACGTCCCAAATCATAGAAGTAATTTTGCTTCTGTAAATATACATAGTAAAAGTCACCACAGAGCCCTGGGTAGCACTAGGGACATCGTTTCCACAAAGAATTATTGCAAAGGACTGAGGATAATACACGTAACTCCGACACAGTGGCAGGTCTTTGAGAGTGAGAAGGGAATGACAATCCTGTTGATGTTAATAAGATAATTTGTTAAATTGTTCATTTATAGGTTCTTTTCCTTGTATTTTCCTTTGTCTTTTGAGCGGACAGCTCTAATTGTCCCTGATAGATATCCTCTCCTTGTTTCCTTAGTGCTAGAATTCCCTCCAGTACTGCATTTCTTTTGCAGCCAGGTGTGGTCTTATTTATTAGTTCAGTGAGTGGTTTGGGAGTAAAACTGACATGAGAATTTCTAGATCATCTCCTTAAAGAGAAGTTATAGCTTCTGGCTTCCTCTCCTTCTCCTTCCTGCTGGCTGGGTCACAGTCCTAGATGTGACCCAGCTCTGGCCACGCAGATGAAAACAACAGCTGGGGACAAGTGAAAGGATAGAACAGAAGGAGCTGCCACGCCCTGCAAGGCCACATGAAGAAGAAGCCAAGCCACCTCAGCTGCTCATGTCTGGGCTGCTGTTCAAGCCATCACACACTTGGATGTCTTGTCACAGTAACCAAGCCTATACCCTAACTCAAACACGTGCCATTTCCTAGCATCTAAATTTTTTTAAGGCCTTACACAGCAATTACTTAAAGTCTCTCTTAGTTTTAAGTACCCACATCGTTGAATAAATGTTCCTGGAAGGGGAAGAATGACAGAGCAATGACTTGACAAGAGGTGGGGGTGGCTTTCTTCCATGTAAAGAAGAGGATTGAGGTCTTCAGGAGTGATAAACAGTGGGGACCTTTGCTTGGCATTCTGGCAGCATCCCAGGTGGTGGCATGTTTCGGGGGGATGATTGCATGGTGCCCAAGGGAGGCTGGACCCTGGTACACTGGCTCCGAGTCTCATCACAGATAACCGTGGTTGGCAACAGAGAGGCTAGATGTGAGGAACCATTTGAACCAGGATGAAAGTGGTCTTAGTAGTAATCAGTCAACCAACTAGCAGAGGGGTCATGGTGATGCTGTGCTATTAGAAGACCCAGGAATATTTTACCCAATGGCAATCAGGATGGAGACTTAGTAATAACTAAAATGGATTTCCTGTTAGTTTGGCAGGATGAGAACTCTGAGACAGATTTAAAATTATTTTAAGGAAAAACAGAAATGGGATATTCCTGAGTTTCTGGATAGGGATTCAATTGGATATATCATTGTTTTTCATCTTTATCCAAGAGTCACACCAGATCTGCATTTACACAGAGGTAACCCCCACCTATGTTCAAGGACTAGCTAAGGCCGATCGGCAGAGTGAAGGTATTGGTGTCGACAGTGAGGGCCAGGGGCAGGCAGAACAGAACGCACCTTTGTGGCCTCACAGGATTGTGCCGAGTGGTCCATTCCTTAGTCCTTGTGCCTCTGACATCCACCAGGTTATTCTTCTCTCTCGCCAAAGTGCTAAGCTTAACAAAAATAAACAGGAGCAGCCCGGGGACAGGGTTACCCAGAGTGTGCTCCATCTCAAGCTGTACTTGGAGCAGCGAGCTCCAGGGTATCCAGGTGGGGTGGCCAGACCTTTCCCTAGAATCACAGAAGAGCCACAGCCAGGAAGAACTCAAGAGTCACAACCTTTCATTGCCCAGATGAGCAAATGGTTGTTGGCTGGAGGCAGAGGTGAGACAGGACCAAACTCTTGAATCTCAGACTAGTCCCTCATTTATTACACAGAGGGAGAATGTGGACAGATTGTTTCCACTGGTTTTATTGTGCACAATTTAAAGGGAGATTAAATGCCCATATTCCCCTTTCATAATCTTGCCAAGGTGCTGTAAACTTTCATTAGTCTTTTCAACTCGAGAAGCGTTATACCCATGAGCTCCTATGTTGACATAAGCAGGAACAGAGCTCCACGTGAATATAGAAGGGGCTGTGGAAGCCAAAGGATGCTGACAGATGGGCTTCCAGAGGACTCTGAGGGAAGCTGTCTCCCAGTGTCCCCCTCTTCCACACACACCACCCGCACACAGGAGAAGGTACAAGAGGGGCTAGAGATGACAAGGACCAGAAAGCCAGCTGAGAGGACAGTGATCCCTCCCAAGCTGAAATACTAAGTTTTCCTAGTTGCCAGTGCCACCTGGACACTTTTCAGATGCCTGTACAAGTTACAAAGGGCTAACAAAAGTGTGGAAAGGCTCAACATAAGGGCCTGAGAGTTATGGTCCCAAAGCAGGTGTAACAAACAGCTGGAGAAGACAAACAATTTTGTTTCTTGGCAGCCAGATGCATTGGTCCTGGGAAGTAGGATGGCGAGCCCACCTGCCTGCTCTCAAACCAGCCCTCCATCCCTCCTTCCCTCCCTGCCTCCCTTCCTTTCTTTCTTCCTCCTTACCTTCATCCCCTCTCTCCCTTACTCTGTACTTTTTCCCTTTCTCTCTTTCTCCCTTCCTTTTAGCACTCATTGATTAATCAAAAAACATGTATTTGGGTTATGTCTATGTGCCAGGAACCCTGCTTAGAGTTTTTAATTACAAAGACAATGTGTACTCTCTACCCTAAAGGACATCACACCATTTTTTTAGATTATTCATTCATTCAGCACACATTTCTGAGTTGCTGGGACAGGAAAAATGCAGCCTCCTGGGGCTGGGGTTCACACTGAACATGCCCTGGACGACCAGCAACTCTCTTCCGCCCAGCATGCAGAGGAAACACAGTTCTTCTAAAGCTGGCTACAGAATCTTCTACCTTTTCCTTTCCCCATTCCTTTTTTAATCCTCTATTCCTTCTCCACTAATTTTTCTTCCCAAAAAGGAAAATAGTCTGTGCCTGAAATCCTAAACTCCCTGATTTCAGACAAGGCCTGGGAGGGTATAAATAAGCACATGAATATTTGGCAAAAACGACTGCTATGCAAAGCTCAAAGCACTGTGTCATAATGCAGAGCCCACTTTAATCACAGCCACAGGGAGAGTATTTGTCGCTGTCTTATCACACAGGAATGATTTTCCCACTGGCAATGGCAGCATGCCAGCTGGCTGTGGAGCCGGTGCCTTCTTGGTCCTTCAGGTCACAAAATTAGTTGGCATGCGTCACCACTGCTGGGCACTGACATTTCTATTTTTTCAGGAGGCACCATGTCAGGGAACAAAACAGCGGAATCACAGACAAATTCTTATTTACATTGAATGTGAATCTCATTTTGGCTCAGAAGCCTATGAATTTCAACCCTTATAGTTTAATACATCAGAGATGACTTAGAACTTCGCTGATCGAAGTCAGCTGATAGTCTTAGGATTTTATCATTCTTTTCAGTTCCCAAGGTGGGTGGTAGAGAGGGTCTCTGTAAAACTACAATAATTTGCCATTTCTAAATAAAGCTGCAGCTTTGCTGGGGGCACCACTTTCACCAAAGTCCAACTCAGAATGAGCACAACAAAGTGATGACTTTTGTAGGGAAACTGAGTCCTCTGAGAAGGGGGCTTGGAACCACCATTTGTTGCCTCCCAAAGCATGCTGCCAATGGCTCCTTCAGACCTGTATGCAATACAATTCACAGCCATGTAGGCTCCATGATAACTGTCTGGAAAGTATTTTAACTTTAGATTGCCACTTCCAATTCTAGCCAAGGTGGAGTTAGCAGAAACCAGGTTTGCTCTCCCACATGAAACAAAAACTGGACAAAATGTATGGAACAAGTTTTCAAGACACTGGACAGCAAGCAGGATAGGATCCCTGAGAGCTGGGAAATAAACAAGATGAGCACTATGATTATCTCAGTTCTGACTTGAGAGGCTTCACAGGTTTCAGTTTAAGGGTGAAGAAAACACAAGTACAGTACAATAGACTCCCTGAGTTGAGGGGTGGGACTGAGAGTCTGAAAGATTAAAGTAGCTAGAATTTGCAGATCAGAATACCGGAGAGGAGAAAGCAGTGTGCAGAGAACACTGAAAATTTCAGGAGAGTCCCCACTGTGCATTCCTCTGACTAATCATCAGTGCATGTATGTGAAGAAACTATATGAGGCTGGGGAAAGAAACACCCGAAGGGACCAGAAACTGTGGTGCCCAGCGATCACATACAGCTAGGAATAGCACCTGTTCCTGAAAGCCAGGCTGGAAAACTTCATCACTCAGGGGACATTTGGTAAAGTGCACAGAAACCTCTTGCTTCTGCCGTTGGGAAAAATGAGCCCTTGGCTGAGCACTGCTCCAGTCTTGCCTAACAAATCTCCAAAGCAAGACCCTAAAGGATCCAAGTACTTCTAAATAACTTAACTGAATTCTGGGAGTGGGGGAAATCACAAGAATATTTATGGGAACACCAAAAATATCCAGTACCCAACAAAGCAATATTCACAGTGGCTGACACCCGATAAAAATTACTAAGCACGAAAAGATGCAAGAAAATACAACTCATAATGAGGAGAAAAAACAATCAATTAAAATCAACCTCAAGCTCACACAGCTGTTGGGATTAATGGATAAGGACATTAAAACAGCTGTTGCAACTACATTTCCTATGTTCAAAAGGGCTGGTAGAGACATAGAGTTTTTTAAAGACTCCAATTCAACTTCCAGAGATGACAGCAGCGTTGTGTCAGAAGAAAACTGCTTTGGGTGGGATTCATGGCAGATCAGACACTGCGGGAGGAAAGTTTAGTCAATGTGAAGATAGGAAATGGAAAACATTCAAAATGTAAAGCAGAGCAAAAGAGGAACTTAGAAAATGGACAGAGCATCAGTGAGCCATGGGGACACCTCAGATAGTTTAATAGAAGTGTACCTGAGGGAAGGGATGGAAAAATGTTTGAAGACATAATGACCAGAATTTTTTACACTTGGTGAAAATTATAAACCTACAAATCCAGGAAGGTCAATGAACCCTAAGTGCAAGAAATGTATTTTTTAAAAGTACGCCAAAGGTCACCATAATCAAATGCTCAAAATCGGGGATGCAGAAAAACATAGGGGAGCAAAGAAAAGGATTACAGGTTGCTCATCAGAAGTGATGAGTGAGAAGACAACGAGCCACATCTTCCGACTGCTGAAGAAAGGAAAACATTTGAACTGGAATTCTATACCCACAGAAAGTATCTTCCTAAAACCAAGTTGAAATGAAAAGATTTTTCAAAAATAGAAAAGCTGAAAACATTCATCACTGGCACACCCGCACTACAAGAAAAATTACAGAAAATCACACCAGATAGAAATAGGGACACACACAAAGGAGAGCTTCAGAAGTGGTAACTACACGGGTAAGTATGTACGTTTTTTTATTATTTAAATTTCTTTTAAAGGATAATTGTTTTGCACACACACATGTGTGAAATGTATGACAACTATGTCATAAAGTCTGAGAATAGAGAAATGAAAGCACCTTGTTACAAGGTTCTTATACCTACATGAAGTGGCATAATATCCCTTGAATATGGACCCTCATATGTTAAAGATGAATTCTATCCAGACGTGTCTAACCTGTTGGTGTCTCTGGGCCACACTGGAAGAAGTGTTACCTTAGGCCACACATCAAATACACAAACACAAACAAAAACATAAAAATCTCAACATTTTAAGTAAATTTATGATTTTGTGTTGGGTAGCATTCATAGCCATCCTGGGCTACATGTGGCCTTACGGGCCACAGGCTAGACACCCCTGCAACCTTAAAGCTGTCACTAAAATAACAAAACAAAGAGTTATTACTAATAAGCCAACAAAGAAGGTAAAATGAAATCATAAAAAAATTGGTTAATCCCTGAACTCTAAGATACTAAAAATAAATCCTGTTGAAATTTGAGACAGCGATGGTCAGTATATGAGAAGTGGCAGAGAGACGGAGGCTTTGAGAATGAGTGGAACTGATGCAGAGAGGGGAGTGGGTGCTGAACAGGATGAAGGGTAAGGACGGGCTGTAGACAGAAAGCAAGGGAAACTGGGGCAACAGAGGCCAAGAACGAAGAAGTTATTTGAGACATCTACACTTTTCCATTTCCAATGGATAGTCTTAGTCTTGCCCCTTTATCCACAATTGGATTATACAAAAAGAAAAAGGTCCTACCACTTTCTTCACTTTTCAATACTCCTCTACTCCTATGTTCAGCTGATGACTTCATCTCACGCTTCATTGATAAAACTAGAAAACATCGAGTGGGAACTCTTCAATCTTCCCATGAGCAGTTCTAGCACCCTGCTACACCTGCCCCTAACTGCCGATTCCTGCTTCCTGATTCAAATGAAAAATATCCACCCTCCTTCTCACTTTACTTAGGACTTGGTTCTTTATTTGATTATTATTTTTCCTTTGCATCATTGTCTCTCCCCACACTATGCCCATACCCACAACCAGAGCATTCTCTGTGGTACTGATGAGTTCTATCCCTGTGCACCCTCCTTCCCACCCCATGACCGTGGGCTCAGCCTCCTCCTAACCACTGCCATGCTGACCCAGTTTTGTGGCCAATCTTGAACCTTGGTTTCCTGCTGTGAGTTCTGATTCTGCACCTTAACCACGGGCAATTTTGACTATAGCTCTGATCTTGCCTATACCACACATGTCCTCTCCACAGCCATGCTCCTTGTCCTTGTCCCCATCCTATGTAATTATATTTAAATAATTTTATGATATAAGCAAAGAAAATAATACTATCCAAATTTATAGGTAAAAAAACTGAATGAGATAGGATGACTTACCCAAGGTCACATAATAAGTGAAAGAACTGGGGTTTAAGTCCAGGTAGTCTGATTACACATAATTTCACTATACCAAAGCAGTTAAGCTAATGGGAATGGCCACTGTCTTGGGTGAGCTTTGAAACTCTGACCCCTCTTTAGACTGTGTTTGATCTGGGAAATTTTGGGGAGGCTGATTCCCTTTTGCAATGAAGACTGCTCTTCTGTCCCCTCTGTTATTCTTCTGTCCCTCCAGCTCTCAGAAGTCCAGCCCATGGGTAAGGAGGAATTTTGGGTTTGTTTTGGCTGTATGTTATTTTGATCAGGGGTAGGAAAGTGAGGTATGGAAATCAATGTAGACCAAGCTCCTGAAAAATGTCTTAACCTTTATGAACTCACAGAACCATGACAACGACCTTGTGACGGGGGGCCCAGGACACCATTCATGTATGTACGTGTATATGCATGCATGTATGTACCTACAACCTAAGCTAAGACACAAGGAATAAAGCAAGTTGGAAGATTTACATTACCAGACATCACGATGTATTCATAAGTTAAAGTAATCAAAACAGCGTGGCGCTAACACAAAGACTGACAAATAGAGCAAAGAAAGCAATCATGCAGTGTAAGATTCTACTGAAGCTCTAAGAATAAAAAGCATAAGGCCATTGTTTTTCCTACTACCTATAATGTGAAACAATATGAAGGGCCAAATTTCTACCGTATCAGTGATTTCGACAACTGTAAATGAGTTAAAATAATCAATAGAAGATAAAACTGTATTCAGTTTTACAAGATGGCAAGGGCTATGGAGACGGATGGTGGTGATGAGGGCACACCCACCCTCAACAACTAAACACTTCATAATGGCCCATCTCCTAACACCGTCACAGGATTTCAACCTATGAATTTGGGGGGAACACAGACATTAAGACCATAGTGCCTCTTATGAACAAGTCCAGGGTTGAGCAGTGAATTCAAGTCAATTCTCTGCTACCTTCACAGGCCACCCAGGCATACCATAGAGCTTGAACCCAGGTCTATTTACCGCCTCTGCCTGGGTTCTTCTCATTACTCCACTCTCTCTTCCATTCCCTGGGTCTGCTGGATGTACCACAAATACCCACGATGTGTCCTGGCAACACTCCTTCGTAGACATTACTATCTGATCACATCACCCTCTCATGTTGAGTCCATACAGCCTGACTCTTCTTCAACACACATGGCAGGTACTGCAAAGAGGTAGCACCTTTCACAGTCCCGGCTCAGAGTGGATCTAGGTTTGCTTTCAACTGGGTGGTATTAACCATGGAATTCAGGACCTTCCTTCTCCCCTCCCTGAAATATGCCAGTTGCACTTACAGTGCCATGGCTCCAACAGGTGCCCTTCTAAGCTCATTGCTCTTCTAGTGTTAATGGGAAACAGAGTAACATGTTTTAATTTATGTTTGTTCTACTTCTACCTGAAAGGGGTCCCTACACTCTCCTGCTTACAGAACTCCCATTAGGCTTTCATGTTTGTAAGCATTTGTGCTGAACCAAAGTTAGCCTGGATTTATATTTGCAATTTCCTAAAATGTAGCAAAAAGGAAGAAGAGGGAAAAGGATGTTATTGTTGTTGAATGCCTATCCACTGAGAACAGCAGAAGGACCCTTTTGGTTTGGCCTAAATTAGCATTGCTAGATAAATCGGGAGCCTTATATATCCTCCCGGTTGCCAGGACAGCATGCCAGCTAATTTTAGCCCACTGTGTAAATATAACCAGCACTGGTATGCAGTGGCCTTTAACATTGACAAGGGGTCAATGATGTCCTACAGCAGCCAAAGAAGTTTCTGCACTAACCTGTATTGACTGGACTTCCTGGACCCTTAAGCCCCTCCCAGACATGTTAATTTTCCACTTGGAAGTGATCTTGGAGATCCCTTGGCCTGAACCCCTTGCATGACCCATGGCCTCTTCCACTTCTCTGAACAGAAAATTGCCTGGGTAAAAGCAATTTAATAAGGCAACATCCTCAATGAGAGAACACTTACATTAACACATATAAAGCATTTAGAAGCATTCCTGGGAAAATGATAAATGCTTAGTAAGTGTTCATTATTATTCTATTGTTATGTGGATTGAAATCTCAGTTCCCCATGTACTAGCTGGATAACCTTAGGCGAGGTAACCTAAGCCTTGATTTCTTCATCTGTAAAATGGGCAAAGAGAAAGTCCTACCTGGTAGGGTTGCTGTTAGGGTCAAATGAGTTGAAACATATAAAGACCGTTCCTGGCCTCTGCCCGGTACCTGTGTGTGCCCAGGATGTGGCAGCTGCTCTTGTTACTTCTCTAGGAATTCAAGAACCTTTTCAGTCACACGGACAAACCATTCAACTCAACTGTTCCAGAAACAGTTTCAGAGAGGCTAAAGAATCTTAGGGAAGACGTAAATGTGTTGTGTGTACACGTCCATCTTCAATATTTTTTCTTTATGGCTACTGAGATCAAGACAATGGTTAAAAACAAACAGTTTTAAAGTACAGAAATGTATAAAATATGTAAAAGTAATCATAGAACAGTATTCGGGAAAGAAAAAACTTTTCTGGGTGTTTTTCCTGTATCTTGTCTCTGAGTGGGTTTTTATTTTCTGTTTGTCTTGAGGTTGGTAACAAGAGTCAGAGTAGCAATGCAGCTATTCTAGCCAAAGATCCTTGACAGGCATGGCGAATGCGGTGAGTGAAAACGACCTATCACCTCCCCGCAGATCACGTGTGCCTGAAGACGCTGACATCAACTGGGGGACAATCCTCAAATTATCCTCATTCATTTACGCATGCATCATGTTGTTTCTTGTTAGCAATCGGTGCTTTCACTTAGGCCAATATTAATGAGTTGGTATTTCCTGAGCCAGCCTAGCAGTTGGTCTTGTAAGATGGTAACATGGGAAGGGGGTGGCTCACAGATGGAAAACTGGAACGGAACAACTGCACAGGAAACAATTCAGTATTTCAATGCAGAGTAGTGCTGGGTTATTTTCTTTCCATGGAAATATACTTCTCTCAGGTAAATTATTTCTCATATTTTAAAAATGTACTCCCAAGAGTTTTCCCTCAATTTTAGTTTGTTTTAGAGGCAAAGACTTCACTGCAATGATAGAATGACTGTGTGTGGCCCTCGGCCAACACCTCTCACTATAGCGCTCTCCTCCCTCCCGGTGACTCGGAGAGCCTCTGCAAAACAGGCTGGACCAGTAGGGAGACGTGTTACTCCTGTACGAAAAGACACAGGCCGGAAATCAGCAAGCCTATATCACTCCCTATAATCGGCAAGCTGTGTGACCTAGAGCAAGTTACTTAGCCTCAGGGGACCTTTAAACAGGAACAGTGGTCTCTGCTTCATATGTTTACTTTTAGCTCAGTGAATGTTAGCACTTTGCATTTGTAATTCTGCTTAAGCCTCACAACACCTCCATGAGGTGGGTATTATTATTAGTCATATTTTATAGATGAGAAAAACCAAAGCTAGTAGGTATTCAAAAGTCACACCTGCTACTTACTATAAGGCTTCTATAGGGCTGCTGTTGAACTCTGCACAAGTGTGACGAAGTACCCTCCCCGAGAGGACACTGGCACGCATGGAAATTTGGTTCGAATACCTCAGACAGCCTGCATCAGTACTTGCCAGTACAAGTGAGATGTAAAAGGGACAAGATGACTGTAGCCTCCCAGCATGCATCCCTTCTGCCTGCCTTTCTCCCTCCTTTGTTCCCACTCTCTGATGACGGTTGTTCTGAATCACGGCAACTTAGTTGACTAGAGTAGCTATTCTTCTTAGAGTAGTAGCAATGTTGTCACCTTATTAATTCTGTTGACAGACCTCCTGCTCACTCCCACCCTCCTCCACACACACTTGCACACACAGACACACACATGCACACATTACTTCTCACCACTCAGTCCCATCTCCCCACACTCACACTCTGCCATGGCCACAGGCATAGGCACAACACTGTTCTTTTCAGTGATGTTAAATTGAGTCTGATGAGGGCCTAGATCCTGCCAGCTTGGAATAGACCTGTCTGCCAGGGGAGATGGAAAGACCAACACACAAAGAAGCAGAGACCAGCAGAAATGAAAGATGCCCAGAAGGCAACATGGGCCAAGTCAACCAGGGGCACCTTCCGAAGAAGAGGCCAACAAGTCCCTTTGTGGGCATCTCTGGGCCCTGTCGGTTTCCAGTATTCCTCCTTCTCAGCTACCTGAGCCTGTTTGAGAAAGCAAATTTGGGTTGGGTACTTGCAGCCAAAGGAGTTCTATTTTAGTATACTCAAATCTCACATCAGAAAGTTGAGAAGAAAATCCTATATGTACCGAATATACTTTTCAGTTTTCTGAGGATGATGCTACATTCATTCATTCAGTAAACTTTTATTAAATTTAGGCACTGTACTAGGGATGGCCACCGAAGGATGATAAGACACAGTTCCTGTTCTGTCCTAAAAGAGTTTATAGCCTAGGAGAGGAAGATGCATGTGGGGTAAAAATGCAACGGCATGTCACCAGTGTTTTGAAAAAGGCCGTGGGAGCTGTAGGTTTGGCGATAAGAATAGTGTCAATTACTTCCAGAAGGTTCAGGAAAGGTTTCAAAGAGATGATAAACCCTTCAGTGACACCTGAAAGACAAGTGTGGTCTAGGCCTTTGCTCTAGTCACAGCATCGTTTCCTGGACGAGCAGCATCTGCCTCACCTATTGGAAACACAGGCTTGGGCCCCACTTTGGATCAACACATTAATTTTAACTCGATCCCCAGGTGATTGACACCCATGAACCTTTAAGAAGTGCTAATCTAGGCAGCAGGAAGAGCAGAGGAAGAGGAATTTCAGGCAGAGGGACCAGTTTGAATGAAGAATGGTAGAAATGACAGAGTGTGATGTGCTCATAGGACTGTAAGCCACAGCCAGGGTGTGAGGGGGTGTGTGGCATGAATCGAAGCAGGTGCAGCCCACAGAGGGCCGCATCAGCCACACAAAGAGGGTTGGACTTGATTGTATCAGCAATGGGAAGCCAAACAATTTTGTAAAGTAAGAGTGAGTGACATCATTGGATTGCATACTTCAAAGCAGAGTAAGAAACCTTTCTGGCAAGAAGAGTAATAGATAAGGTTGGACATGATCCTAAAAGGAGGGGAACGACTCAGATTTAAAATTAGAAAATAGTATGATTTTGATTTGACTGGATATGATTTATTTTAAAGTCATAAAACTAAATGCCTGACAATAATGTGGAAGATGAATCGGAGAGAGCATTGTACCAAAGGCAGGGAGGCCAAGTGGCACACTCTTCTCCTGGTAAGAGATGCTGAAGATCCAAGCCGCAGAAGAGTTGTGCGGACAGGAGAGGCGGGGATGCCTTTCAGAGAGAAAACGGGTGGAATCTGCAGGACTTACTCACTGGTTGGAAACTCATACTGGAGTTGGATGAGGCAAGGATTTCCAGCTGATAGGACAGAAGTGATTTGGTGATGCTAAGCACTGGAATGAAAGAGGCAGGGTCTGTTGAGCTTGCGCCCTCTGTGGGACGTAGACACGGAGATAACAGACATGACACATTAGCACCAAAATCAACCTTCATCTACAAGGTCTCTCTTGGAATTCTTCAATTAGAACCTTCTTTACTTACTCAGAAAGCATTTAATTAACTCCATGAATAATTAGCTCTGATGTAGAATTCAGTGGCTGTGAACTCAGACTCTGCAGCTTAAAGCTGATCTTGTGCCCATAACCTCTGCTTAGTGCACACACAGCATGGAAAGCCATCGAGGGTCAGCCGAACTCAGTGTGATCCTGGGGACAGAACACGAGCACTTCTTTATGTCCTCCCTAAAGCCTTAAGTAGAATTCCATTCAACAAGTAATAACTGAGCTTCTACCATGAGCCAAGCACTGTGGTAGGCATTAGGGACACAAGACAAACAAGAGGGACATTTTTCTCACCTTCACGGGACTTAAGTCTAGCAAGTGGGACAAAGTTAAAATGAACATGACTGGGCAGGTACAGAGCTCTTCTGCTCAGCTCCCCCTTCAAGAAATGACTTGCTGCCCAGCTACCAGAAGTGTGGTTGGTTGACAGCCTCCAGCAGTCAGCGCCCTCAGGTCTGCCTCACCTTCCAAGCCAGGGTCACACTATTCCCAGAGCAGCCCAAGACAATGGAGGAGTAAGACAGTGGTCACTGAGAGCATGCACTTCTTGGGGTGACCCCCAGCTAGAGTTGCCAGATTTAGCCAATAAAAACACAAGACACCCAGTTAAATTTGCACTTCAGATAAGCAATGAGTATTTTCTAGGATAAGTATGTCCCAAATATCGCATGGGTCATACTTATGCTTCAAAAATGTGTTTATCTTCAGTGCAAATTTAATAGCATTCCATCCTTGATCTGGGACCCTTACTCCTCAGCCAATGACCAAGCAAGGCAGTGGCATAAAGCCCTTCCATCTCTGCTCAACCTCAGACTGCATTCACAGGCAATCTTTGCTCCAGAGCTCTTATTGTGTTGGCAGACTCTGCCATGTTTTTGTTGTGGCTCTCTCTACACAATGGTGATTTGTCCCCTTTTCCTTTCATGGGTATTACTCCCTAATACATTTTTGGCATTTCTGCCTCCATTGCAGCATCTGTTTCCCAGAGAACTCAACTTGCAAGAATTGGTACCAAGAATAATCTGAGAAAGTAAGTGATAAGGCAAAGGTTTGGGGACTGTGTCCCTCACTGCCCAGTTAGTAATGAGGACCCATCCCCATTCCTGGTGGTAGGTAGTGTGAAATGGCCCTTAGCATGAGACACAGTCAGTTCTTGAAAGACACAGTCCGTTGTTGAAATGGCCCTTAGCATGAGACACAGTTGGTTGTTGTCACCAGGGGTGAGCAGGAGCACCATGAAGACAAAGCAGAATACAATGATTCAAGCATGTGAAATTACCTTTAAATTTGTAAGTATATAGGTAATGGACCTGGATGATTACCACCAAGGGCACTGATGCCCTACAGGAGGATAGTGAAAAGCTGAGAACAGTTAACAATTGAAATGAAGTGTGAAAGAAGTCTCTACAAAGAAACCTTGTTCCTATGTGTGGGCAGAAAAGCTGAAGATGAAGTACAGGATTTAATGGAGTTATTACACTTCAAAGATAAGTGAATGCTCAACCAAACCAAGACTGGTATGCCAAAGGCAGGCCCTCGTTGGCAAACCTGGGACCATGACACATGGGGTTGGAAGACTGGGTGGTTGTTCTCTAAACTCCTCTGAACCTGCTGAGCCTACAGGAGTGGCTCACCCCCATCCATGAAGAGTTGGCACATTCCTTGTGCAGGAAGACTGTCTGGAGGGTTTGCCCCAGAAAGGCAACAGTGGCTCCCTCTTCTTCTCCTGGACATCAGGTCTATATTCAGGGTTAAGTCACAGCATAACCCAGCCAAGGATTTGTTGGGCCTGATAATAGAAGAAAGTGGTCATAACCCCAAAGGAGCTGCAAGATGAGATCAGTGTGCTTGGGACATAGGTCTGGATTAGAGAGAGTTTTTTTATGCCTTGGTCACTCCCTTGAGATACAGGAAGCACTCAGGAAACAATACAAACTTGCTGCTAGGGTGGCTCCCAGAAGCCTGGAGAGAATGATGGCCGATGCTGAAAGGTTGAAAGTCCCTATTGCCATGCCAGACACAGGGAAAGAAGTTAAAATGCTCAGGGAAGTGAGCTTGCAGGAATGGGTGAATTAGTGAGGTTAGAAGGCCAATGAGAGGCTGCACCATTCACCGTGGGCATTGAGAATGTGCTGGCAAGAGGAGTAAGAGCAGCATCACTAAGTGGTCCAGTATTGGTTCTCCTCTGGGATCAGGGCTGACAATAGAAGAGTCTGTCACAGAACTTGGCTTACTGATGGCAATAGGCATGTTTCCTCCTTCTAGTGAACTGAATGGTGGCCCCCAAATATACATGTCTGTTACTGGACAGAGGTCTGGCCCTGAGCGGGTCTGCCTCAAGCCAGCTGTTGAATGTGGGTTCTTGACTTCATGCAGGAAAGATGTCACAATATGAGTCCACGTGACTGTAAGGATCCATTTATTAAAACTGGGGACAGTAAAACAAGGAGGAGCTTAGCATAGAGGAAGCAATAGGAGAGCCTTGGCTGGGCTGCCTTAGCTCACAGGGAAGTCAGAGAAAAGGAGATTTGAGGGACAGGGTCAGGGAATCAGCCTGGGACAAGCTGCCAGCTAGCCATTGCCTTAGAGTTTAGGTGATATGGAAGAAGTGGAGGAGAAAGACGGGAGTGGCTGGGGCTGTTCCCCAGAAGGAGAGCACACACACTGGGCCCTTTGTCCTGAAGCTTTCATATCTTTCTCACAGGCAGGAGTCTCAGAGGAGGGTTGCAGCAGAAAATTCATCAGTTCTCCAGGTGTGCCTTTTCAGGGGGGTCTTTAGTCATTGCAGTTGGCTCTGGCATAGCCCAGTGGGTTTGCTGCTTTTCTGGGCCTGGAGCTGCAATACAGCTGAGGCCTAGATGTTATCTCCAGGGAAGAAGGATTACCCTGTGGGTGAGATCATTGTTTTCCCAGTTTCGCTCCCCACCAGGCTCTCAGGTCCTTTTGCCCTGGTGACCATCTGCACCTGCCTGCAAATTGTTTGGCCAGTTTGTTCAGCTATATGTCTCAGTTTTTTTTATTCCACTTGCCAAGGAATTTTCTTAGCTTCTTACTATCCTGTCTCGTGTCCATCTCCTAACTTCTGGAGTCTGAACACTACCTTACTTGGAAGAAGAATCTTTCATGATGTGAATAAGTTAAGGATTTTTTCAGATGAGACCATTCTGGATCGTCTGGGATGAGCCTCAAATGTGCCTTGAAAAGAGACAAACACAGAGGAGAGAGACACAGAGAAGGCAGGGCGAACAGTCATGCAGCCACAGCCAAGGATGGCTGGAGCCACCAGCAGCTGGGGAACGAACGAGAGGGATTCTCCCGTACAGCCTTTAGAGGGAGTGCAGCCCTGCCAACACCTTGATTTTGGACTTCTGGCCTCTAAAACTGTGAGAGAATAAATTTCTGCTGTTTTAAGCCATCTGGTTTGTGGTAATTTGTTGTGACTGCCGTAAGAACCCAATATCCTCCTTTTTTCTTTTCACAGATGTCACTCCCCAATCTTTTCCACTCCTAACTATAGTTCTGCACCTGCTTCCTGGAGAACCCACCTGCAACGGCACAATCTAATACAGTTAAGTTGTGTAATTGGACAGAGTACATAGGAAGGGTGCTTAGTCCAGTCCTGAGGGTGTGGGAAGGGAGAGGATCACTTCCCACACCCTCTGGAGGGCTTTCTGGAGGAAAAGACATCTCAAGTGGCCTGAAGGTAGAAGTCAGCCAAAAAAAGACATGCCAGAGAGTGTGTAACATACTTAAGGAACCAAAAAACATTCAGTATGGGGGGATGAGCTAGTTGTGGGAGATAAGGGCAGTGAGGCAAGCAGAGGCCAGATCAAACTCGGCTTTGGAAGTGATCTTAGGTCTTTGTACTTAATCCTAAAAGGAAAGATTAAATACTTTGGCTTCAAAGAATTGCCAGAATATGACTATTCCTGAGAAAGATACCACAATAAAACCTGCTTGTGTATTGATGCCTTTGTGTGACCAGCTGCATCGAATCTCATCCTAAGACTGTTTCTACTGGGGAGCTGGAGATATTACCATGGCCTCAGGCAGCCCTCTCTTCGAAATTTGATAAGGGCAACTTATATCCTTTTCTTACTCTTAATATAAAGTGCTTTACAAAGGCAGTTTCAAGTCTCTTCCATCCAATTAGATGCACAACCCAAGATCTCTTCTAAGTAGATATTCTGGAGCTGTCTTTGGCCATGGCCTTCAGCCCAAGAAGAGTAGAAGTGATGCAGGAAAAGTCACAAGCATTTGCAACCTTGGAATACTCCCCAGGGACTAACTGCTGGGGTTGGGAGGGGGTGGAGACTACATGGGGTCGTTTGTTATCTCCTGAGCACAGCTGTGAGGTGGGACCAGGCCCATGAGGGAGAGACAGCAGCACCCACTCCGAGGAAGGCCCAGCCTCCACAGGAAAGTGTTATCTTACCTCCCTGGGGGAACAAAGAGGAAGCTCTGTTTGATGTAGGCATCAAATACGAGTGGCCTTACAACCACATCTGCTGTATTTTCTTTGGTCCTTTAGGGCTGCTGCTGTTGTTGTTTGTCATCGAACCAACATTCAAATATCAGAAGACTTCATTTCACGTAAGAGCCCAGACTGCCAGTTATCTTGTCAAATCAGGAGCCCCCACTTCAATTCACCCTCATTCCCGCAGTGACAGGAGTGCTGTGTCCACCCCTTTCACAAGGCACAAGTCTGCTTCTGTCTACACTGTCCCTACCCTCTTGATTTTCTCCTCAACAAGGAGCTAAGTGTTTTGTTTTTCTAACACAGTTGTAAGAAATATTTATCTGTAGCCACAATAGCCACAATCCCATCAAATGTGGGGGAAAGAATGTTGCACTGAGAAGGCCAGAACTTCAAGACCAGTAGGAGAGACTGCACAGTGTCTATGCCCTGACACCAGCCAGCCTCATTCCTTCAGCTCACACATCTGTGCCTGTATCCTCTGCTTTACCTGTGTTCAGGGCCTCGGCTCCTTGCCCGCCCCGTCCAGGTCATCTGTTCTGCCTGTGCTTCCACTTCTATCCCCATCACTAAGCCTCCAGGCCTCACTTCCATCCCAGTGGCCAAGTGTCACCACAGGGCGTGACCATGCTGGAGAAAGGAGGAACATTCCTGGGAACTTGGGAATTCCAAACTTCTAGAAAGAAGCCACAGAGAAATACAAGGAGAACAGTGGCAGAGAGATTCAATCAAATAGGAAACTATTGTGTTTCAGCTGCCCTTTCCTAAATAGTTAACATACCTACACACCCAGTCTGAACCATGAGTCACCAAGAAAAGTGTAAGAATTAGAGTCTGCTTGTGAATTACTCTCCTTCCTTGTTCAGAATCACTGGGGTGGGGGGTGAGGGAGCGCGGTGGGGAGCGAAGGCTGGAGAATAATGATTCTGCCGTGGAGCCCTGCCGTGATGGCCTCGGCCTCTTGGCATCATGGCAGGAGAGGCGCTGGTCCCTTTCTCCACTCCAACCAGTGGCGGTCCATTTGGGTGAGAATCTAGGGGTGGCAGACCAGGCCCCAGGCCCAAGTGTGCCAAAGGGTGGGAGTGGAGGGAGGGTACAGGGTGTGGAGGTGAGCAGCTCTTCCTGGCTGGGAGTATTTCACCACTGACATTGTTTAGAATTGCCAGCACAGTTCAATATTGGCTTATTCGGTGTTGGCAACAATGCTTTGTATTCAACTTTTATTCTGCCGCTAGATTTCCCCAGGAAGATCACTCACCTAGTCCAACCTGGCTAGAGGGAGGGCCTCATATCTTGGTGGGTTTGCACACCATGGAAGTGCATGTGTGTGCGTACCTCTGGAGGTGTGGAGGTGAGGCATGCACAAAGATGCACAGGATGGGGCAGTCCAATTGAGACAGAGTAGGTAGAGATTCAGGGAGAAACCTAGGAGTAACAGACCTTCCTTGGCTGCCCCTGCACACTTTGTAAACATTGCTTCCATGCAGATTTCCTGCCTTGAAGAAGATTCCCCAACTTAGCCTCTCCTTTTCCTGCCTGATACTTTTCAGAACAATTCCTTTGTTTTGCTTCTTGAACATTCTGTTAGTGCTCAGGCCAGCAATGCACCACCTCCCCTGACCCTCCACTACCATTAGCAGGATAATAAAGGGGCAGTCTTCTTTGGTCCTTCCTTAAGTACTCCCTCCCTTCTCTTTCAAATCCAGGACCTTGAGACACAAGCCTGGGCACCTGCTGCTTCAGTATTGTGCTGTCACACAGGGAGGATGGCTTTGGGGTACCTGGAGGGCCAGTGAGAAAAGGAACTGGGATAAAGGTAAATTTTAAATGAGCAATGCCATTTAAGTATTATGAAATGTTTCCATAAGTAATGCATATTAATTGAAGAAAAATGAGAAAATCTATTTATATAAAGAGATAAAGTCTCACCACAGATACATTGGTGATCTTTGGTTGTCTATTCTCCATGATTTTTCCCATGCATATATGGTTATACATGTATGTATGTGTGTATATGTTTTTTAACAAGCATGAGAAGTACGTAGTTTTATAACCTGATTTCCTAAGGAACTGATAATTATGGCTTAGGTACAGTTCAATCATTTTCCAGAAATACAGGTTTTCTGTATACCACTCTCTAGCTTTTTGTAATTAATGCGTCATTTGCCAAACAAGTGACTCTCAGTGGGCCAGGAATAAAAATCAGTTTTTAAACATTTATGTTCCTGCCCTGGCTGGTGTGGCTCAGTGGATTGAGTGCCAGCCTGTGAAACAAAGAGTTGTTGGTTCGATTCCCAGGCAGGGCACATGCCTGGTTTGCAGGCCAGGTCCCCAGTAGGGGGTGCTGTAGAGGCAACCACATATTATTGTTTCCTCTCCCTCTCTTTCCCCCTGCTTTCCCCTCTCTCTAAAAATAAATAAATAAAATCTTTTTTTAAAAAATTATGTTCCTGACTTAAGGTAAGCTTATTAAGTTTTGGGTGCTTTAAATGCATCTTTTCATTTAATCCTTACATTAAGTGGATTTTATCACTCTCATTGTATAGATAAGGAAACCTGAGCTTAGAGAGGTTAATTAACCCTCCCAAGAGCACACATCTGGGAATGGGCAGAACCATTCAGGTCTCTCTGATGTCAAAGTCAAGCTCTTTCCAAGCTACTGATCTGTCAGTGAAATAGAACTTGACTTGGTGCTGGCAGAAGTGGACAGCCACACCAATTGTGGCATGCAGACTGTAGAATAAAGCATCCACCATCACCAGGGGGCCCACCACCAGCATTTGGTCTGAATGTCCCTGATGGAAGCCTCACAGAAAGTCAACCTCAGTCTCTTCTGATGAACCTTCTCTTAAGCATACCAGGGAAACTGAGGCAGCTGAGCAGGCTTATCAGGAGGCAGGACCAGCTTTGTACTCTTCGTATAAACAAAAGTAGGGAGGTGTTGTTATCAACAGGGGCCTTACTGACTGGAGTCGACTGGCATGTATACTGGCCCTGCTGTGGGCTCCAGGAAGTCCTGGGCAAGGGCACTCAGAGTCTATTAAATTCAACCTCGTCTTTGGAAAAGGGCCTCTTCTGTTCCTTCTGAGAATTCAAGATAAAACAGGTGCGTGTTCTGGTGGTCACCCCTGGACATTGACTGGCCACATTCTACAAGAGCAGGACAAGCACTCAGTGTTGGGAGTCCTTTTCCTTCAGGAGATGAAACCCAAGAACATATGTGTCCACTTGCACAGATTTGGGTATTTCTGTTGTCAAAGTTAGAGGGTTAACACTCTGTAACTTTACCTTTTGCTTTTAAGAGGAGTAATTATTTGTTAGAATGACAGTCATTCATGTCCTTCAATGCTACAGTCACAACTATAAACTATTTTCATGTCTTTGAAAAGAATTAATTAGTTGATGCTTCTAAAGTGCTTTAATGCAGGTTTGGTTTCAACTCAGCCTCTAAAAGAATTTCCATGGCAGCTGTTTAACAGATAACAGACATTTCAGGAGATGCCCAATGCTTTGCAGTGTTTGGAAGGAGTCATGTTTGATGGGCACTTAATGCAATTAAGAAATAAAATTACTCATTGATAAAAAGTGTTCTGTTGATGAAAATTCCTTTAAAAATGAAAGGTATGTCTTATAACTTATTTTTTTTAGTTGGGAAATAATGCCATGGCCAATTTCTTTCACTGTAAGGAAACTTTAAAGTATAGAACAGTACTCAATGCCAGGAAAATTGTAAATTATTTCAAATCTCCAGAGTGAAATTCATAATTTCCTCTGGAGATACATTCTTATGTCTGACAGGCATTTTCATTCCAAATCTTAGTTTATTCTTAAACAATATTTATTGAAAACCATTGTGCACATGCTGTGTGCCGGTTTAATTTGGTAATCATTGTTTTAAATAATCCTCCAAGTCAATTCCACACAATAGGTAGTCATACACTAGCAAAACACACTCATTTTTCAGATAATAATATTAAAGTTGGGAAAATCAATTGACATGATTCAAATCACACAATTATGTGGTCAAGGTCAGAATTTAAACCCAGGTCTTTGGCCAGCAGTGCTCACCAAGGAGCACCTGCTTTGCTAAGGGGCTCTTTTGGAAACGTAATCTGCTGCACTCACATGCACACCTGTCCCTTCTCTACCTTTGTCCCCAGGCCAGGGCTCAGGGGCTACTATCCAGACCTTCTATTTGTGACCATTGGCTTGGATCCTGGGCAACTGTATTTTTTAAAGCTTTCCAAGTGATTTTCAGTAAGGAAGAGTTGAGAAAGCTGCTTGAAATTTATGACTCCAATTCCTTTGGCCTCTGCTCACAAATCTCATTTTTTGCAAACCATCTTCATTTTGCCATTGCTCCCTTTGGGACCCATCCCTCATAATTAACGTGGAGTAGCCCTGGAAGAGACTGCCAGCTCCAGGAGGCAGAGTGATAGAACGTGTGGCCTGTTCTCTCCCTGTCAAACCTCCTCAATATATTCTTACTCATTCAGCATCTAGGTAAATAAACATTCTTACTTTGAAGAAAAAAATGATTTTTTTTCAAAAGCTAAGAGAGATCTATAGGCATGGAGGCAAAACACATCAGTGTAATTGAAAGAACATGAAGAATCAAGAGACTTTTTTTCAAAGCCTTGGGACATGATTTTGACTATCATTTACTATCATAGAATCTACAGACAAGGGATAATCTTAGGTCTTCTAGAAGATGCTGGGAGATCAGAGGCCTCAACTAAAAGTGGCCCTTCATCCTCCCACCCTGCCTAGACAGTGTCACACTCAAAAAGAAACAGAAATCAACTCCACAGTGTCTTGAAAAGCAATGTATATCAGTAAGAGGGTTTTTTTTTTAAAGATGACAAATGGGGTTTATAAGTGGCAGGAAACATATGATTAAGCCATGGACTTCAGATCAAATCCTGGCTCCTTCATTTCTTGGTTGCATGTCCTTGGGAAGTTCTTAGGTCATCTCTATGCCTCAGTCTCTTCACCTGTGAAATAAATATAATAATAGTATTTGCCTTACAGATCTAGAAACTCCAAGAAGCAGAGCAACCAAAGTACTATAGAATCTTTTCAAGGTCTGCTGCCTTGTTTCTTGGAAATCTATGTTGATTGTAGATAGTCTAGACAGAGCTTGCAGAATTCATGTGCAGGGCCTGTATCTGTCCCCTGTCTCCTCCCTACCATTCTGACCATCATTCCCATCTCTACTCTAACCTCCAGTCCTAATGGTCTTGAATCTCTGGGGACTCAGCTTATCCTACAGATGAAGCCTAGAGTCTCAAAGTTCAGTGAATTACTAGATGTAAAGAACAGTGCCTGAAACATAGTTTAGCAAGTGTCTGCCATGGTGATTAATTATTATTGCAGCATGTAACAGAGAACAAAACGACCTGAAAACCCTTGACGCAAACAATTCCCCAAGGTCCCACACTGGGTGGCAGCTACTCCAGTCTCTCATCTCTTTCTCTCCCTTACATACCTGCCTCTCTGACATCTTCTTCACGTTCCTCCATCCCCATAGGCTCCAGCTCTTTCATAGGTAATGTGGTGTACCCACACAGGTGTACCTAACGTGGTGTACCCCTTCTGTACTCCTCCTGTTTCTTCAATCCAGTATCCTCAGCCTTCACTCCTATTGATCAGGGGCTGGGAGACAGAAGATTGCAGGATATTTCTCTCTCTCTCTCTCTCTCTCTCACACACACACACACACATGCACGCACACACAAATATATATTTATGATGCTTGGCACCTGGTGAGCATGCCATAAATATGACTTTTCTTCTCACATTAATATCAATTACAGAACAACAAAGACAAAGCAGCCCATTTCACATGTTTATGGGAAGTCTGATACCACCAATTCCTTCTCATTTACAGTGTGTTAATACACGTACCTGTTACCATGGGCTGCGAAAACTGAGAACATGAACTGATCCACAGGCTTGGGGTATATGCAGTCTGAGGATCTGGACTTGTGCTGTCCAGCATGGTACCTGGTAGCCACGTGAGCCTGTTTCAATTTAAATTAAAATTAAGTAAAATTAACAATTCAGTTCCTCAGCTACATGAACCGATTTCAGTCTCCCAGTGCCAGATATGACTAGCAGCCACTACATTGGGCAGCATGGCCAGGGAACACTTCTGACCCAGCAGCGAGTTCTGTTGGATAGCACTGGTCTCTAAACAGAGAAGCAGAATATGACTTAGGCACTCACAGAACCTCATTTTGGCTCTTTCTGAACCTCTGGGCCTTGGTTGTGAGAGAAGCGGAGCCACCAGAGGTTCAAGACCATTGGAACTGGATGGTAGGGCAGAGGCAGGGGTAATGGTCAGGATGGTAGGAAGGAGGAAGGAAACAGACAGGTGCCCTGCATCTAAATTCTGCAAGCTCTGCTCTCCTTACAAATCAAGATAATTTCCAAGAAACCAGGCAGCAGACCTTGAAAAGATTCATTCTACCTCAACCACTCTACCTCTTGTAACTGAACTGCTTGGGAAAGGAACTCTGGGGTGATTGCTTCCTTTGTTTGTTTGTTTGTTTGTTTGTTTGGGGGGGCTGTTTTTTTTGGAAATTTTATTTCTCTTCATTATCTATCCATTTGCTAGTGATTTTTTTATTGTTGTTCAAGTATAGTTTTCTGCCTTTCCCCCCACCCCTCCCCTGCACCCCAACCCTCCTGCCTCCCTCCCCAATTTCCACCCCCCCTTGTTGTTGTCCATATGTCCTTTATAATTGTTCCTGTAAATCCTTCCCCTTTTTTCCCCATTATCCCCTCCCCTCTCACTTCTGATCACTGTCAGCCTGTTCTCAATTTCAGTGTCTTTGGCTATACTTTGCTTGCTTGTTTGTTTTGTTGTTTAGGTTCCTGTTAAAGGTGAGATCATAAGGTATTTATCTTTCACTGCCTGGCTTATTTCGCTTAGCATAATGCTTTCCAGTTCCACCCATGCTGTCACAAAGGGTAGGAGCTCCTTCTTTCCTTCCGCTGCATAAAATTTCATTGTGTAAATGTACCATAGTTTTTTGATCCATTCATTTACTGATGGGCACTTGAGTTGCTTCCAGCAAATGACTATTATAAATTGTGCTGCTATGAATATTGGGGTGCATAAATTCTTTTGGATTGGTGTTTCAGGGTTCTTAGGATATAATCCCAGCCCTGGAATTGCTGGGTCAAAAGACAGATCTATTTTTAGTTTTCTGAGAAAATTCCATACTGTTTTCCACAGTGGCTGCACTAGTCTGCATTCCCACCAAACAATGCACTAAGGTTCCCTTTTCTCCACACCCTCTCCAACATTTGCTGTTTATTGCCTTGCTTACAATAGCCATTCTGACTGGCGTTAAGTGGTATCTCATTGTGGTTTTCATTTGTATCTCTCTGATAGCTAGCAATATTGAGCATCTTTTCATGTGTCTCTGGATCCTCTGTGTGTCCTCCTTGGGGAAATGTCTGTTCAAGTCCTTTACCCATTTTTTAATTGAGTTGCTTGTCTTCTTAGAGTGGAGTCATGTGAGTTCTTTATATATTTTGGAGCTCAAACCCTTGTCTGAGGTATCATTGGCAAATATGTTTTCCCATACAGTTGGTTCTCTTTTCATTTTAATGCTGTTTTCTTTAGCTGTGCAGAAGCTTTTTATTTTGATGAGATCCCATTTGTTTATTCTTTCCTTTGTATACCAACAATGAAATATCAGGGAAAAAATTCCATTTGATATAGCAACAAGAAAAATAAAATACCTAGGAATAAACCTAAGCAAGGAGGTAAAAGACCTATACTCAGAAAACTACACAACACTGATGAAAGAGATTAAGGAAGACACAAACAAATGGAAACATATACCATGTTCATGGATTGGAAGAATTAACATTATCAAAATGTCCACACTACCCAAAGCAATTTATAGATTTAATGCAAACCCTATTAAAGTACCAATGGCATACTTCATAGATATAGAACAAACACTTCAAAAATTTATATGGAACCATAAATTACCCCAAATAGCTGCAACAATTTTAAGAAAGAGCAAAGTAGGAGGAATCACAATACCTGATATCAAAATGTACTATAAGGCCACTGTAATCAAAAGAGCCTGGTATTGGCATAAAAATAGACACATGTACCAATGGAACAGAATAGAGAGCCCAGAAATAAACCCAAGTCTCTACAGTCAATTAATATTCGACAAAGGGGGCAGCAGCATAAAATGGAGTAAAGATAGTCTCGTCAACAGACGGTATTGGGAGATCTGGACAACTACATACAAAAAAAAATGAGACTCAACCACCAACCTACACCATATACAAAAATAAATTCAAGGTGGATAAAAGATTTAAATATAAGTCATGATACCATTAAAGTCCTAGAGGAGAACATAGGCAGAAAAATCTCACATATTACACACAGCAATGTTTTCACTGATACGTCCCCTAGAGCAAAGGACATGATTGCTTCCTTTTTAAATAAAGTGGAAATTGGGAGCAATTATTAGGCCATTTCAAAGAGAAAAATGTCTAAAATAAGTTATCAACAAGGTCAATGCAAAAGTAGGTTTTCTGGCCCGAATTGTCCAGATTATTGTTTTGATTCTTATGTAGACACAGTCTGAGCATTTGTTGCCCACACTTGCTTGTTATTTCTCCCCACTCTGAAGTGAGACCCACAGGAGGTGGGAATGGCAAAGACAGTAAAAGATCTGTGCTGGTGAACATGGGTCGGGCAGGGCAGAGCAGGCTGAAGGGGATCCGTGTTATCACTTGGTTCTTTAGAGGTTTGCGAGGCTGCTGAAACTGATTCTCCAAGGCATTCTTCCCTTTTCAGGGCCCCCTGCCTATGGGCCTTCCTCTGCCACTGTCTCTTTCCACAAGTGGAGCCAATGGATGGGGATTCCCAGCCTTATTTTACAAGGTGTTTTTTATCAAAGACTTCTACTCTGGGAGGACCTGAACTCATGCTTAGTGAGCATGGGCGATATCTTGGGGTAATACCAAGCCGGGATGGCAGCTGTTCAAAGTCGTCATGTGTCTGAAGAGGGTGAGGAGCGAGTGTCCAAGCAGTACTGGAATGTACAGAGAAGGCCAGCAGCCATGTGGGTCCTGGCAGCTGTGGGAGACTTTGGCAGCCCCCACAGGACCACACTCAGACACATCCTGATGCTTAAACAAGTTGTCTTTGGGAAAAAGGGTGAAAATTTTTGAACACTAATTAGGTAGAAAAGTAAGTATTGATTTAGACTTCAAATTCTTCATAGAAATTCAGGCCTTTCCTCTGAGACCTCTTCAGGTAATTTACCAGAGATTCTTACATAGAAATGCTTCCTGATAGCAATCTGGATTTTCTTCTCCACCTAGAACATTCTATAGCTCCCTGCAACTGCAACAACCAGCACCTGCAGGAGCCATGCAAGTGAGGGTCTCAGAAACTCAAGTTTTGTTTGCTTCATAGTAAATCCACCTCTGCCCATGGATCACAGGGTTGTGGGTGCAATGGAAGGTGATCCCAGGCATTATCACCCTCCAATTTTTTCTTTTACAGCTAAAAAAAATGACCTTAGAAAAGTAAGGTAATGTCTTCACTACCCATAGCTTTTAATGTTAGGATTGAGACGCAGGTCTCTGGCTTCCCAACCTGTGCTCTGGCCTCTAAGAACATTGTCTGGTAAGAAATAGCATCATGAAGTGGTCAGAGCCCAACTTGAGAGTCAGAAGATTCAAGTCACAAATACTTGACCTGCATCCCACTAGCAGTAAGATCTTGGGCAAATCACACACCTTCTCTGAGTCTTAGTTGCTTCGTCTAATGTGAGCCTCATGGGTTTATTACATGTGTTAAGTGAAATAATGTATTGAAAATGTATAAAATGTGGTAGGTGCCCCATAAGCATGGATGGCCTCCTTGTCTCTAATGTTATCCCTTGAACTATGCCTTTCTACAGGTGACTGTGTGTTGGAAGCAAGAGAATGCAAAGGTAATGATATACAATTAAAAACTTTAAAATTGTTTTCTGCAAGTCTAAGTGAAAAGCAACCACACATCCTTATATTATTTTTGCAATTCCAACCCAGGCGCCAGTTACCAGAGTAAAAATTGGCTATAAAATTACCTCAAACCACCCAGAAAAATAAAGTACAGAAATAATTAATATATTCTCCTTTCTGCTCATATCTTCATGGCTAGTTTAATGCATTTTAAAATGCAAACTTAAACCAGTATTTAGAATTTGGGGTGTTGATTCTACTTTCTATTTTACCTCATGACAAAAGAGATTTCATGCTGTCGCATACACATTCAAGCAGAAAGCCATTTTGCTTTTTCCATTTGTTTTCATTATTTTTTTCTATATTTGTTCTTTGACACTGTTTGTATTGAAGCCAGGGTTTGCCTTCTTTTCACTTTGTTTCTCCATGGCAACAGATAGATTGCAATGCCACATATAAAAATGCAGAATTACAACCTCCCTGCCAGATCAAGCAGAAAAAAACTGTACACAGTGTAACCAGTAATGGAAACTTGGGACAGTTAATGAATAAGCCAAATCTTTCTTTTTCAGATATACTATAAATCACAATTCCTTTTTGTAGTTTCTCTTTTCTCTGTAGGTAAGATCCCTGGTAGGCACTAAATAAATACAATATTTGTCGAATGAATGACTAATTGACTATCACCATTTCCTTTTCTGAACACTCACCAGTCATTTGACTAATCATATATTTAAGAAAAATGTAACTATAATATGTATTGTTTACTGACTGCTTCCCATCTACGGTGCACTGTACGGAATGCTTTATGTACATGAATTCATTACATCATCACCATAGTCCCATGAAGTGGTCATTATAATATCTGTTTGCAGATGCAAAACCTGAGACTCTGAGAGGTTAAGTGATATGCTCACAACTAGAAAGTGGAGGAACTGAGGTTTGTTCCTTTAAAGTCTGTCTGATGCTGGAGCTTGGGTTCTTAATCTCTCTGCTGATGTGCTTGCCTAGAATTTTGCTGGAAGATCAATGTCAATTCTATAGATCTGTTCTTTTCATGAGCTACTGCCACAGCTCTATTTAATTTTACTCATCTCTAATGTGTTCTCCATGCTTTCTCAGAGATTCTTGACAGTGACTCTGTCAGAAATTACAACCCCATTCTTCTTCAGTGTCTAGCATTTTTTCAATATGAACACCTGAACTCATATGAAAATAGCTACAAGCCTTCTTTCTCTATAATATTTGCTATAGTCCTTCCAGTATCAATTCCAAGTTCTTTGCAGAAGATTATTTTCTTTGATGATTTGTTCTCCTTAGCAGTAATCACAAGGTGTTGATGTGAGCACATGCTTTGATCTCATGTAGTTGAATCCTGTGTGATGTTAATCAGGTCGTATAGCCACCTGTGTTCTAGGATTATTCTTCTGTAAAATGGGAATTAGTAATATGGTATAAATCTCCTGGTATTCTGCAGTGCTCAACAAATATTACCTCTTTTTTTTTTCTTCTTCTTAGGACAGAATATCAGAAAATGGCCTCATCCTTCAGTCCCATCTTATTTATCACCTAAATGAAAGGTGTCACCTCACCACTTGTTCTAAGTAGATACCAGTCCCCTTGTTATTCTCTGTCATTCCTCATTATTTTTTTCTTGATAGGGCTTGATAGTGCTTAGCTGCAACCTATTGTCTGTCCTGGGCTTCCCTGTAGCCCTTGTTAATTAAGACTACCCTTTGGCTTGGTGCCCAGGAAGTTTTACACCTCAAAGCAAGTCACCAAAGGAAGATTTTATGTAAATAAGGAATGAATTTTCCTTTTGTAAAGTGGGAAAATGAGCCACTTCTCACACAGATCAAATTTATTTTATTTTCCTTTTTTAAAATTATATTTTATTAATTGTACTATTACAGTTGTCCCATTTTTTTCCCCTGTGTCTCCCTCTACCCAGCACCACACCACTCCCTCAGGCAATCCCGACAACATTGTTCATGCACTGGGGTCATGCATAGGTTCTTTGGCTACTGTATTTCCTACACTGTACTTTACAACCCATGGCTATTCTGTAACTATCTATTTATACTTCTTAATCCCCTCACTTCTTCACCTATTCCCCCACATCCCTCTCCCACTGGGCAACCATCAAAATGCTCTCCGTAGCCATGATTCTGTCTCTGTTCTTCTTGTTTGCTTAGTTTGTTTTTTAGATCAATTCCTAATAGATATGTATTTGTTGCCATTTTATAGTTCTCAGTTTTGATATTTTTCTTTTTTCTTAAATAAGTCCCTTTAACATTTCAAATAATAATGGTTTGATGATAATGAACTCCTTTAGCTTTTTCTTGTCTGGGAAGCTCTTTATCTGCCATTCAATTCTAAATAATATCATTTTCTGGGTGGAACAATCTTGCCTGTAGGTCTTTGCTTTTCATTACTTTGAATATTTCTTGCCAATCCCTTCTTAGCCTGCACAGTTTCTTTTGACAAATGAGCTCACAGTCTTATGGAAACTCCCCTGTAGGCAACTAACTTATTTTATCTTGCTATTTTTAAGATTCTCTCTTTATCTTCAAACTTTAGCATTTTAATTATGATGTATCTTGGAGAGGGCCTCTTTGCAAACTTGTTTGGGACTCTCTGTGCTTCCTGGACTTGCATATCTATTTCCTTCACCAAATTAGGGAAGATTTCTTTTATTATTTTTTTCAAGTAGATTTCTTGCTCTTTGTCTTCCCCTTCTATCACCTTTATGATGCAAATGTTGGATTGCTTGAAGTTGTCCCAGAGGCTGCTCACATTGTCCTTGTTTTGGGGGCTTCTTTTTTCTTCTTATTGTTCTGATTGGTTGTTTGTTTTGTTTTGTTTTTTGCTTCCTTATATTCCAAACCATTGATTTGATTCTTGGCTTAATTCACTCTATTGTTGTTTCCTTATAAATTGTTCTTTATTTCAGTTAGTGTATCCTTTGTTTCTAACTGGATCTTTTTTATGCTGTTGAGATCCCCACTAAGTTCCTTGAACATCCTTATACCAAGGGTTTTGAACTCTGCACCTGATACATTGGTTATTTCCATTTTGTTTACTCCTTTTCTGGAGTTTCCATCTGCTCTTTCATTTGGGCCATATTTTTATTGTTGTTGGTGGTGGGTGTTTCTTTTTTTTTTTTTTTGTCTCCTCATTTTGGCAGCCTCTGTATGTTTGTTTCTATCTATTAGGTAGAGCTGCTATGACTCTGTGACTTGGTAACAGAGTCTAATGTAGTAGGTGTCCTGTAGAGTCCAGTGGTACAGCCTCCCCTATCTCCCAAGCTGGGTACTCAAGGCATACCCTTCATGTGGGCTGAATACACCCTCCTTTTGTAGTTGAGCCTTGATTGCTCTTGAAAAGTCAATGGGAGGGATTTACCTAGGCCAGTCAGCTGCAAGGACTGGCTATGACCACTAACCACAAACCTCCACCCTCCGTGGAGGATCAGCTGTGCAGGAACAGGGTGGTGGTGCTCTTACATTGTCTGTAGCTGTCCACTACGTGCATTGGCTCTGGGGTTTCCTGGCTGGTACAGGCCAAGGTCAGCCCCTCACCTGTCTTTTGCCTGGTACCACATTGACTGAGCTATAAAACAATCTGAGTTGGTTGTTACTTGTGCTGGGCTTGGAGATTCCAAGCAAAGCCTAGCTGTGAATCTAGGCTGGTTACTGCTAATGCCCAGCCTGGGGCTCACTTAGCAAGAGGTATGGAGGTTGCAGGCTCATTGAGGCTGGCTGTTGCTTGTTTGAAAGGATTTAGGAAGTTGTGAAGCATGAGCCAAGACTAGCCATTCATATGGAAAATCAGCTTGGGTAGGCCTGTAAGTTCAGTGGGATGGAATGTCGGGGGATCTTCAGGGCAGGGCAAACAGTGTTAGCCAGGTTGATGAAGTCTCAGATATGGCACTTGCTCTGTGGCTCTGTTGGGAGAAGGTTCATAAAAGGGACAATGGCCTCTTCTTACCTTTCTGTCTAGAAGAAATCTGTCCCCCAGCTCTTGACTTGATGCCAGACACTTCAGTTTCTTCCTATATGCCACTGGTGCCTTTCAAGCTGCTACCCCAGTGCTGGAGCTCAGAGAGAATGAGTCTGGTTAAGTCAGTGTGTGGGTTATTTAAGAGGAACTGCTTGGGACTCCAGAAGTTTCCTCCACTGACTTAATCCCCACTGGTTTTTGCAGCCAGAAGTTATGGAGACTTACCTACTTGGCGCTGGAACCCTGGGCTGAGGGCCTGGTGTGGGGCTGGGACTCCTCACTCTAGAGATATCCCTCTGTAATTTTTACCCACCACACGTGGATGTGGGTCCTGTCCATTCTGCATCTCTACCCCTCCTACCAGTCTGAATGGATGTGATTTCTTTAATTCCATAGCTGTCAAACTTCCATTCAACCAGACTTCTGATGGTTCTGAGTGATGGTTGTTTTATACTTCAGTTGTAATTTTGATGTGGTTGTGCGAGGAAGCAAGCCACATGTGTCTATGTCGCCATCTTCTTTTTTATTTTTCAGTTACAGCTAACAGTCAGTATTAATTTCAGGTGTACTGTATACTGGTTAGACATTTATATAACATACATAGTGTCCCCCTGATAAGTGTAGTACCCACCTGACACCATACATAGTAATTACAATATTGTTGATTATATTCCTTAAGCTATACTTTACAGCCCCATGACTATTTCACAAGTGTCAACTTGTACATCTTAATCCCTTCACCTTTCTCACCTTTCCCCTCAACCCAGGTTGGCAGATAAAATTTATAAAAAGATCAAGTTTAATAATAAAATAGAAGGTAAGGAGCTGAAAATAGATTCTCTTTAAACATCCATACTTAAGTACTCCTTGAAAAATCTCCTCATGGCCCCCGGAATACAAATGCTCCAATGCTTCAGACTGAAGATCACTGGCACAAGAGGATGCTTAAAGTCTTTTCCAATATTCAGGTTCTATATAATTTGCATTTGTAAAAATTAATTAACATTTGAAACTTCATTTAAAAATAAGCTGGGAGGCCAGAAGGAGGAGCTCTCATGCTCTACATCAGTCTCGGAGCCCAAAGGAAGAACCCTTTGTTCATAACAGTGACCCAACTTCTCCGCTGTACCCGGGAGCTTCCTCTCTTCTGTTTCTCAGGACTGGCCCAAGGTTCTCCATTAAAATGCATGTCCAAAATTGTAATTCTTTGTTGTTCCTAAATAAACCCACTTTGCTCGAGAAATATCTGGTGGTCTATTTGTTTAAGGCAACATATTCAAGTTTATACTTGGGCATTTTGTGAAATGCAGGTCCCGAAGCCAGTTGGTTGGCAGTCAGATCCCCATGTGTTCTATCACTACCTGTGTGACCTTGGGCATACATACTCCTTATCTATTCCTTAACTAAATTGAAATAACAATAGTATCTCTTTCATACAAATGTTGTTTAGAATAAATTAGTATAAGAAAAGCACTAAAGACAGTGTCTGGCACATACAGTAAGTATTTAATTCAATAAATATTAACTACTACTATTACTGTAACTAGAGAGATACTTTAGCAAGAGTTTGAGAAGTCAGCCATGTTTGTATGTTTGAGGAGGTGTCTGCACACAGGTATTAATGTAAGCTGTGTGCAATGTTACTTCTGAGGAAATTATTTCATTCAACAAATGCCTATTGCTCTGTACTAGCTATCGAAGAACAGGTAAATCTAAGCTAACAGCTTAGAAGAAAAAGGTAAGTCCATGTATGCTATCTTGCAATCAAGGGGTAAATGATTGGTAGACCATACTTCTGCAGGAAGTCACAAAAGAGGAGAGTAGTAAGGAACTGACTTTGCTCTCAAGGAGGAGTTGATTTGGGTCAATGTGGAGGGAGCTGAGCATGGCCAGAGTATCACCAGAAGAAGAGTTAGTACAGGAGTCTAGATTGCAGAGAGAAAGGAAAAGAGCTCAGTCAGTCAACATTGAATCTTAGTAAGAAAGGGATGATTGTCCTAAGCCAGCAAGATAGAAATTGATGGCAATAAATACAGAGTCCTGTACTCACATCCAAAATGCCAGCTGCACCAGTTCAGGGCTAAGGGTAGGTAATCCTAAACTGACAGTGGTTCATGTGAAACATCCAAGGAGAGGAAAATTAGGAACTAATCAATTGACCGTAAGTTCAATATACATAAGAATTTTTCAGCCTGGGCTGACATCCCTGGTGCAGTGTAGGAAGCTGCGTTGAGATCAGGGAAATCTTAGTTAAATGTGAAGTTTTTTTGTTGTCTTGGAAGTAACTTTTGAAAAGACTGCTAAGCAGTTGATTTTGGTTTTAAATTTCAGTATACAGTGCTTTAAGATATTTATTTTAAATATCTAATTTTTAAGTTTTTAACTTAAACTTACAAAACCTATCATTCAATTTTAGTAAGTTTAACACTCATTTTTAAAGAGATTTTAATAATACTTGGCCTTAATTATAAACTTAGAAACTTAAACTTTTAAATTATGTTTGTAAATCTCTTTAATGTCTTAGTAGAAGACAGAACTTCTCAAGTACTTATGATATTATTATAAAAATAATCAATTGTATTTATAAATATGATGATTCAAATTTTCTTAAAAGTTTCAATATTGTATATACACTTAGTAAGATTTTCACTTAAAATTGTAAATCTAAGTCACATCCTAAATTACACATTTTTAGTGGGACTAATGAGGTTGCCTCTCAAAAAACCCTTCTAACTACTCTTTCAAATATACAAAAACTAAGTATGTATCAATTTCTTGATATAAAATATTAATAAACTGAATTTGATTTTCATTATTATTTTTAAACTATAGTTGACTTACAATATTATATTAGTTTCAGGTGTACAGTCCTGTGATTAGACATTTATATAACCTATGAAGTGATCACACCAATAAACCCAGTACCCATCTGACACTATTCCTAATCGTTGCATGTTATTGACTGTATTCCCTGTGCTGCTCTCTACACCCCACGACCATTCTGCAACCAGAAATTTGCATTTTTGCAAAGGTAATCCCTTTACCTCTTTCACCCGTCCCCACAAGCCCTCTCCCATCTGAGAACCATCAAAATACTCCCTGCAGACTCCTTGAGTCCGCCTCTGTTCTGTTTGTCTATTTCATTTTCTAGATTCCAGATATAACCAAAATCATCTGGCATTTGCCATTCTCTCAAACTCACTTTACCTAGCACAATACCATTTAGGTCCATCCATGTTGCTGCAAATGGCAAGATTTCATTCTTTTTTATGGTGAATTAGATTCCATTATATATATGCCTCACTTCTTCTTTATCCATTGCTAGACAATTAGGTTGCTTCCGTATCTTGGCTGCTGTAAATAATGCTTCAATAAACATATGGATGTACATACCTTTTCAATTTAGTGTTTGAGTTTCTTCTGGGTCCTTCTTTGCCCCTTGTTATATCCTTTGCTTTGAAATCTATTTTGTCTGGCATAAGTATTGGTACCCCATCTTTTTTGTTTTGTTTCCCTTTTTATGACATATACTTTCCATCCCTTTACTTTTAGTCTGTGTGTGTCTTTTGATCTGAAGTGAGTCACTTGTAGACAGCATATTGAAGGATCTTGCTTTGTTATCCATTGTCACCATATGTCTTTTAATTGGAGCATTTCCTCCATTTGCATTTAAAGTAATTGTTGGTTGATATACACAGCGATCTGTAGATGGTTGCTACTTGTGCTGGTTTTGAGGTGCTCAGGAAAGGCCAAGCTGCAAACCAAGGCCAGCTACCACTAGTGCCAGGCCGGGGGCTCCTTAATGAGAGGTACGGGGAGTGCTGAAGCCAGATGGTGCTTGTTAGAGAGATTTTAGGAAAACCCAAATATGAGCCAAGAGTGCCATTTGTATGGAAAAGCCACTGAGAATGGTTTGGTTGCGCTTGCAAGTTGTGTGGGGCGGAGTGTCTGCGGATCACCAGGGTTGGGCAAATGGTGTGAGCTAAGTTGATGGAAACTCAGATATAGCACCACCTGCTGGCTCTTTTTGTGGAGAGGGTTCAGGCAAGGAACCTTGGCCTCTGCTAGCACTTCTGTCTCAGAGAAAGCCCCTCCAGCCCTCACTCTGATGCCAGAAACTGCACTTCCTCCCTGAATGTCCCTGATGTCTTTTGAGCTGCTGTCCCAGTGCTGGAGCTTAGAGGAGGTAAGTCCAATTAAGTCCATACACGGGCACTTTAAGAGGAACTGCCTGGGACTACAGATGCCCTTAGTCTCATTCAACTTTATTCAAGTCCCACTGGTTTTTACAGACAGAAGTTATGGAGACTTCTCTTTGTGGCACTGGAAACCTGGGCTGGCAGTTCTCATGTGGGGCTAGGACATCACTTGTTGGAGGGTGAGATACCCCTCCTGATTTTTATCTGCCACACATGGATTTAGAACCAGCCCATTCTGCGTCTCTTCTCCTCCTACCAGTCTCAATGTGACTTCTTCTTTGAGTCCTTAGTTTTGGGGCTTCTATTCAGCTAAATTTCAGGCATTCTGAATAATAACTGTTCTGTAACTTAGTTGTAATTTTTATGTGATTGTGGATGATTCTGAGGACCATGTTTACCTATACCACCATCTTAACTGACTGACCTCCTGGGTTTGATTTTCTTAAAACATGTTATTCAATTCTAAATCTTTTCAAGGTTAAAATGTGTTCAACTCTTAAGTTAACTATTTTATTATACTGCACAGTTTGGGGGGTTACTGTCTCCTGTGATGTGAGGATGGCCTTCTCTGCATGAGATTACAAAATGACCAGAGATTTCAATGGTGGAGGAACTGTCTGCATTTTCTTCTTTGGAAAGCTTGATGGAATACTTTGAATTCAACTAGTTTTATGAAAATGATTGTATAACTTTGAAGTGTTATTGGGTAGAAAAAAGGATAGAAGGAAGAACAAGTAATTCATTTCCCTGGACTCAAGCTTTGTACATTATTTAGTTTTTATTCTTTTCATAGATGTCTGCGATTTTTACCCAAATTGGCCATTTGATTGGATTTCGCATTTCATTGGGTCTTAAGAGAAGTGGCGTTTTGTTTTGTTTTTTTTTCCTTCTAACTCCACATGCTCTTGTACTTAATGATATATTCCATTTTTTCCCCATGTATTTGTGATTGCTTTTGGATTACATAACTCTTGCCATTAGTAATAAGATATGTGATTGATTCTGGATGTCTGTACAGGTTTTGCTTTACTTTTTATTCTAATCTGAAAGGCTGTGCTGATAGTGCAAACCCACCACAGTTAGTGCCGGGAGACCGTGTCAGGTGTGTTTTGCTCAGCGCCGCTCTAGTGATTTAAAAGATCATAACAATGGGATGAACACCTCCCAAGGACGGCTATCTGGACTGTAGTGGGGACTAGGAACCAATATTTATGCTGAAGGGGAGAAGGGAGGACTTAAGGAAACAGGGTGATTATCTGTAAATGTTTGAATGGCTGTTCTATGGAAGAAGGACTTCTTTTACTTGACTCCTGACAATGCTGGACAGATGTAAGAGAACAGCCAACTCAATTCAGCATAAGGAAGAACTTTCTAATAATCGAGGTTCTCACAAGGGAACAAACTACCTTGGGAGATGGTTAGCCCCTGGTCACTAGGAGTGCTCATGTGGATCTGAGTACCCATCTGTCAAGGACATACTAGAAGAGATCCTAACAATAGTCACGAGGTTGACTTGAAGAATTTAAGTCACCTTTAAGAATTTCTGATTTCAGAAAGAAAACACGGAGTTCGCAAAGCTATAGGGCTCATAAGAGACATCTAACTGTCAAACACTCAGTGATGTCATTACATTGTCCCACTTACTGCAGCACGAGCACATCAAACTTCCTGATGCTGAAAGCCTTCCTTTTTCCTGGGACAGAAGGCCTTCTGAGTTTTACAGAGAGGTTAGAAATGAGATGGACCAAAGAAGTGTTGGGGGAGGAGGGAGGGAAAGACTTGCAGCAAGAGCTGGAAAAAACGAGAGACACAACAGAAATCGAAAGGAACAGACACCCTGAAGGGAAAGAGAAGAGTACCAGCCACTCTGCAGTTTGGGAGGTGGAAGTGACGGGAAAAGCTTTATCTCAAGAGAAAGCTCTGAAGTAGGGAGTGCCCTTGAAGAGGTAGGTATGCATATATGTAAGTGTATTTTATCTATATTTGTGTTTCTGTGCTTCAGTGTGGTATGCATAAAACAAGCAATGAGAATTTGACCTAAGGATAACTTAACTATAGTGTATCATGTATGAAACAAAATAAATCATTTGGACACTTCATTATAAATTATTATTTTATATTTTCATACTAATACTAGCTAAAGTTTATGGAATACCTGCTCAGGGACAGGGGCTGTACCAGGCACTTTCCATGATCTTTCACAGTCCACGCCACCTGCAGGTTTGGCATGACACAATGTTCAGAGCAGACAGGAAAGCCTAAAGAACATGTAGAAAGACGTCCACTGATTCACTCTTCAGATCACACAATCAAACTTTCAGATTCTCTGGTCAAACACCTGGTTTTGGAAACTCAGCTCCACCATTTTACCAGGTACAAAAAACTTAACTTCTTACAAATCTCCATTTTCCTACATGTAAAATGTAGGTAAATGATACATCCACTATCGTATAGTGTTGGAAACAAGACAACAGACCCAAAACGGAGTCACTTAAGCTAAGCCCTGAATCAACCAAACCAAGACTTAATTTCATTACAGCTTCAGCTCTCCTAGACATGGCATCTCACACCAGTTGATCAGGAGTCATCCGGTCATCTGTGTAATAGACCCCTGTTGTTCCCTAAAGGGAAATAACCTTACAGTAGCCTACCCACTTTTTCACTCAGTATAAGTTCCTTGTTCCTGCTCCCTTCTGCCTATAAAAGTCTTTACTTTTGTACTGTGCTCCTCAGAGCTCCTTTCTATCTGCTGGTTAGATGCTTCCCCATTGGAATAGAATTTTGCTCAAATAAACTAAAAAATTGAAAGTGTGCCTCTGTTTATGTTTTGACAATAGCAAGACTTATGAAAATTAAATGAGGAAATGCATGTGAAATTATTTCTATGCTACTTGGCACACAGTAAATACTCAAGAAATGGAAGCTGTTCTTCTCTCATGGGAGGAGGTAACCTTTTTCTGCAAAGGGCCAGACAGCAAACATTTTAGGTTTTGTAGGCCATACGGCCTCTGCCCAATTATTTAATTTATGGACACTGAAATTCGAATGTCATGAAACTTTCTCATGTAATATTCTTCTTTTACTTTTTTGATGATTTAAAACAAAAAACAAAAAGCACTCCTCACTCCCAGTGTGGGGGCTGCAGTTTGCAACCCCCTCTCTTTCCAGTGTTCAGGGTCCCCTTGTCCCCTTCCACAGCAGGACGTGAGCAAGGCTGTGTGGCTTCCAACCATGTCAGCAGAAGAATACGCTCTCCTCTAGAATATTGCACTATTTCTTCTCAGCAACAAAGTGACAAAAACCTTTGCTGAGGTCCCCACTGTGCTAAATGTTGCAAGGGACACAGTCTGTCCTTTGGTGCTTCCAACCCTGGTAGAGGGGCAAAGAATAAACTTTTGGAAACATGATGGCCACTGACTCCTTTCTGTCTCAACACATCCATCAAAATAAGCCTGTCTCTTTACGAGGCCATTTTCACACTCCATTTCTTCCTTCCTAGTGCCACAGATTCGCTGCCTAACCTAGATCCTACGGCAAATACTTGAAGCAGAACTTTGAAGCAACTGGGACTCCATTGAAGCTTTCTAAAAATGTACACAGATCAATATAGGAAATCACATAGCCTGACTAAGTCCCTTCTGTGAGCTTTCATTGCCCTCTTTTTATGGGAACCATGCGAACAGTGACTTCTCAAATAAATTAATATTTCTGTCCTGATGTGAATTGAAAAAGGAACATCAGAAAGGCATTTTACAATGCATGAACACATGCATACAACTTTCCTGGAGAGTGACTTGGCAGTATCTTTTAAGGTACTTAATGTGGCCAGTTCTTTTGACTAGGTAATTGACCTTCTAAGAATGTACCCTAAAGAAATAATCATAAACATACACAAACAATTTATGATCAGCATGTTCATCACAGCTTGTGTTCCTCAGACCAAATTCTTTCTTTAAAAAATTTTATTTATTTATTTATTTATTTATTTATTTATTTATTTATTTATTTTTAGAGAGAGAGGAAAGAAGGGAGACAAAGAGGGAGAGAAACATCAGTGTGAGAGAGAAGTAATGATTGGTTGACTGCGCCCTGACCAGGGAGGGGATGAACCCATAACCCAGGCACATGCCCTGACCAGGAATTGAACTGGCAACCTTTTGTTTTGTGGGGAAACCCAGCCAACAGAGCCACATCAGTCAGGGCCAGAATGAATTCTTGAGAGAGACCAATTCATTGCTGTACTTGGACTTCTGGCTTCTCCCCCATGCCAGATGCCTACCTCTGGTCCGAAGTGCTGTGACTGAAGGGGGTGAGAGGTGAGCAAGGTCTTGTGATAAACAGGGCTGTCCCTTCCAAGGATACAGAGGGACAATACTTTTCATACAAGATTTTGTGATAGAGGAAAGCAGTCACAATATAATGGCAAGTAAAAAAAGCAGGATATAAACTGAACATATGGTAGACCTTAATTTTTAAAATACAAAATTATTTGAAAAGAAATGGATCTGTACAAAAATGAACTACTCAGTAACTAAGTTGTACATGAACTATAATCAAAACCTGTTTGTGAGGAAACTCTTGAAGTTATTCCTCTATTCTTACAAATGTTTCATATATGCCCCGCATGCCACACCACACCAATCAATACTACAGTCTAACTCATCCTAGCATGTCATCATTAACAGTGACAGTCAGGATTTGTTCCTTTACTCCCTTAAGGCTAGGAAGAAAAGTGGTACAAACATAATGTTTTTGACACATGCATAGTATAATAAATGTAATTTGTTCAGTTATTTTTTAACCAACCCATAAAATATGACACAGACACACACACTTTTGCACAAGCACACACAAATGTACACATAGAAAAAATACTAACAGAATATACACCAAATGTAAATGGATATTGTCTCTGGGTGATATAGTTTGTCTACTTCTTTATGTTTTTCTACATTTTGTAGATTTTCTATAATGAACATGTATTTCTTTCATAATGTTTAACAGTACATATTTTTTTTCAAAGATTAAAAAAAACAATTGAAGGGCAGCAGAATGGAAAACCCCAAATATGACTGTAGGAGTTCAGGACTCTCCGCTCCAAAATGTGCTGCTTTGGTGTATTGGTTATTTTGAGCTGTAGGCACCTGAAAAACAGCAAATGTGGGGAGAGGCTTCCTCTGAACTCCTCTTACCTCCTCAAAGACAGACCCTCCAACAGGAACTCAATTATCCTAAATCCTCTCCCCAGGAACTTCACTGACCAAGGAAGGTAGACCCATCACAGGAGAGGAGCCTGGACGTGGACACCACACCCAGACAAACTTTGTCACAAGCATCACACCTCCATCTTTTCCTCTAAGGGCCCATTTATCTTTCCTAGGATGATTTACTCTCCTCTGAGATGCCTACATTCTTCCTCCCCTTTCCCTGTTAAGCCTGAATTCTGAGCCACCTTAGGGCATTAGTCATTTCTCTCTATAGCCCATGTATCCATGGGGTGTGTATGTTAATAAACTCTGTTTTTCTCTTGTTAATTTGTCTCTCTATTATTACAGGGGTTCAGCTAAGAACTCAGAAAGGTAGAGGGAAAATTATTTTTCCTCCCCCACAGTATTCTTTTACAACAAAAATAATGAAAGAGAGGAATATGGGGACTGCCCTCCAGGTGGAGAACATGGGGTAGGTACTATGGAGTAGTACATAAAGCATTAAAAGGAAGCTTTCTAACTAGTTGTAACAATAACCAAAAAAAGACATGTATAATGAGAAAGTTAAATAACAGAATTTAGAAGTAGTCCAAGACAGTCCTTGTGGCAGAACCAATGCCCTTCTTGCTAGGGCTCTCCCTGCATAGTGTCTGGCCCATAGTGGCAGCTAACTAAGCGCACAAGGAAGCCTCCTGGGGTGCCCCCGTAGGCAGCCCCCCAGGGTTCCTCACCAACTTCAGCCCCAACCCCATCTTCAGGAATCACTTCTTCTCACCTGCTTTGGCTTCTTCCTTCCCCACCTGTCTTAGTCCGTTTGTGCTACTATAACAGATAGCATAGGCTGGGAAGCTTAACAAGCAAGCATTATATTTCTTGTATTCTGGAGGCTGAGAAGTCCAAGATCAAGGCACTAGCAGTTTCCATGTCTGATGAGAACCCACTGTCTGGTTCATAGATAGCCATCTTTTCACTGTGTCCTGGTGTGGCAGAACCAGGCTCTGCCAAGGGAGCTCTCTGGGATATCTTTTATCAGGGCATTTTTCCTGTTCATGAAGCCTCCACCCTCATGACCTAATCACTGACCCAAAGCCACACCTCCAAATAGCATCACAATGAGGCATAGGTTTTCACATATAAATTTTGGGGAGACACAAACATTCACTCTACAGCACTGCCCATGTCACGTGGCATAATCCTCTCAATTTTGATGTTCAGGTTTTCACAAAAGCAAGGAAAAAGCTGCTTTCACCTCAAGCAGCTTCTGAAGTACGCTTTGAAAACACCCTGGAAGCCAGGTACACTAAGGAAAACAGCAGGGATCGACAGGAGTTAAGAGCTCCTTGAATTACCCTGCCACACCACTCAGGAAAAGCACTTTCTATCCTGCTGGGCAGAGATCTCACTGCAGGACCAAGAGACTGGGGTGGGGGGTGACTGCTGGGATAGGACAGTGAGATACTGCTCAGAGGCAGGGGGAGGCCTGGTGAGAAACACCCAAGATTGTGGTGCCTTGACCATTTGTACCGCTCATTCAGCTTTGGATCACACATTGCCTTGCAGCAATTCTGATGTTGTTGCCTTGTATCTCCATTTAGTTTGTCAATCCTCATTTCCTTTATTACAGTTGTGTATCCTGCCTTGCCAACTGTCCTCTAGTTCTTATAAGACCTGGATATACACCCCTTCCTTTGACACAGAATTTTACAGGTACTTGATAAGTCCCAAATTAAATGATGACTTCCTAAATTTTGGACAAACACCTTCTCTTTCCAAAATAACATCCTAATTATTTTAGTCTTTCTTCTCTTATAGGTAGTTCCTCTAGTCCCGAATAATTATAGTTACTAATCTACAAATAATCTTCTTTATGTGCAAAGAAAGGTATTCCAGCTACAGAAGAGAAGCCAATATTTAATTTTTATAAAATACTTTGTTTTTAGTCTTTAATACTAGGCCGATGAGACCGAGCATTGTCTTGGCTAGCTAAGGTGAGGCAATGCATTCAAGGATCAGCTTAAGACTGGTTCTCAAAGAGTGGTCCACAAACCCCGGTGTCCCCGAGACCCTTTCAGAGTATTCGCAAAGTAAAAACTATTTTTGTCAAGCTACTGAAAAATTACTTGCATGTGTTCCTGTGCTGGATTAGCATGGACAGTGCACATTGGTGACTGTGCTGGATTAGCACTGATAGTGCCAGAGTGAAGGCGGGTAACACTGCCGGCACCTAATTCTAGTGGCCATTGTATTCCTCATCGTGGTGTCCTCACAGTTTAAGACAACCCCCCCCCCCCGCAAAAGCCAGTTTCACTTAAGCATGCCCTTAATGGGACAGTAAAAATTCATAATTTTATTAAGTTTTAACCCTTGAGAACATGTCTTTTTAATATTTTATGTGACAAATGAGTGTTAGATAAATAACTCATGCCCTTCAAATTATGAGCTATCCTCATTTTTTTTGTGAAGCACAAGTTTTACTTGAAAGAACGTCTGACAGAATAGCACTATAGTATTTGTAATTTCCTACAAAATAAATGAAGTGAACCTGTCGTTTCAAAGAACTAAAACTGACAGTATTTATTGCCAATGATAAACTTTGTGTTTGCAAGCAAAAATTAGAATTTTGGAAAATGTGAATGGGACAGCTTCTCAATTCTTAAAGATTTTTTCTGATGAGAAATACAGTAATTTTAACAAATGCATTTTTATATGGTAGAATGAAACATCAACATTTGGAAGATCTATAGAATTCAGTCACTCAGTAATTTCCAAATGAATAATTCATTGTTACACAAATTATGCATGGGTTTAAATTAAAAAAAAACATTCAAAGTGCAAGGTAAACCAATGACTTTTAATATGACAGAACTTGAAAAGATAATTAATATGGTTTCAGATTTCACATTGCAACTAAGCTCTAAAAAACACCATTTGGTGAGTTTTAGTGTAGTATCAAAGAATATCTACAATTATCTTAAAAAGCCTATAAAAATGTATTCTTTTTCCAACTATATATCTGTGTAAAGCCAGATTTTCTTCTACTCCAATCAAGACAGCATTGCAATAGCTTAAATGCAAAGGCAAAATAATTATCCACTGTTTTCTCCCAAGTCATACATTAAAGAAATTTGCAAAAATATAAAAACAATTCTATTCTTCTCACTAAGTTTTTAATTTGGAAAACACAGTTAATTGAAATTATTTTACTTATATTACCATGTAATGGGTCTCTTGTAATTTTAAAATGATCTAATAAAAGGCTCTTTGGAGTCCTCAATAAATTTTAATTTCTTGGTCCTGGTGCCCATAGATTTGAGAACACTGGTCTAGAATAAGTTAACCTGCAGGTCTTATTTGTTGATCACCACTTACTAGCAGAGATAACCTCTTTATGGTACAAACCCAATGTCTTTCAAGTATGAGCTGGATTATTTCTTATCCAAGTGTCTTATCTGACCTTTGCCTACACTGAGGCTCCTGAGTGGAGTTTATGGTGGCTCACATGGCCTCATGGGAGAACACCTTCCATTTCACTTCTCAGGGAAATTCAGTGTTATTTGAAAATTTGGAGATTTTGCCTTTATAGGTCATTCTTAAAGATGTTGAAGAGATTTCCCTCTGTACTTATAACCCCTGAAGGGCACCCATTTAGCCTTTTGTGTTTTCTGCCTCAAAGACAACTATCTGCCCTTGAGTAAATATTGCCCTCAGTTTCACGAAATCTCAACATTAGGTTTATCCTCAGTGTGCAATCCAGTGAAAAGCTGATAATATTCGGTATTGATCACCTCCACACATTTCCTTCTCTGTAGATACATGTAATCCTTTGAGAATTCCTGGGGCATTTTTCAGGCATGATTTGTCCTTACAGAACAATTTCCCCAAAGAGTTTATCTTTGATTCAGTATTCCTTGCAGTTCCAGTGACTTATTCCAGAATCCCTCTCCCTCAGCAATGGTTCTTATTAAAATGATATTTCCTGTCTTGTGTGATTCTAGCTGCCTAAGTGCTGATGTGAATTGGATCTGACAGAAGTTATATGCTTTCCTGCTTCTGTCATTTGTAGGATGTTTCCCTTCTCCCCTGAATCCTTTACCTCCAGTGTTTCCGTCTACTGCTCCTGGGAACAATGTGCAGTTTTCCCTCCAACACCTAATTTGTCAGCCTGGTGACATGCATTCGTCAAGAAAATATTTTTCAAAGTTGTTGTACTATTTTATAAATAAACTACAAGCATTTATTTCTATCTAGTAATTTAGTCTCATTTCCTTTTCAAAATTAAGTATCTTGATGGATTTTTTTCTTACTTTTCCTCTCTCTCTCTGGATTCTGAATTCAGTCAGGTTGTCACTGTTATGTAACAGTTCACAAACAGTCACTTTCTGTAGCTATTCCTGATCACCACTCAGGACAGAATACAACATAGTTCTTTCCTTGTGGATTTAAAGACTAACTTTTTAAAGAAATCATTCGTATTATCTCCAACTCTTTATTTCTATACCTGAGACAGATTCAAGGAAAACTGCTACAACTTGTATAAATCCTTTTTGGGGGTGTTAGTCCCCAGCTATTATCATTTAATCTAATTTTGTAGCTTCCCTCCGTATTACAAACTGTCCGCCAGGCTCATCATTCAGTTCTATAAACATGTGTTGAACACATACTGGAGTAAGTGCTCTGAGGATACCAATATGAAAAACAACATAACGGATTCCACACACCATGGTCTCTGACCTCCCAGGGGTTCAATCTGATGGTGGAGACAGAGGCTGACTTGATCAACTCTGATTGGCGCTAACAAAGTGTTTGGGGAGCTCGAGGAAGGGTGGCAGGAATGCCCGTTACCATAGCTGCCTATGGTTTCCCATCACCCTCTTTGTGTAGCCCTTGTTTCTCTGAGCTACACCTTCTTGGTATGTAGTGGGTAATAATTGCAACAGGGACACTGTGTCTATCCACCTCAAGAGTTTGTAGTTGACACCCAACACTTGCCAGTTTATGATCTTATGGGGGTTATTCCTTTTGTTGTCATTCTGCATGGTTTTTTCTAACACATGCTTAGAACCCCACTGCACCCCGACTCTGTCCCTGCCTTCTACTGCCTTTGGTGCTGGGCTGTACTACCCTTATAGCTATGACTGAAGAAGTTCTAGAAGCCAAGACACTATTTTTATCCAATCTTTGAGGTTTGAGAGAGTGGTTGATTACCATAATTTTTCAGCTCTTACCATGGCCTATTTCTTGCTTAGCCACCTTAGAAGAGAGACTTGGTAAGATCTCTGCAGAGTGGGACTGGAAGTGGGAAAGACAAATTATCAGTAAGCACCATCCATGCATTGAGCACACTTAAATATATTTTTTCTCTTCACAGTCAATGTCCCATGTTCCTGAAGGCATATTGCTCCCACAGGCTGAACAACTCCATCTCCTCTCTGTTGAGCCGTATGAAAAGTATCCCAGAACCTGACTATCAGCTTCAAAGTCCCTCCATCACTTATCCCAGGAATAGCATTCCCCAAGCAGATAGGAGCCTTGATGGACTGCCTGACTCTCCCAGCACCTCTGAACTAGGCACTTGAATTGGGCCCTCACCCCAATGATCGATCTTACTAGTGCTTTTCTGGAAAGCCCTTGCAATTATCAAAGTAAGACATGTTCTTTTTCAAAAATTAAAATTGTCCATAAAATGTATATAAAGTTAAAAAGGTCCCCATCATACCTTCCCACTAATCTCACTTCTCAGAGATAGTTATTTCAAATTTGGTGTTTTTTCTGTTTACACACACATGTACACATATGACCAGGAAAAACCTGGGTTAGCCCAAGAACACACGGAATGTGTCTTGTAAGCTATCCTATTAACAGAACAGAGGGAAACCACTTCTAACTGTCTCCATAGATGAAGAAAGGTATTCAATATAATTCAATGGCAATATCGAAAAAAACTTTTAGCAAAGAGGAACAGAAGAAAACTTTAACCATGTAATGGTTATCTTTCAAAAAACACATCTAATATCATAGTTATGCTGAAATGTAGAATTTCCCCTTTAAACAAACACGAAGAACAAGATTTGCTAAAGCAGCTCACAGAACTCAAGGAAACACTTTTAGCAGTTTATTAAAGGATACAGATGAACAGCCAGATGAAGAGCTATATAAAGCAAGGTTGGGGAAGGTCACAAGCTCAGGAGCTTCTGTCCCCATGGAGTTGGGGTGCACCATCCTCTTGGTGTAGATGGGTTCACCCACCTGGAAGCTCCCTGAACCCCATACTATTGGGATTGTATGGAGGCTCCCTCACATAGGCTATGATCAGTTATTAACCCTGTAGCCCCCTCCCTGCTTTGGGAGATGGGTTTGGGGAACCTGAAAATTATAAGCTTTCTAATCATGGCTTGGTTTTTCTGTTGACAACTCCCCACCCAAGAGCCAACCAGGAGCCTACCTAGAGTCACCGCATCAGAGCAAAAGATGCTCCTAGCGTTCTTATCACTCAAGAAATTATAAGAGTTTCAGGAGTCATGTGCCAGGAACTAGGGGCAAAGACAAATAAATATATTCTGTGTTTTCTGTTATCTCATACCATTGTTAACCAATGAATAAGCTGTTGTTTTCAGGGTTAAAAAAGAAAGTGAAAAAGTTTTTATTGAGTTTGATTTGGTAGGTCATTAACCAAATCAGGCAAAGTTAGTGAAATAATACCTCTCCATAATAAAAATTATACAGCAGTATTTTAGAGCCTACGGCAAGACTAAAGCCACCAAGAGTCTGTGCAACTGGTAAATGAAAATGAGTCTCCCTATACCATGCCAACACAGTCTAACAGCGTCCCAAAGTGGAAGGCCATAAAAGAATTTTCTTACAGGAACAAAGTTAAAGGACACATGGATAAAAGCTGGGGGGGGGTGGTAATGGGAGGGAGGTGGGGAGGCGGGGTGGGAGGGCTTGATTGGGAGTAAAGGGGAGAAAACTGTACTTGAACATTCATTTAAATTAAAAAAAAAGAATTTTCTTTATTAAATCACAAGCAACCGCAGTGTCTTTTTTCCCAAAAGTAATCTGAAAAAAACCAAAAGGCCCTGTCGCTCTGGAAATGACATAATGGTAAAAGAATACTCTTCAGATAAAACAACTACTTCTAGTGAGAATTATGACTAATAAATTTGCATTACATTCAATACCTGACAATTAATTTTCTAAAATACCCTAAACAGCCATGCAGATTTTCTTTTTCAAATGAATATTCATTACATTAAAAAATGCAGGGGAGAGGAAAGTGGCATAAGTTATTCAATAAGTAAATAATATCACTCACCAAAAAATATTGTTATTTTCTATAATTTACCTATCCACAAATAAACACAAATTTCTTCAGCATTCCTACCTAACTTATCACTTCCAACTGATATCTTAGCCTCATGTGTGGCTTCTGTCTCATTCTTTCTCTATGTCAGACAAGTCTTGATGATTCTGCCTTTATGCTGTTTTTCTCATTTTTTCCTTCTACCCCACTAGATCCCAGGCCTAACATAATAGGAATAGAAATAGAAAGTAGATCAGTTGATGTTACTTTGGATTGATTAGCCAAGTTGTGATAAAGAGAGAGAGAGAGAAATAACATATACTAAATATCTATAATGTGTCAATAAATAAATTGCCTTATTTCATCCTTAAAGTAACTATAAGAGGTCATCTGTGTTTATTTATGAGGAAATCAAGGCTCAGAAAGTTTGAATATACTGAATGAGGTCATTCAGCTATGGGGCTGTGGAATTCAGATTCAACTCCAGGCAGTCTTTCTCCCCAGTCTGTGCTCTCCCACTGTACCTCATCTGGGCCCACATTCCCAGGTGGCTTGGGTAGTCTATGCTTAATGAATAAGTTGGACCCAAATAATAAAAAGAAAATTTTCCTGATTTTCACTAATTGGAAGTATAAGAAAAGTAACATAAATGTGTAATCCTATTATTAGATTTTATTTTGGATGTGATTTTATAATTTCAAATTTTGATTAAACTCAATTAATAATGCACACATATAATACATTTTGCCTGCCCCCCTCCTGAAACAATAAGATTCACCACTTTATAGACAAACTTGTTCTGTTCTATAGCTTCAAAGTATATTAGTTTAAGTTGAGATTTTATATTATTTCAAAAGTTCATCTAATTTAAGATATCTCATTTTGGATCACATTGTCTGATACATGACGCAATAGATCACCCATAAAACTATAAATGATAAGTAATATTTCTTTCATTCAAAAAAAATTTAGCCTCAAGTGCTTAGCTTTATTAAAACTTACTTTACCCTATTCAAGTGATATTGTGTTCTTTGTTAGATTATTGACAATACTAATTTTATTCACTTTAAATTATTTTTAGATTGTGAAATCTAAAATATATGTCATTATAACAAAATAAACAATCCAGTTGTATATAAAGACACATGTAATAAAACAGATAAGGTTAGAAAGATAGGTAGAGGCCGGTTCACATAAGGTCTTACGGGTCAGATGAAGAGATTTTGGAACTTTACTTACATTCAATAGAAATCTCATGGACGATTTTAAGAAAGAGAATAACAGGGTCTGATTTATGTTTTAAGAAAAGGCACTCTGGCTGCTGTCTGAAGAGTGGGCCATAAAAGAGGTCAAGAGTGGGGTCCCGAGGCCCAGCTGAGAGGTGTGATCAAACAGTGTTCAGGGAAAAAACCACAGTGACTGAGAATGGTGGGAAAACAATGTAAAGAGAGTGCAGGGTCATGTTTAGTATCTATTTGGTGGGTTTGATTGGGGAATGGTCTGGCTAGAGACAGTGAAGAGTCAAAGATATCTCTTAAGCTGTGCATAGCAGTATTTTCTTTCTTTCTTTCTTTCTTTCTTTCTTTCTTTCTTTCTTTCTTTCTTTCTTTCTTTCTTTCTTTCTTTCTTTCTCCCTCCCTCCCTCCCTCCCTTCCTTCCTTCCTTCCTTCTTTATTTTATTTTACTATCGTTCAAGTACAGTTGTCTGCATTTCCCCCCACCACCCACCCCCGACCCCAGCCACCCCCACCTTCCTCTCCTGATTCCACAACCCCCCTTGGTTATGTTCATGTGTCCTTTATAGCTGTTCCTGAAATCCTTCCCCCACTTTCCTCCCATTATCCCCTCCCACCTCCCCTTTGGTCACTGTCAGATTGTTCTTAATTTCAATGTCTCTGGTTCTATTTTGCTTGCTTGTTTATTTGGTTGATTAGGTTCCACTTAAAGGTGAGATCATATGGTATTCATCCCTAACTACCTGGCTTATTTCACTTAGCATAATGCTCTCCAGTTCCATCCATGCTGTCACGAAAGGTAGGAGCTCCTTCTTTCTCTCTGCTGCATAGTAGGAAATGGACAATGAGAGAAAAGCACGATGCTTCCCTTGTTGCAAGGTTTATATGTAGACATGTTTTAGGGATGGGGTGGTTCCTAGAATTTCACCTTACTCCACTGCTCACATATATTTTAAATTTTTCCAGTTGTGGTAGATAACACTCTAGGGTGATCCCCATGATCTCAACTTCCCGGTGCTCCTGTTTTACGTGATCCCTCCCCTTGAGTAGTAATGGGACCTGTGATTTGCTTCTAAACGATGGAATACAGCAAGTGTGACATGATGTACGTGAATACATGTACATGACTACATTACATAACACTGTAACCCATTTTGCTAGACAACTCTCATTGGTCTTGGAGAAACAAGCTGTCATGTTATGAGCTGCCCATGAAGCGGGCCAAGTAGCAAGCAGCTGAGGGCTGCCTCTAGGTAATAGCCAAGAAACTGAGGTCCTCTGTGCAACAACCTGAAACAAACCAAATGCTGCCAACAACTGCATGAGCAAGGAAGCAGGCCCCTCCACGGTCAAGCTTCAGATAAGGCAGCAGCTCAGGTCAGCACCTTGATTATGGTCTTTTGAGACCCTGAAGCAGCTAAGCTGGACTCTTTGGCATGAGATTCTTGATTCACAGAAACTGTGACATAATAAATGTGTGTTGTTTTAAGGCATATATTTGAGGTAATATTGCTAAGTAGAAACATAATTAATATAACAATTTTCTTAAACTATTCTTAAAGAAATTAGTCATAGCAGGACTCTGATTTCTCCCATATGTAGATTCTTATATCTGTTTTGAAAAAGTTGCTTTATATATATGTATAATATGTGTAAATGTGTAAGTCTTATACTCTCTTCAATGATATACGTACAAAATTATTGCTCATAGCTGTCAATTTAACACTTACAGAAGTATAAGTTACAAGGAAACTTAGATAGGTAACACAACTCGCCCAAGTCCCTACAGCTAGTTAGTGACAAATCCAGGAGCAAAACTTAGCATGTTAACATTTGCCTTTACCGCTCATATAACATATAACCATGAGGAAAGTCTTGACAATCTTCTCCTTTTTATATGTTATATACAAAATTATGTAACATATATAATTAAGAAAAGGCAGGCGTGAATAGTATTTTTATTAGGCTGAGATTATACATACATCTCCTGATAAGGCTTTCTCATGACAGGAATTCAATTGTTAGGGTCTTCTGAGATGAAGGCCACACCTCACAAGAGCAAACAAATGTCACGAGCTCAGCCCATTCTCCTCAGACACAACAGTTCTGAAGACCAGAAGCCTGGACATTCAGCTCATTTTGTCACTATGCTTCTGGCTTGTGAGTACTTGATTCTTACAGACTAAAATAGAGATGGAATTTTCCCCATGAAACTGAAGGTGCTAAAAACAAGAATAACCAAAGAACTTCCATACTTAAAAGCAATAAATGCGACACCACATAAAGTTAAATCTGAAAAATAAAAGCTATCCAAACAAATCAGATTATACATGAGATTAGACCACAGTTTAACACATCAGATAAAAGAAATGACCAATGCAGGCTGGCTGATCTACAATGTAAGTAGAAGCTATGGTTGGTAAGAAGTTACCTTTGTTTTACCCATAGTTCTCCAAAGAACATCAGTTCTATAATTTGGTTAAAGCCATATATACAACAGGTGACTATATTACTCATTTTCCAGTTGGAGAGCCAAAAAGTTTGTGATTCCATTCCCCAAAATTTATCTGATATTATTCCCCAATACAAAGCCTTCAGACTGTGAAGAGTTTGGGGAATAATCACCAAAAGAAGTGACCTTGCTTGTCCTGTTCAAAGGGAGTTCTGGGCTCTTTGTTTCCTATCCACCCATGTTCATTTGAAAGCCTTTGGCTTACATGAGACTCCAAGCTACTATGCATGGAAATCAGGGTACACATCCTCACTACAGTGAGCATGTCATTTCTTAGCCACAAATTGAATAAATTGGGAGTCACTGGCATAAAGCTTGAGTTCATCATTGATGTCTACCCATTTGACTTTTTCAGCAGTGTTGCCAGCTTCCAGAGGAAAATGATCCATCACCTCACCTGTTTCATCGTGGTAGTTCACAGCCTCTGTCTCCATCCACACATTACCTGTGTTCCAAGGATCATCACACAGCCTTTCCCTACCACAAAATGTTCTTGGCAGCAACAAAAGTGCTTTCTTGCTTATGAGGGTTTTAGCCATTATGAGATTTAGTTCACTAGGTCTAGAATAGCTGTCCAGGAGAAGGTGGCATGGATGTGTTGGAGGGTTGGGGGAGACAAAATTCCTTCTGCAGGAATACCCTCAAAGGCCTAGTGAGAGTGATTTGAAAGGGAAAGAGAGCCCAGTTGCTGCATGAAGCATGGTCCTGGTGAGAAATCCAGGAGGTGTGACATGTGTGGTAAGGGAGATGGTTTCAAATATTGGGTCCATCATTTACCAGTTGAACAGCTCAAGCAAGTTGTTAATCTTTCTTTTCACAGGAGTAGTGGCTACAGCATGCCAGGTGCTGTGTCAAGCACAGAAGATTGTACGGAGGTCGAGACCACATGGCCTCTGCTTTTAAAGGATTCTGGTTGGGGAGGCAGCACTTATATTAAAAAATAGAACTACCACTGGAAGGGCAGTGCCCAGGAATACATAAGAGTTGAACACAATCAGGATCAAATCCCAGCTTCTCAGTCTTAAATGGGACCTTCGTGGGCAAAGTTATTTGAGCACACTTCATTTTCCTCATTGTAAAATGGAAATACACAGTAATATCTAACTTATAGGGTTGTGGTGTCAATTAAGTGGGAAGTTATATGTAAAGCTGTTAGCATAATATCTGGCCCATCATGCACACTCAAAAATGCTAGTTATCATTATTATGGTTGTCATTAACTTTTTGACCCTGTACCTTGAAAATTGTAGGACAGGACAACAGGACAGTTGAAATGATTGTGGGAATTAGGCAGCTCACATATCTGGTCAAACGACCTATGATTTCTCTGTCTGGAAAAATTCAGGTTAAGATATAACCGCAGCCCGATCCTGAAATAATAAATAATGAAAAGAAGAGGCACAGGCTAAAGTCACTATATCTAAAACAAATTTGTTTTTAAACCCTAGGGAAAGGTATCTTAACACTTGACACAGATAGTTTTAGAACAAATGGAGTACTACATACTCTAATTGAAACCCAAAGGATATTTAAAATTTCCCAAAGTTTATTCCATGTTACACCAGTCCCATGAGAAAGATGATTAAGAAATTAACAATTTGATGGTCAAATGTGTCTTGGGATATTTTACATATTTCATCACCCTCCCTTAGAAATTCTGGATCCACAGTAGTGCTTTAAAGATCCTGTGAATTCAAGTAAAAACAAAACCAATCAACCTTGTTTAATTCTGTTTCATCCAGTTTTTTTTCAAACTACCTGACCAGACAATGCTTCTTCTATTCAATAGCTGGCATTATTTTAGGAACATGCTCCCTGAAGTTTCGACAAGTTTCAGAATGTGTGCACGCGCATGTGCTTGGGGGTAAATCTCTAACCAGGTGAAGTTATTGACATCATCACTGCGGAACACAGTTACCGAATAGCCGCCCATCACCCCCATGAAATCTAATCCACAGGCGCCAGGCTTCCGGAAGGCTTGAAACCCAGAAATAGCTGGGACTATAGAGAAGGACTGAGAGCAGAGAAATATGAGACCTGGTCGTCATTAACCATCATCATCATCATCGTTGTTGAGAATTTGCTGTGTACACTGCACAGAGCACCACTAGAAAAGAAAAATGGTCATTAAAGGACACAGTCCCAGTTCTATAATTCTTACCTTCTCATGGTGGTATTTTTGCTATCACAGAGTACCTATTCCTCTGAGCCTCCTGGAAATGTATCAGGAAAACCACTGATGTGAAAACACAAACAATGTAGTAAAAGACGCTTCTAAATTCCTCATATTGTTGTTTCCAGGGATCATAATCTAACTCACAAGAAACCAGTGAAGCAGAAGGAGAGGGTCTAGTTCTATCTCTCCCCCATCACAGGCTGTGTGGCTTTGTACCTGACACTTGTCCTCTCCAGGCCTTGGTTCCTTACTATAAAGGAATTGATTGGCCTCCGTTATCTACAAAAGTCATCCTGGTTTTAGCATTTTATAATTCTAGGATCCACAAAAATTTCATTATTGGAAGGCTAAGGTCAATATTTACTAGAATCAAAAGGATCAGTTGTTCAAATATAAACAATCAGACGATCAGGGGGCAATAGACATTGAGGAAAGCACGGAGCATGGGAGGCATGGTGTGTCAAGTACAATTCAGAAATATAGCGGACCAAAGCAAAATTCACACAGCACCTGGAAAGGGACATCCAAACCATCAGTGAGGGGTTTGGTTTGGTTTTTAGCATCGTCAAAGGGAAAAAGACAGTTAAATCAGACCATTTGCTGATTGTGGTACAAAAAATTGAAGGGAAGAAATTGAAATAATATAGTAGAGACCAAAAGAAGTATATATTGGGATGCCACTGGGGAAATTCTCTTTCCTAACTTGTCATGTGAGGCAGACAAACAAACAGAGCTAGACACAGAGAATTTTCTGGTCTCACACATGAGAAAGCCCTAAAGGAAACATAAGCACAATCAGAACACATCTCTGGCCTATCACAATGGACTGTTCCTGGGTCAGAGATCGCCCGTGTGATTTCATCAAGGACACTGGAGGCCCCAGTGGGGCTGGGGAGTAACAGGGCCTGCAGGGCCTGAGCCGTGCAAGAACCCCCAAGTATCCTTCCAGCCTCCCTTGGGAAAGCAGAAACAAGTGGTAGCCCACACATTGGATTATCATGAAGTATTTATCTCTTCCTAAAATAATACCAAGGCTCAGTTTCTGAAAGGAATCTGGAAGGAAAGCAGAGAAAAGGTTTCTTATTTCCTCACGGTGATATTACTGATAATAAACAACAATAACCACCATTGACTAAGCACTCTCTACATAGCGGTCTGCACCATACAGGTTTGTCCAGCTCTCACTGCCCAGTTTTGAATCCCAGTTCATCCACTTCTTGGTTTGTAGATCTTGGGAAAGTTTTAAAACTTCCTTGGGCCTCAATTTTCTCATTTAGAAATAATAAGAGAATCTATGGTGTAGGGTCGATATGAGATAATTCATTTAAGGAGCTTAGAATAATGTCTGGTCCATAGTAAAACCTCGAAAAATATTAGCTATTATCGACTATTATTAAGTACTTTGTATTTACTACTCAATCTGATTCTCAAACGACCCTATGAGTTTGGCACATGTACCAATAATAGCACCAGTTAACAGACTGAGGATATTGCAGTTCATAGAAGCTAAACAACTTGTTCAAGTTTACCCAGTTAGTTACTGGGATACGTTTCAGAGTTGGAGAGGCTTGATAGCCAGGAAGTGGTATTTTATTGACAGTCTAAATGCATGTTGAATTTGATTTTATATGGCAAAATGACATTGTTTTATTATAACTCTAAAAATTTAAATTATATGAAGAGGGTTCTGCTATAAGAGGAAGAGGTTGGAGAGAGACAATGAAACCATTAAAAGTAACAGTTGTGAAGAGAAAACACCCTGAACCATGAGCCAGTTCAGACTAGAAAGGCAAGTCAGACGGATACCCGGAAGTGGGAGAGGGGGCCTGATAATCTAAAAAGATCATCCATTTTAAACCTAGCGGGCCCAGAGGGTATTGGTGATGGGCAAAAACAAGGCAGTCAGGAGGGCAGTCGGTCACAGGAAGTTCACCCGTCAGTAGACAGAGCATGGCATAAGTGCTTTGGGAACTTGAAGTTCTGCCACTGACATCTCTTAGCTTTTATAAAATAAGGAGTTAATCTAGAACTAACCCTTTGGATTCCTTCCAGCTTCCTAGAGGAAGCATGTAGATGAAACAGGACATAAAAGAAAGATTTCGGAGATTAAAGAGTCAGTGAATGACCAAGGCATGGGGCCATTATTCTGACCTTGAAGTAAAAGAGAAAAATGGGGCAATGATTGACTTTTTAAGATTAAAGAAAATTATGAGTTTTAAGAGATGACTTGAGTAGGACAATTAATATAGCCATGTGTAGAATGGAGGCCATCTAGAATTTAATCTAAGAAATCTAAACTAAAGGATGCAACAATAAAAGTCAGATAGTCTTTATTTATAGAAGAGAAGCTTGGTTTGTGTGATGCAATGTGAAGGTGTCAGGACAGTTCAGCTGCCCCCCAAGTGTCTTCCTGACCCTCTTGAAATATCATCTGGATTTACACCATTAAAATAAACCCCTTTTGAATGTAGTTTGCATTGCAAAGTGCACATTTCTTTCGCATTCAGCTGTTGTCGTGCTTTCCGGTCATTTAGTATAGCAGGCTGACAAGTAGCTAAGGACAGTCAACTGAGGAGACAAGGATGTGAAGGGGGAGGTAGAAGAGATGCTTTTGGAATGTGTGGCCTTGCTCAAGTCAGACAATTCAACAACATGTGGGTGCCTGTTATGCCCCAGATACTGAGCTAGGTCCCAGAGCTAAAAAGGTGAGTAAATTGTGTTTCATTGCATGGTGCTGGAGTTTTGAAAAGTGGGACCAGGGACTCAGAAAGGAAAGGCAGAAGGACAAGAAGATTCTGTTCTATCACAATTTTGTTGAAGGATGGGACACACTGAAGAAGGCTTTTTCTTGGTCCCAGTGAATTCCTCTAAGGAACTGCCGAAATTTAAGCTGGTAGGTTTGATACTCTGTAGGCTGAAGAATGACAAATAATTCAAATGCCTTTAGTTCAATGATTTTTTTTGAAATTCAAATTGTCCTTTTGAAATGGTCTTTTGAAATTTAAATTAGTAAAATTACAGTCATATCTGAACTTGTAAACTGTATAGATGACTATGAAACACACGTCCACTGCTAATTTTTCGCGTCCCCCTTCTCTCTGGAACTTCACAGTATGCAGTGCTGATTGCACAGCAGGATTGCTGGGGCAGGCGGCAGAGCCAGCAGCAGGAAATGGAGAGGAATGGGAGCTAGAAGGATCACTGAGAACTTCTGCAGTCGAGGAGTGCCATGCTTTCACAGGTGGCCTTCGACAAGTACCCTAAGGCATAACCTCTAGTCATGGAGATTACTCAATTATGCCTTAAAAAACTTTTAAAGAGCAGCTCTGGCCCTGGTATTTACTAGCTGAATAGTCATGGGAAATCACAATATTTACCTATAATTATTGAAGACTGACTGCATGCCAGGCACTGTGCTATGTGTTTTACCTGGAAAAACATTTAATTCTCACAACAACCCACTGAGGTGGATTCTATTATTTTTCCTATTTTATAGATGGGAAAACTTAAACATAAATAAGTTCAAGGTCATATAGCCTAACATTTGTCAAATTGGGGATTTGAATACAGGTAGTCAAGCTCCCATGCTCATGTTTAACTATCATAATACCCCAGTTATCTAAGTCTTCTAGGTCTCAGTTCCCTCACATAAAAATGGACAAGTTGGGCCAGACAATGTCTTTCTGGCTTTAAAAATGCTATGATTCTAATTGTATGAATTATATCTCTGCTTAATATAGTTAGGGTTAATCTGGGTTTCTGAGTAGTCTGTCTTAGAGAACTGGGATCTCAAGACAAATTTCTGAAATCTGGTTTTTATTTCTTAGCTGTCTTTTGGGTTTCAGATAAGCTGGATGATAATATTCACTGTTCCACCAAGCATGCCCTTCCTCAATCTCCATTTATTGAAATTCTACCTATCTTTCAAAAGCCATTCTCAACCGTTAGAGATTTCAAGTGGAGATGTATTAGAGGGTTGGGGTTTGGGAGAAATAGCTGTGCTGATGCAAGGAAAAGATACAAGATAATGAAGAAAGAAGGGACAGAGACACTTAGAGACGAGGGAGGTAAGAGTCCTGTCAGCAGTGTTGAGGGTGACCCATACTATAAAGTCTTCTCAATAAAGGGCGACAGTAAAGTCACCAAAGTTATACTCAGTGGTGTCCAGCTAATAGGCGTGAGTTAGGAGTAAATGAGTTGACAGTAAAATATCTAACATGGTGTCCAGAGGGGCAACAATGTGATAGCTCCAAATTCTATGACCTGCCAAAGGAACCTCTCATGTCTGCCATGCTGAAGAAGGCTGCCCTCCTGCCTGAAAGGAGCAGCACAAGCAGAGGTCAGAAGAGGCTCAGTGGGGAAAAGAGAAGTCAGGAGGATAAGACAAGCATAGGAACCCAAAGAGACAAAGGAGAGCCAGACCTAGAAAAGTAAGAGAGAGAAAGGAAATCATGATAGAGAAAAGAATAGATGTAGGAATGGAAGCAAAGAGGAAAAAGAGGGAGTTCTGAGGCTTGGAAAGAAAAAGTTGGTGCTGCCCCTGCAGAATCTAACACAGAGGAAGAGCCCCAGAGGTAATTAGGTGCAGCACCCAAGCTGGGAGCACTCGTCACTTGCCACTGCTCTCAGACCCATTCTCCTTCCCCGCCCCCTTCCCACTCTGCTCCTGATCTTTCTCATAGGGGTTCTGCCCTCTGCCCTCTGTCATCTTGTCCATTGGCTTCTCCTGCTGTTTACCACTGGGTGCCCTGCAGTATTGGAGAAAGGAAGAAGTCAGGGGGTTTCTCCTACTCCCTCTGCTTTGGGAGGCACCCTAGCAGTAGTTACCTTTCCTTCCAGGCGCCATCTCCCACTGCATGAGCCCTTCATGGTTCTGGCAGCCTCCTCCCCATGTTCCTCCAGTCCTGGGGGGCAGGGGGTGGGGATGGACACAAACACAGCAGCTGCTAATCTCAGGATTGCCTCACCTTCCCCTGGTTGCACTTCCAGTTCTTTCAACCCCCGTGTAACTAAGTCACTGCAGTGAATTGTTGCTGTTGAATTTCCTGGGAAAGAAAACTTTACTCTCACTTGGATTCACCCTCAGAGTTGAAAAGCAACGTTCCCAGTGGAAGCAGCACATCGTGAGAAAGAAATCCAGCCATTCCAAGAGTCAGGGCCCACCTCTCCAGTGTCTGATTGGAGAGGGACACTAACTGTCAGAGTTGAGGGACTCTTAGCCCAGGAGTTATCTGTAAAATGACTGGGTTCACGGCCATTCATGTCTATTCCTTCCTGATTTACTGTACTCACTTTGATCACCTGAACCTTAACTTAAAGAACATCCAACTTTTATTCATCCCAGGGTTATTAAGTGCCCATTATGTGCATAGAGGATGCATGGCTAGATGTGGTGGGGAGGGGACACAGGAGAGATGAAGGGCGTTCTCAATTTGTGGGTGTGTCTGTTTTTAGCAAGCTGAGGTTTGTGGCTATCAGGAGACCCTTTTGAGTTTTTACAGTCCCAGCAGAGCTGCAGACACACAGACAATTTTATCCTTAGAGTATTCATCTCTCCCATCTCCCAAGTCCTGTGAAACCACGCTCCTGTTCTTCAGGAATCCACAGACGAGTGGGGGCACAGAGTAGGCACAGACTAACCCTCAAGCCATGCTAATACCAGCGGTAGGGTGGATTCTGCAGGGGGCAGGGGGGATGCATGCAGAAGACAAGCTGAATCTGAGGGTTTGACAAGTGGAGGCTGCTCTGGGATTTTCCGGTTTCCTGGGAGAGAACAGAGCAGGATCAGCATCAGTTGTGAAAGGACAGAGACACCCGAGATGTTGTTGTCTGTAGACCAGGCTACGGGGGTGACGTTCCGGCAGTGGAGAGGAGACTGAAAGTAGAGGCGGCTTGAAGGACTCTGAGACTAAGGGACTGGGGCTTGAGGACATGGGGAGTCATTGGCGGCTCTTGGGCACCATGAGGCAAGGCCACTTCTGGGATGGCAACTTTGCTGCTCGGAGGAATGAATTACAAGCAAAGAAGCTGGAGACAGGAGAAGGAATTGCAGCTCCCGCGGATAGCTTGTGCAGGAAGCCTGGGCTTGACCATCGCCCAAGGGGCGAAGATCAACATCTGAGCTTCCTTTCCATCCATTCAAGGGCAAGTTTCCTCCGTCTGGGGGCGGGAAACGAGGGAGTGCCCCTTCTACGGTTGAGTGATATGCAGTCTCCAGCGTCATAAGTTTCCAATTTCTCCTTGCCAATCGGCTACTACAGGTGGGCGAGTGAGAGCTCTGGGCAAACATGTGGCTCCACGGCTGCCCGTGGCAGCCGCCGCGGTTCGTCCCCTCCAGGCCCCGGCGCCGCCGCGGCCGTGCCGGGCAGGGTGCTCCCCGAGCTGCGCGGCGGCTGCTCGAGGAGGCCAGGCGGGCGGCAGCGAGAGGCTGTGCCCCAGTTTGTGTCCAATCAGGGAGTGCGGGCTGTGCCCCGAGCAGGGCAGCAATGCGTAAACAAACCCGCGGCAACTCCTCCGCCCCCTGGGCTCGCTCGCCCCGCGCCCTCCGCCGCTGTAGCCGGCTCCACTCTGCTCGCGCCCGCCAGCCCGGCTGGCCGGCCCAGCCCAGCACCCCCGCCCCTCGCAGCTCGCACCCCCGCCGCCCCGCCCCGCCCCCGCCGGCGCGGGCTCCCTCACCTACCGCCCCACGCGCGCGCGCTCGCGCACCACGCGCCCCGCGCTGCCCGCCCGGATCGTGGCCTCTCGAGAGCAAGGTAAGGGCGATGTGCAGGGACCCGGGCGGCTAGCCCTCCTGGCGCGGCCCGGGGAAGTTTCTGACGTCGCTCTTTGGAGCTGGGCTGGGGGAAGCTCCCAGCTCTCGGGGAGCCTGGCGGGCGGGAGGGGCGGCCCAGCCCCCGGGGGTCACAAGTTGCCCAACCTGACATTGGTGCGGGCGGGCGGCGCGGCGGGACCCGGCACTGTGCGGGCGAGGGGAGGACCCCGAGGAACTTTCTGCTCCCCAGAGGGCTTCCCTCCGACCGCGGTCGCGGCCCCGCCAAGGGAGCAGCCGGCTCCCTGGGTAGAGGGAGACCATAAATGTGTTTGAAGAAGCTGACGCAGTTGGTGACGCTCGCTGCTTCCTGACGGCGACCGGCCGCGGCAGCGCCTTCTCCGAGGAGGGACGAGCGAAGTCGGCGCTCGGGCCCTTCCCCCGCCCGGGAGCCGCGCGCCCCGGTGCCTGGTGTGGGGGCTGTGGGCTGGGGACGCAAGCATCTGGTCCCGCTCCCGCTGGGGAACGGGCCCCGGCAGCGCGCGTCGCTTCCGTTTTGATTCGCTCGGGTTATTATATAAGATGTCACGGAGAGGAAAGGGGCGAGCGGGAGGCACGTTGACAAGGGAGCGTCGGCCTGCAGCGAGTGGCGGGTGGGGCAGGAGGCAGGGCCGGGCAGGGACCCACCTGTGCGTCCTCCGAGCCCCTGCTAGCGCCGCCCGCGCGCGTGCCGGGTGGGATGGAGAGGAGATCCGAAGGGGCGGACGGACGTGCCCGCCCCTCCTCTCCGGCACCGGGAACACTCGGACAGCGGCCGAAACCTGCCTTTCCTCTCGGCCGCCTGGCTTGGGTCTACACGTTTCTGGCTCCAGGCGTTTGTACTTTGAAACATTTGTTTAATATTAAGGAAGCTGCGTGAGCGGCCGTCCTAGTACGCCTGGAACCCGTGCCCCGAAGCTCCAAAACGCTGAATGAATCATCGCCCCGCGGACCGGGCACCGATGATTCATGCGGAGTATACACGCGCGCGTACTCGCCGCGTGCCTCTGACCCAGGGTTAGCTAGCGGTCCTACTGCAGCGAAGACGCCTGGAGGGGCGGGGAAGAGTTAATGCAAAAGGTTGACGGTTTATTTTTTCGCCCCTTCCACGATTGGGGGGAACTTTGGGGGTGTCAGTTTCCTCACATTTCCCGAGGCTTGTTTCACGTTCTTGGAAGGGTTACAAGATTCCACCTGACTGCATTAATGAGTCGGTGGAGGAGCGCTGATTCGCTGCCGAGCTGGGTCCTGTCTCATTCAGAATTCGTATGGTGTCAAGTGAAGTTTTGGGCTCTGAGAGAATCCTTCTAGTAATTACCTCTACTTAAGTACTGCTAAAGTAAGTAGCAAAACTTAAAAAAGTTAGTGGATCTTAAGAGAAAAATAAGTGGCTCCTAAGTAGAAAAGTCCTACTTAAAGACGGGGGAGGGGAGCTTAAAAACCAAATCCTATTAGTTTGCCATTAATAGCAAACATATAACCATTGTGATCTCCCTGAATAACTAACTTGACTCGTTTCCATCCCAACTCACCCCCGTAAGATTGAGTGAAAATTTTCTCATCACTTAGCACTCTGCTTAGCAAGGAAGGCCCTGTGGATCATCTTAAGTAGCTTCTTACTCCTCACCCTAAGAACCACCTCCTAGTCCTATTTCATTTTCTTATAGTACTTCATCACTCTATGAAATGCTTTTTATTTAGTGGTTCTTTAAATGCTTTCTTTGCATTAGGATGTAAGCCCCACTCTGTCAGGAATCTTTTTAAGCATTTTATTTATTTATTTTTAGAGATAGAGGATGGGAGGGAGAAAGAGAGGGAGAGAAACATCTGTGTGTGAGAGAAACAACCATTGGTTGCCTCTCCTATGCCCCCAGCTGGGGACCTGGCTGGGAGCCCAGACACGTGCCCTGACCAGGAGTCAAACTGGCAACCTTTTGGTTCTTTGCCGTCTGGCGCTCAGTCCAACTGAGCCACACCAGCCAGGGCTTGCAGGCGTTTTTGCCTGTTCTGTTCACTGCTATAACTTTAGCACTTAGAACCACGCCTGGCATGTATTTCACTCAGTATTTGTTGACTCGTGAATACATACGTTCATTTTTCCTGATCTCTTGGTAGAAACATCTTCAACCGTTAAAATTCAGTGCCTTTGTGGGCCAGGCACTAAGATGGTACAGTTCTAATTTTTTTCTTCCACTTTTTTTTTTTGGTTGGTTTCTTCCTCTGTGCCGTTAACTTACAGCACAAGACGGGTTTGTGTATCACATCCCAAGGTGCTGAGTATGAGGAAAGAGAAGGCATGTGGAGCCTTGTCAAGGGAAAGTGTGTTACTGTGTAAGTCAGTGGAGGATTAAAAATATTCTCTGTGCTAGTTGGAAGAAAAAGGTGCAGGATATTGAAATGGAATCAGCAAAATACTGATATTTTTGTAGTCTTCTCTCTCCACTGCCTGTGCCCCAACCTCAAATTTAGCTGTAGTTGGGAAGGTCCATAGCAGGTAGAACTTAATATGAAACATTAACTCAACTAAATGAATACGAGGTTTGCATCTCTGCAGAGGTCTTAGCTCTGCTATTGTTAATGTCGCTAACTTAACTGTACAAGAGAGTAGATGAAAGAAGTTATTTTAAATTATACTTTAAACAATTTAAGCGTATTATAACAAATTAAAGCTATAATAATAAGCCAGTGATATAATGGGGGAACAACTTAAATGTAGTGCTTACTACTACCTCCTTAGAGGGTAAACTTTTTATTATTATAAACAGTAAATTTGGGAAGCTTATCAGCCAGCTTTAGTCTTGTAGCAATATTTTAAGAACTTAGTACTTCCAAAGTCACTGCTAGAAGGTTGGGCACCCAGCAGTTCCCTTTCAGTAACACTCATTGTGGTCTCTTACAGAAGCATACTCTTATGAGGAAGCTTAGATAAGTCTAAAGCTAAACAGGACCTTGAAATTGCTTGGCAGACTTCATTGCTTTTTACCAATCGCTTTTCTGAGAAAACTAAGGCACAGTGAGGTGACTTGCCCAAGACGGTGGGCAGGGATGAGAACCAAGGGTTCTGGTGTATTGTTGGAAGTCCCTGAATTAGCCAAAGCTCCAATATGTGGGGGAAGAGTGACTTCTGCCATTAGTTGATTGTCTGCCTCTTGGGAATGCTCAGAGAGTAAACTATATCTTACACCCTCCCATGTACCTTGGACATCTAGGGGCTCAACCAATACTTGTTGAAAGTGGTTGGACAAACAATGTATTTTAAGTTGAAAATATTCTTAAGAATTGAAAACGCAGGAACACAAATCTCTTTTCCAGATTGAAGAAGTTTTCTGACAGCCAGAATGCTGGCAGTAATTAACCTTAGAACTTCTATGGTAATGAAGCTACTCTTTAGTTTCCCTGCCTCCAAAATTTCAAACAAAATAGCTTATAACTTAAGTGCACACACTTGCTTAGTTTGCTTAACTGGAGAAACAGTAGGAAAGACCCCTGGTAGGTCTTGCCTCTGCCACAGTGTCCATTAGAAAAGCCTAGGCTCTGACAGCCAGATAGAATCGGGGCTGAAGCTCAGCTCTGCTCCTAACAAATGGGGCTGGCTCTCTGTAGCGAGCTGCTTAACTTTTTCAAGCACTCTCTCGTCTCTAAAATGGGGGTAATAGCACTTGACCCTAAAGGGTTGTTGGAGGACTGGCATGACATACGTACAGTGCCTGGTGCACACTAGGCTCTTAATAAATGGTAACAGCTGTAATCAGGGCTTCCGATTTGTGTGGCCATGGAAAGAGCTTAATCTCTCACAGCTTCCATTTTCCCACCTGGAGAATGGGGATTAAGATGAGAGGGTTAAGTGATTTCTAAGATTTTGTCCATCTCTATAGTTTAAGAAGCCAATAAAGAATGCATAATTCTCCTGTAATTTTAGTTTAAATGAAATGATTCATAGTGGTCTAACCAGGGGAACTATAAAAATGACTGGTTTCTAGGCATTCCTAAGAATTTAGCATAATCAACTGGGATGATATTAAGTACATTTTCATTAATTTGTATGATATGCCATGGATACAGGGTTAACTTAATATTTCCTTAATGCTTCAATCTCTCAGTTTACAATCTACAGGGCAGCATAAGGACTATATAGGTTAATCAGACATGAACACTGTTTCTTTGAGAGGCTTAAGAGTCATATCTTAACTTCCTAACTGGGTTGTCCGAGTTAGGAAGTTATGAAAATATTCCCCAGAAGAGAAGCAGAGAGAACCTAAGTTACAGTAGGGGCAGGTGGGTTGGCTAGAAATAAATGCAACAGGACTCATTGACTAATTGGGTGAGGGAGTTGAGGGAGAAGTCAAAGACTGAGGCTGAATGACTTTGGGTGGTGACGGTAGGAATTGAAATAGTCAGGAAGGGCCTCAAGGAGAGGCATCGCAAGTAATGTGCACTCAGTAGAAATTTGTGTCATTAATGAAATTATTAGATTTGGATATTTTAATGTTTTTTTTTTTTTTGCTTATGGACAGTCTAGATGGATGGGAGCCATTAGAAACAGAGGAAGATTTGGGGACATCCTTTTGAGGGGATGGTGAAGCTGTGAGAAAGGGTCCAAGTGTACGGAAAAAGAATAAAAGGCCAAGGTAGGGCCTTGGATAAGCCATTATTTGTGCCCTTAGATAGAGGCTGATAGGGTGTTGAGAAGAAAGAAGCAAGAGGAAAACAAGGAAGAGATTGGGTTAAAAAAAAGGTGACAAAGGAAAATGTGGAGGAGGCTGATGAGGTAGAGGGGCTGAGACTGAAGGCTGGGAAGAGGTCATTAGACTTGTTATTGGGACCATTGTCAATCACCTTTGAGGATCAGGGGCAGTGCCTCAGTGGAGAGGGAAGTCAGCCAGTGCCTCAAGAGTGCGTGAATGAGAAGGAGAGGAGGTGAGTCCCTGTCAGCTGTGACTGGACTGTGAAAATCTGAGAGGACAGTGACTTGAAGCAATGAAAATGCCAGTGAAACATTCTTAAAAACAAAACCTTAAGTCCTGAGAATGTTGTAGCTGTCAGTGGAGAGGAAAGAACAGAAGATCAAGAGAGGGAGTGGGAGAGTAATTAATGCACCAGGTCTTCCACAAGTAGGAAAGACAGGAGCAAGACTGGGTAGTCGTGCATCCCGATTGCCCAGGACAGTCTCGGTTCACAAGTGTTATCCCAGTCTAATTATGGAATAATATTTTAACAAATATTTGGACAAATAGTGCCTATTTTTATTCTAACAGAAAGTTTGAATAATATACGATTTGGTGAACCTAGTCACGACACAGGTAAAGTACTCATGAAAAAACAGATGTGATGTGGAAAGAAAGAGGTTAAATGAAAGCAAAGAGAAACTGAGATTTAGAGAGGAAAGTTGAAAGCTGAGACGGAGGGTGGCTGCGTTCAAAGTGCATTGGTTCCTTTCTGTTGGGGAAAAAAAATTAACAGAGGAGACCAGTTGATTTGCTGAAAGTAAGCTGGGAGTGAGAGGGGTAAGGCTGGGGGGTGGAGGAGAGTGGGGAGGGTTGGGAGTAGCTGTGGATTTGCAGGTGACAAGAGCCAAACTGGATGAGGGCCCTGACAAGTTGCTAAAAGGCCTTTGCCTTGTGACAGAACAGATCTTCCCTGTGTTTATGGCTTTCTCCAGCTATGCTCAGGAAGTTGGAAGTGGAGGTGGGTGAGTATCATGGGAACTACCAACTGCATACAGGCCCTTGTTGAACAGATAGGCAAGTGAAACCAGTGTTGATGAGCTGAGAAAATGAGCAGGAGATGTGAGATTAGAATGTGTTGTGAGTGGCAGGTGTAGGAAGAACAAAGAAATGAGAGAAATGGTGATGTGCAGGAGTGGTTCTGAGGCTACTGGCAAAGGGTATGTGAGGAACTTTCAGGGTGTCTTACCATTTGGGAGGGGTCAGTTATGAGTGATGATGGAAATTCTAAGTGTGGCTGAATTTGAGGATGGAAAGGTGACACAGGCACAAGGTAGAAGGTCATTGATCTAAGGAACTATGAGGTCAAGATGATAAAATGATTATATATCAATGTCAGTGACTTTTAAACATTCTAGAATACATATGTTATTAAAGCCTTTCCAAAATTTTAATCTGTAGATTTGGAAAGTACCTTAAAGATAGTGAAGTTATTTCTTCATTTAAAAAATGAGGATGCTTACATCTTTTAAAGACTTTCTGGAAAGATTAGAATTTACCCAGATCACAGGTGTGTGTCTCTGAAAAGAATTGGAATCTCTGAATTTCAGTTTAGTATCACTGTATAGGGCAGAAGTATAGTATCCACTGAACAAAATCTTACAAAGCTTCCTCATCATTCAGCTCATCTACTGCTTTTAGAACACCAGTGTTTGTGGACCTGGGACTCCACTGACAAGAGCTCCACTGAGGAAAGGCCATATCTGACAAACCCACTGCCAGCATCATACTCACTGGGCAAAAATTACAAGCATCCCCCTTAAGACTGGGAACAAGACAGGGATGTCTGCTTTCACCGCTCTTATTCAACATAGTACTGGAAGTCCTAGCCACAGCAATCAGAGAGGAAGAAGTTATAAAAGGCATCCAAATTGGAAAGGAAGAGGTAAAACTGTCTTTATTTGCAGATGACATGATACTGTACATAAAGAACCCCAAAGATTTCACCAAGAAACTACTAGATCTGATCAATGAATTCAGCAAAGTAGCAGGATACGAAATTAATACCCAGAAATCAGTTGCATTATATGCCAATAATGAAGTAAGAGAAAGGGAAATTAAGAAAACAATTCCATCCACAATTGCTTCAAAAAGAATAAAATACCTAGGAATAAACCTAACCAAAGATGTAAAAGACCTGTACTCAAAAAATTCCAAGACAGTGAAGAAAGGAATTGGAGAAGATACAAATAAATGGAAGCACATACCGTGTTCATGGATAGGGCAAATTAACCTCATCAAAATGTCCGTGCTACCCAAAGCAATGTATAGATTCAATGCAGTTCCTGTCAGGAGTCCAATGACGTATTGTATTTCACAGAACTAGAACAAATATTTCAAAAATTTATGTGGAACCACAAAAGGCCCTGCATAGTAACAGCAATCCTGCAAAAGAGGAACAAAGTTGAGGGAATTAATGCTACTTAATATCAAACTATACTATAAGGTCATATTAATCAAAACAACATGATACTGCATAAAAACAGGCACATAGATCAATGGAACAGAATAGGAAGCCCAGAAATAAACCCATACCTTTACAGTCAATTAATATTCAACAGGGGAAGCAAGCCCATGAGTTAAAGATAGTTTATTCAATTAATGGTGTTGAGAAGATACATGCAAAAAAAATGAAACTAGACCATGTCTTATATCACACGCAAGAATAAATTCAAAATGGATTAAAGGGTTAAATGTTAAACTGAAACCACAGAGCTCCTAGAAAAAAACATAGGCAATAAAATCTCAAACATCGCTCATAGCAATATTTTATCTAATATATCACCCACTGCTTTTAGGACACCAGTGTCCGTGGGTCTGGAACTCCACCTGTGGAGAACTGTGGAATCAAGTCCATGTGCACAGACTTCTAACTAAAAGGCAGGTGATGGCACCTCTGAGGAGGACCCATGAAAAGCACCAGTTCTTCCTCACCAATCAAGGAACAGATGACAATCAGTCAATAAACAAAATATTAACTTTGTTATCCACGAAACTTAGAGAACATTGCTTAGTGAAGCCCACAACAGTCTGGTGTACCATCTATACCCTAGTCTAGACTTTGACCCTACTGGATGGAAAGTTTGAGGCTGCAGAGTAGAAACACCCAAGTTTCTGCCTTTCACTGCCCCGGCAGAGAGAAAGATGAAGAGGCCAAATCGCTCCTGCCTAACACCTTCAGTAGAAAAACTCCACCCATTTGAGAACTAGGAAACAGACCCACGGCTGTCACACACCAGCCACGTAAATTGCTCTGCCTCGAAGGGGACGGAGATGGTGTAGGGCAGGAAGACAGGAGTGGATCAGGAATGTCCGTCCTTTGGAAACTATATGAGAGTAGGAAAGAGGTATTTGTTCCCTTTAAACATAAAGTATTGACCGCTCTTAACTCTCTTGTTTGCATTTCAGTTAAACCAGCTTCTGAAACACCAGGCGAATTCTTCTGTTAACTAGAAGTGAGTGTAATCACTCGGAATGGTTTGATCCTAGCCCTTAGTTAATTAGTTTCACAGCCGTAGCCCGTGGATCTTTCTGTCCTTCCAAATTGTCTCAGGAAACCCGCAGATGTCAGAGCAGAAACCTCTAGCTTCAATATCGTGTTTTTTTAATTCAGCACTTTGGAAAAGTGGGAAGGTGTTTCTCCTCATAAAATGTTTAAGGAGCCCTTCTTGGACACATGACACTTGAAACTGGTCCTTTTCTGTCACTATTAGTGACCTTACTAATAACTATTGAGTGCCTTAGTTTCCTCATCTGCAGCATGGGAGAAAATAATGCCTGTTCTATTTCCCAGGTATTGAATGTGAAAGCTTTTTCAATATAAATAGTCTTATGCAATGGTATCAATATCACTTTAAGGGATGCAACATCAACTAGGAAGTTTAAGAACTTTTTAAACTAAAGTGTTTCAAATAAAACAACTAAGATGACTATTGAAATTTGGTGGGACTCTGCTTTAGGCACTCAAGATAAATCACTATGACCTTTCTTTGTCCCTGTCAATGTGTCTAATAATTATGGCCAAATGAGATTCAAGCACTATGTTTTCTGACAAATTAAATTTCTGCCTTTTTATTTCTCTTTTAACTTTTAAAAGTATTTTTATTACAAAATATAACATCTGTATAACTTCTGAAATGTAAATGTATAGTTCAATTAATTATAAAAAGTGAATATCCATGTAACTACTACCCAGCTTAAGAAATGAAACATTTTAATTTTTACCCTCATAGGAATCATTTTTCTTTAGAAAAAAATGTGGTTTGTTTTAGGGGGGTCATGAGTAGTGACAGGAGGCAAAAATAATATAGAATATGTGTGCCTTTTCAGTGGAGTTAGATCAAAGGTATAGTATTAGTTTTCTCTTACTTTTACTCTATAGCTATTTCTTATTTCTATAACTATAACTTTAGTGTTTAGGACAAGTGCTGCATTTTCAGCTTTAAAGATCAAAATCTTCAGGCTAAGAGTCTTCAGATTAGTCCCCTCTGGATGCGAGTGAACAAGTTGTAATCCTTTGAGTGTGAGAAAAGTCCTCATGCTTACTTATTTTGTAAATGTTCTGATCATCCCTCCTTTGCCCATCTTTAGAAGCAAAACAACTAAGACTCCAGTATTGATGACGACTTTGTGCAGTAGTCACATGTCTTCTTGGGAGGCACTTAATCGTTATCGAGGCAAATGCCTTTCAGCTCAGCCCACCATTGACTAGATTTGAAGTGGCAAGGAGGAGTCCATGAAAACAGCCTTATTGCATGAAAATCTGTGTTTTCTTTGTTTAATTATAATCTAGTGTTCCAAATTCTACCATCTTTTAAGACTGGGTGAGTCAGTAAGTCAAAAGTGTTTTGTGGTATCCAGAAAAGGATACTCTTGAATAAGTTTTTTATAATTAAAAAAGAAAATGATAAACATTGAAATCATTGGGAAAGTAGCTTAACTAATCAGGTTGTCTATAAAAACAGAAAAGTTCCAAGTGTTTAAAAAATTGATAAAGGCTCATCTTTTGGAGTAGTTTGTTTGGTGGTAAGATTTAGTTACAGGGATTTTAGATTAGAATTTGGTGGGCTGAACATGTGTTTACTGACAGTCCCTCCAGAGACACCACTATAGAAATGGTAAACCCGAGAAGAGGCAGCAGCAGATGGGAGATGCCAACCAAATTTTGGAGGTTGAAAAGCAAGCAGACCAGGGGCAATTGACTTAGCATAATGGAGAAAGTTGATACTTAAGTGTCTTATAGGAGGTTAGGAGTAGATACCAGGAAGAAACAGCTAGTTTATTCCTCCAAATCCCAGAAAGGCTCTGGAATTAGAGACTTTGAATTGGGACCTAGGTCTGACGATAAGGGACTGATTGAAAGTCTGTAAAAGAAACCGCACCCTCACTTAATTTTCCTTGTCCCGTACAGCAAGATGAAGTCCTTGCCGGATACTGGACATTTTTTTCCCTGGAGGAATGGAAGTACATGAACAATGTTCCTGATTTAGGGATTCCAGGCAGGACAGAGGGGAAGGGTGGAATGCTCAACTGAAAACGTGAATTTAATGAACTGTGCACACCAAACAATGACACGCTATGCTCTTTTTGCCTCCCCTGATGCTGGGAAGGATATTACAGGACTCCTCTCGGGGAAAATGAAGATCCCTACAGAAAGTTCCTATAGATCCTGACAGCTGAGGTCCCACAACAGCAAAACAAACTGCAGTGAGCCCACTAATCCACAGCTCTACTTTCTGCTCTGTGAGCGTGGAACTTGCAGTGAGCTTTTCAGCGCCTTACTCTTAAATACAAATAGATAGCCAACGAATATGAAACCAGAACAGATGAGAAAGAATTACGGAGGAAACAAATACAAGGAGAAGAACAAAAATGAAAATAATCTAAACTAACACACATGTAATTAATGCAATAAGACAGGGCTATAAAAAAGAATCAGAGAATAATGATCTTGGAAATTAAAAGTATCATAGTAAAAAAAGAAAGAAAAATCATTGGAAGGACCAGAAGATATGCTAGAAATACAAGCAAAAAGAAAGAAAAAGGAAAGGAAAAAATAGAATTAGATGATCAGTTCAGCAGGGATTATATCATACTAATAAGAGTTCCAGAAAGCAACTACATGTAAAAGTAGAGGAAATTGCCAAAGTAATGAGAGAAATTTTTTTAGAATTGGAGGACATACATTTGCAGACTAAAAGGATTCACAAAATAGACAGAAGAATGAATGAAAAAAGATCCATCAATGTATAAGACATATTATTGTAAAATTTCAAGATGCCAAGAAAAATGGGAATATCCTAAATCTCATCTTGGTGTGGAGGGTGGTGGGGAGGAGGACCCACATGCAAAAAAAATGGAAATGGGAATGGCACCAAATTTCTGACAGTAACACAGGAACCTAAGGAGAATGGATGAATTCCTTCAGAATTCTGAGAGAAACTATTTACAATCTAGAATTTCCAACATAAACTATCAAGTAGAAGATAGAATGAAGACAGTTTGAGGGTATGACAGGTCTCAAAAATCTATGTCTATGCATCATTTTACAGGAAACCACTAGATGGTATATTTTACCAAAATGTGGGCATAAACCAAGAAAGAATAATAAATGGGTTTCTAGAAACAGGGTGCCAAACATAGGAGAAAAGCAAAAGAAAATTCTGGGATGACAAGAGAAATTTAAAGATGACAGCGCAGACCAGAACACCGGGGAGAGCCACTCCTGGACTTTACAAATGAAAACAGAAACAAAACTGATAGACGATCTGGGATATCTGACCAAGTGCAAGATATTCTTCAGAGGGGCTTTCCAGTTCCTGTGGAGCATGTGGGATGAATTATTGATTCAAAAAACCTAGTAAATTAAAAAAAGACAATTATAAACGCCAGAGAAAGAGCAACAGAAGAAAAGACACACAGAGTGAGATGGGCTCAGCAGTTAATAATATTCACATAAGTCATAATGACATAAATCACTAGTGTACTACTAAGCTGCCCATGTGGCCAAGCTGCTATAATAGAGACTCCACGGGACTGTGACCTGAACAAAGAGATTTACTTTTCCCTATGTGACAGTTCAAAAACGAGCATTGCCAGTGAGTTGATGCCTCTGCTCCGTGCATTTTTTCAGGAACCCTGATTCCTTCCATCTCGCTGCTCTGCCATCTTCTAAGACATTGTTCTGATCTGCTTTGTTAAAACTTGGGGGTAGCATATCATGCTCCAGCTTGCAGATGGGGATAGAACAGTGAGGGGCAAAGGTTTAGAGCCCATGCCTTTAAGTGACACACATCACTTTCACTCATATTCCAGTGGCAAAAATTCAATTACAAGGCCACACCTAGGGCCAATACTCAACATGTTCAACAAGTGACCCAGTAACCCAGACACTGACCAGTCATAACACAGGTCTGCTGTAGAGTAGGAGGGCCCTGGTACATTTACACAATGGAATACTACTCAGCCATGAAAAGAATGAAATCTTACCTTTCGTAATAACATGGCTGGATATAGAGGATGTTATGCTAAGTGAAATAAGTCAGACAGAGAAAGACAAATACCATAGAAACAGATTCATACATGTAGAGAAGAGACTGACAGTTGTCAGAGGGGAGGGGGCTGGGTAGGCTGTGAAAAAGGTGCCGACAGTTTAAATTGCTAGTTACAGAATATTCACAGAGATGTAGATTACAGTGTAGGAATATAGTCACTAATATGGGGCCAGCTGGGTACTTGAAACATCAGAGACCACTCTGTAAAGTACACGATTTTCTAACCACATTGCTGTACGTCTGAAATGAATACAGAATAATATTGAGTGTAAACTATATTTGAAAAATAAAAATAATTAATTAAAAAAAAGAACTACCAAGAAGAAAAAGAGTGTTCTGGAAGCTCCTTGCTATATCAAATGTTAGCCCTTTGTTTGCCAGAGAAGGGGACACAGGGCAGGAGAAGGTCCCTGGGAGGGTGTGACAGCAGCTTGGGCAGCAGCCATTTAGCAGCCAATGTGGAAGTATTTTCATAATGGTTGGTGCAATGGTACTAAAACACACAGCCTGAATATCATCCCTGACCATACATGACTGCAAGAGAGGCTGGGAAAAAATGGTGACATAACTGTACTAGGAGACTAGATGTGGATAAGCCAGTGCATAAAAGGACATCAGTAGTTATAGAAATACTGTGTTTTGCTGTGTGTAATGCTCACTGATGTTTTGTGCACATAATACATGGGATTACCATACCCATTATCATACCCATGGTATGTAATAATAATTATACCCATGTATAATGCACAGCCTTATTTTTCCCTCAAAAATTTGGGCAACAAGGTACACATTATACACTGCAAAATATGGCGCTAAATTAAAATGGAAAAGTAATAAGAAATATCAGTATATATATTATTTAGGATTATAATTAAATAGCAAATGAGAAGCTAAGTGGTTTTTAAGTAGTTTGCCCTTGGGAAATGGTTTTGGGGGTGAGTGGAGAGGTGACGCAGGCTATTGCTGTGCTTTCATTTTGAGCCTGGCAGTACTGTTTGAGTTTTTAAATAGTTTGCATAGGTCATGTTGATCAAGGTAGAATTAATAAGAGAACAAGTAACGCAGTTCTGGTAAGTGGATTAGGGAATGATTTACATGGATCCAGAGCTTCCAAAAGTATATATTAAAGGTTAGGAAATGTTTCGAAGTTGGAACCCTTCCTCACAACTGTGGTTCCAGCCCTCACTGTGTCTTAGAATCATTTGAAGGAGCTTTTTAAAAATTCAGATGACTTCCTCCATCCCAGGATTTTGACTTAACTTGGCTTTGGTTAGGCCCCACGGAGTCAGTAACTTTTAAGAGAGCCCCGACTCCTTCTGATGTATAGGGAGTGTGTTTAGTCTAGTAGCTTAAACTCCTTTGCTTCTGCTTTTTAAATGTTTCCTATATTCTTGCTATCCTCTCTCACTGCTTTTCCTTCAAGTCGGGTCTTCTCTACCTCTCACTTCTGAACTAATATGGTCTATTCTGTGTCAGAAGAGCCAGAGGAAAGAAAGGGAGAGACATGGGAGAGGTCATTTGGAGGACCGTGAATAATGAGAATGGCTATGCAGACAGCCAATACTTGCTTTCTTTTGTTTTTCAGAAACTACTTTAATTGATGACCTTATCTTGAATTTCTTATAGAGTAATTTTAAATCTCAAGTTCAAGTGAATTTGAACTAATAACATTTTGCTATTTCTTTACCTTCAGTGTGGCCTCCTGGATCTAAATCAGCTGCATCCTCAGACTGCCCTCAAGTTCTTTTCCTTCCGGTTTTGCCCTTGATGCTCCCAGCTGTGGTCTACCAGATGTTCACCAATAGCAGCATTTCTGTTTTATACCTGGGATCACCAGCAGTTTTCGTAGCTCCCTAATTTTCTGTGAGGCAGTTCTTAGAAAGGTGATTAGCAAGCAAGAGATGAAGGCATATTAGAATTATATATTTACCAAAGTTAGACATCTTGTTACATTGGTCTTTGACTAAAGAGATTTAATATACCTGAAAGAAAAAAATGTTATGTGAATGAGAGAAATATTTAAGACCTCAGGGAAAAACTTCTTTAAAAAAAATCTCTAACATTAGATTTTTAAAGATACCAATAATTACAGGCATAGTTAAGGTTTCCTTTGTACTTTTCCCAGTCCCATTTCCAGCCTCCCTAGACTCACTGGTCCTCGTGAACAAGGAGTGCCAGTGACCTGCCTGTGACGGTCGCACATCAGATCAGTGCCTGCCGGTACTGTGATAGGACTTCTCTCTAGTGCTCTCTCCGGTACGTGGGAAGCTGTCCTGACAGTTTCTGAGGGATTACCTTACATTTAATACATGTGTAAAGCTGGGCCACAGTGTGACCCTTAAGATGAGGGGTTGATTGATCTCATCAACAAGTCTTATTTAGAGCTTGTCCACTTAGTGCCAGACTCTCCCATGCCCTTATTACATTGCAAACTCAGACTCATTGGATCTCTTGTGGGGCCTGAGATTCTGCATTTCTAATAAGCTCCCAAGGGATGCTGCTGGTCCACAGATCACACTTAGGGAAGCAAGGTTCTTGCTGATGGTTGTCAACCCCCGTTGCTTTTTAGAAGCTTCTAGGACTCGTCCCTAGTGATTCTGACTTAATTGGTCTAGGGTGGGGCCTAGACATAATATACATATTTGTGTGTGTGTGTGTATTTTTCAACTTCCCAAGTGACACTAATATGCAAACAGTATTGAGAACCACTGTTACAAGCTCTGTACACTTGCTGTGACTTAGGTTATAGGGAACCGATCTGCCTGGCAATGGCAAATGTAGTTCAGCCCCATGGGAAAGCCCATAGGCGTGTGGTGACACACAGGATGCCAAACCCACGGATCGGTTCTCCAGTGGGAAATCAGGCCTGCAGTATATCTAGGCTGCTTTGTGACTTGCTTTTGCTAAAACTCCCTCACCCTGAGTTGAGGCAGCAAATGCTTACTGCATATCTTTAAAGTAATTCCCTGAAGTCTGCTAATTCTCCCAAGGACTAAAGTGTAACCAGACCAATTACTCTTATCATTCCCTTGCATTTGCAACATTTTTTCCTTGTTAATCTGTAAGAAGTAATCAGTAACATCCTTTCCGTTGCTATCTGTAAAAAGCAATTACCTAAAACAAACCTGAGTATAATGAATGAAAACTTTTTTGATGTATTCTCTTAGAAAGCCAATAAAAGCCTGTCAAGGCAAGGGTTGGTGTGCTCTCCTCTTGAGAGAGTGGCCGTGCAATCTCTTTTTCTCCACAGGACTCAGTAGTCCATGTGAATTTGTCTTGTCTCATCCATAATGCCGCGGACACTGCAGGCCAGTGTCCCCATCACAGGTAAAGCTCTTCTTATGTGGATTTTGTAGCAGTCTTGGAAGCACCTTATAGAGCCTATGTGATAGGAATCCACCTGCTTTATGGATGCAGTTCATGGAGAAGGGATTCCTCTTGGATTGCTAGGTTCCCGAAGACGAGGTAGAGGTGGCTAACAGAGCGGGCATACCTCAGAAGGAAAACTGGCCTTTTCATTAAAACCCAGATGTCATCTGATACAGGGAGGATATTTGAAATGATGAGCAGATACAAAGTTAGTATCTCTTTATACAGGCGATCCTTCTCTTTTCTACATCCTTTCAGTAAGAGATCATGGAAAAATAATGTTGTAAACATTGATGCTTTGTGTTTTCTTCAGAGAATTCTATAAACTTCTTATTATCCCTATGTAAATGTTTACCTATATATATGTGCTCTTGCAAAGCTTCTACATAGCCAGAATTTATATTTTTCACTTGTCAATGATTTAGAAAAATTATAGTATTTTCTGTACATTTTCTTTTGGCTCCTAACTTGTCTTAAAAAGTGAGTGACTTACCATCTTGATGAAGGGATTGTTTATTCTCAGGAATTTCCAGTGCTGATGGCAGATTGATGATTCGATTTCTCAAAAATCAGAGGTCTTAGCTCAGTTCAAAGGTTGTTTTGTTGTTATTATTATAAGGATGTTCCTAGAAGCAGATAATACAATTTTTTGTATATTAAAATCATGTTAATTATAATTTCTTGGAGACAATAAGCTTTAAAACTAGCAGATTAAAAGTAAATATTATTATGCTGCTAAGAAATAGGAATCCTCTCCTTCATTCAATCATAGAATACGCCTTAGATTTTATTTCCTTAAGATTATCTAGTCCACCTCATGGCCACTGATTTCAGTTAAGTCTCATTTGTGTTAATTTCTTCACTGGACCTTACTCCCTCCATTCTTGACCCTTACAGTCCTTCTGCCAGAGTCCTCTCTGGTCTCCAGGGTCCTCTCTGCCTGAGGACAAAGTCCAGACCTCCAGGGTGTCATGTAGAGCCTTCTGACTTGGCCCTACCTTTTCTCCACTCTATCAGCTGTCATTTCCCTAGATGGCAGTTTATTCACTTCTAAGTTGAGGACTGGGGAAGAAACACTGGAGGCATGAAAGAGAACTTTAGGAGAGTAGAAGAATAGATTTCACAGGGGATATGAAGTGTGATTGCTGGAAGTCTCCTGATGGTGGGTATGAAGTGCGACCACTCAGCATTGTCTGCAGGAATACGGTGTAGAGGAGGTGGAGCCTTGCATTCCGCCACTCAGCTTGACGAAGCCATTCCACGTTTCAGTCTCTGCTTTTGCACATGCTGGGTCCTCCACCTCGAACATGACTGTTACCTTATTTGTCTGGAAAAATTGTTCTCTTAAGAAGCCCCATTGATAGTTTTCTTTTCCTTCCAAGACATTCTCTTGTCACCTCCATGGTATTGGTCATCTCCCACCATTCCGTCCCCATTGTTCCATTAACGAGCCACTCTGACTGCACTTAGCATGCTGTGACAAGTATTTGCTCTGACCTGCCTCTCCTAGACTGTGAACTCAGCAAGGGCAGGGATGTGATCTTTGGGTTCATAACACAGTCCCTGGCACACGGTAGACACATATAATGAATGTTGGATGAACCAGTACAACATCTCTCCCTAAAGTGTTGAGAATCTGTTCTTACTGGTTAAGGGCCATTTTAAAAGTGAATTCCACTTAGTAATGTATGCCATGAAAAATTTTATTGCTTTAATTTTTAGTCTGATCTACCTCTGCCAAATATTCAAGTTAATAAAATCTTTTCATATATGTACGTATATGTGCGTGTGCATATACATACATACATATCTATCTACATGAAAGTGGAAGGAAGTTAAGGAGATCAAAGAATATGAATATTGTCCGGGATAACAACCCTCACAGAGTCCTACACAGTGCACATGGCTTTTCTGTTTTCTTTTAGATGGGTCTCTTTGTCTAGTAGGAAGCTGGCTAAAACCTTAAGAAACACCAGAGTCAGTATTGAACACATCTATATTTTCAAGTTGTATTGAAGTTACGAGTATAAAAATGTAGTTTTCAAAAGGTTTTTCCCAATCATGTAGAAACATATGGGGATTTTTAAATGCCAAAATAATTTCATGTAGTTGACAAATGAAAAAAACCCAGGGAGAAAATAAGGGGTACCTTTTTTTTCCGAGGTAATGATTTCTCCTTAGGAATAGAGGGGACCTGAGTTCTGTCGTCATGTGTCATTAAAGGGCTGTGGTGTCCGTCTTTCCCACCTCTCTAAGCTTTAGTTTCCACATCTATAAAATACGAGATTTGTTCTAAATTATTACCAAGGTCATTTTGAATCATCTGTGATTCTGGGAAGTTATGAAACACAGCCGGTAACCATGGTGAGGAAAGTTGATTGGTGACTCCAAAAATAGACTTATTTTCTCCTTCCGCATAACACTGATGCTCACCCATTGAGTAAATCGCCCTGTGTGTATTGCCTTAATAAAGCAATCTTATTTTTTCATAATGAGGAGTTCACAAAAGTGAATAACAAGATTATCTTTAAAAATACCAAACAAGCTCTAGTCTATTGTCTTAAATATAGATCTGAATTATTGTGCTCCTTTGCATTCTTGTAGGTATTCAGAAAACAGAAGGTGGTGATTTAGTAAATTTAGAAGCTTATTTTGCATCAGTTCTTGTTGTCTTTTGTGTTTGTGTGAGAACCTCATTCAAAATATGTCTTATTTATTCTTCCCTTAAAATATGCTTTCCTTCATTTTTGGCTTCCAGCTGGCAACAAGTCCACATCTATAAATACTTACAGATTTTTGTCAAAATCCTTAAGCAACAGTTATATATATATTTTTGAGTAGCTGTGTGAGATTAGACAAGTCACTCTCTCTGAACCTCAGTTTCCCCCTCTATGAAGTTGGGATTTAATTCCTAAACTGTTTTTGTATCCAAAATTCTTTCATTATTTTTCTTTTTTAATTATATTGTATTGATTATGCTATTACAATTGTCCCATTTTTTCCCCTTTGCCCCTCTCCACCCAACATCTCCCACTCCTGTAGGCAATCCCCACACCATTGTTCATGTCTGTGGGTCATGCATATAAGTTCTTTGGCTGCTCCATTTCCTATACTGTACTTTACATCCTCATGGCTATTCTGTAATGCCCTATTTCTACTTCTTAATCCCCTCACCTTTTCACCCATTGCCCCACAAAACCCTCCCATCTGGTAACCTTCAAAACACTCTGTATCCGTGATTCTGTCTCTGTTCTTGTTTGCTTAGTTTTTTTTAGATTTAATTGTTGATAGATTTTGTATTTGTTGCCATTTTATTGTTCATAGTTTTGAACTTCTTCTTTTTCTTAAATAAGTCTCTTTAACGTTTCATATAATGTTTGTTGATGATGAACTCCTTTAGTTTTTTCTTGTTTGGGAAGCTCTTTATCTGCCCTTCAATTCTAAATAATATCTTTGCTGGGTAGAGCAATCTTGACAGTAGGTCCCTGCTTTTCATGACTTTGAGTATTTCTTGCCAGTCCCTTCTAGCCTGCAAAGTTTCTCTTTCTCTTAAGAAATCACCTGACAGTCTTTTGGGACTCCCCTGTGGGTAACTGACTGCTTTTCTCTTGCTGTTTTTAAGATTCTCTCTTTATCTTTAATCTTTGGCATATAATTATGATGCGTCTTGGAGTGGGTCTCTGTGTATCCCTCTTGTTTGGGATTCTCTGTGCTTCCTGGACTTGCCTGTCTATTTCCTTCACCAAATTAGGGAAGTTTTCTTTCATTATTTTTTCAAATAGATTTCCAATTTCTTGCTCTTTCTCTTCACCTCCGGCACCAATAGGATGCAAATGTTGGAATGCTAGAAGTTGTCCTAGAGGCTGCTTATCCTTGTGTTTTTGTTTTGTTTTGTTTTTTGTTTGTTATTTATAGCTTTGTCATCTCTCTCCAGCCTTAAACTGACCAATGGCAATCAGTAAAACTTAAACCTCAGCCAGTCTCTGTTTTCTCGCCTGGTACTTCCTCAGTATGGATTATTTTTCCACCCCACAGGCATTTGTAGAGATTTTTAAAAAGCTTGTATAACAATTTTATTCCCTTTACTTTTCTATACATTTTGAGACCAGATTTACTCAATTCTCAATTTGTTTTGCTTGTATATCTGGGTAATAGCATAAAAAATAAAGTTCTTATTTTTGTAGAAATAATAAACATTTTCTTCTAGCATGCATTGCTGGAAGTCTTTACTAATGAGAACTAAGCTAGTTAGATAGTATTGGTCTTTGCTATGGGGCAATACTAAGAGATCATATCTTTGATATTTACCCATATTCCTCATCATCAATTAAGAATCTTTGTTCAAATTAGTGTTTTAAAACTGTTGAAACTAAAAAAAATTCTGTGGAAATGGAGTTAAAAAAATGTTCTAGGGTAGGTTAAGTTTATTTACTTACTCGAGAAATATAGTACTCATAGAGTGCCTACCGGGTAGTCTTTCAATTATCAGTGAATAAACCAAAGATTCTTGATGTAATGGAGTTATTTCTATCAGGCGAGACACACAAAAAAAATCAGCATAATAAATATTAGTAATGTGGTTTGTTTTAAGATGGTAAAAGCTATAGAAAAATGAGTTGATCCAAAAAAGGAGAATGAAAGATGGGTGGGGAGTAGAGAGCTGGGCTGTAGAGGAAATACCATGGTCAGGAAAGGTGGTGTGGTGGTCAGAAAGGCCCCTGAAGATGTTCATGCCCTAAGCCCTGAACCGGTACCCAAAGTTCCATGGCAAAAATGACTCTACCACTTTAATTGGAGTTCAGACCTTACAGTACAGAGATCATCCTGGATTATCTGGGTGGTCTGATCTAGTCAGTGAGCCCTTAAAAGTAGGGTAGTGGTTCCAGTCAGAGAGCTGGGGCTGAAGCTGGAGTGATTTGAAATGCTGGAGAGACTCAATGCACCAATGCTGAAGCAGGGGCATGAGGGAAGCAAGTGGAGCAAAGACCAACCTCCGACTGGTACTCGACAAGGAAACAGGACTTCAGTCCTGCAGTTCCGAGAAACAGAATCCCGCCAACAACCAATGAGCCTGGAAGCAGATTTATCCCCAGAGCCTCCAAAAAGGAATCCAGGCCTACCAACACCTTGATTTTGGCCTTGTGAGATTCTGAGCCATGGACCAGCTGAGGCATGCTGTACCTAGACTTCTGATCCGCAGAACTAGGAGATAATAGGGCTATTGTTTCAAGCCACTGAATCTGTAGTAATTGATCATGGCAACAATAAAAAACCTCATACAGGGGATAAGGAAGTGAGCCAAGGGTATCAGGGAAGAGTATTCCATGTAGAGAGAACAGGAAAGCCAAGTCCTAAAGTGAGGTCCACCTGGACTGTTGGAGGGACAGCATGTGGCCAGTGTGGCTGGACTGAAGAGAGCAAGGGGATGGGTAGCAGGAGATGAGATCAGGAAGACAATTTGGGTGGAGGGCTTTGGCTTTTATTCCAAGTGAGCTAGAGAGACATTGCATCATTTGATCAGAAAAACATTATCATTTGACTTAATTTTTAAAAGGATCATGCTGGCTGTTCTTTAAGCAGGTTATAGGGGAGAAGCTGGAAGACCTATTCAGAAGTGACAGCAGAAATTCTGCGCAAGACAGTGGTGGCTTAGACTAGTGGTAGTGGAGGTGATGAGAAATTGTCAGATTCTCAATATATTTTGAAGATCAAGCCTATTTCTTTGGGACTTTGTTATGGGATATGAGAGAGAGGGGAGTCAGAGATGAACCTACAGTTTGGGGCCTGAACAACTAGAAAGATGAAGTTGCTGTCAGCTGAAATGTGGAAAGTTGTCGGTGGAGGAGATCTGGAGTGGAGGGGAAAATTGGAGGTCACTTGGTGTGGAGCTCACATACCAAGGATGAGATGTCTGTGTGAATCCCTCTGGAGATGCAGAGTGTGGGAGGTAGAATAATGGCTCCCCAATTCCTAGAACCTGTGAATATGTCACCTTTGGTAGTAAGAGGGACTTTGCAAATGTGGTTAATTTTTTAAAAAATATTGCCTGGCCTACAACCCAGACATGTGTCCTGACTGAGAATCGAACAAGCGACTCTTTGGTTCGCAGGCTGGTGCTCAATCCATTCAGCCACACCAGCCGGGGCAGTTAAATTTTTTTTTATTGTATTTTTTTCCTTTACCACTTAGTCCCCTTATATTCCCCACCTCTCCCCTCCCGCATCCCCTGCAATCACCACACTGTTGTCCATGTTCCTGAGTCCTTTTTCCTTTTTGCTCAACCCTTCCACCCTCTCCTTCCCACCCACCTTAGCTGTCAGCCTGCTCTTTATGAGCCTGTCTCTGTTTTGCTTGTTAGTTCAGTTTGTTCGTTAGATTCCACATATGAGTGAAACCATATGGTATTTATCTTTCTCTAACCAGTTTATTTCACTTAGCATAAGGTAGTTAAATGAAGGACCTTGAGACAGATTACCCTGGATTATCTGGGTGGAGCCAACCTAATCACATGAATCCTTAAAGTGGAGAACCTCCTCAGTGGTGGTCAGAGGGGTATGTAACTCTGGAAGAATTGTCAGAGGGATGCATTGTTGCCGGCTTTGAAGACAGAGGGAATGTAAGTGGCCTCTAGAAGCTGGACACTACAAAGAAACGAATCCCCTTTTAGAGCTTCAAGAAAGGAACACAGCCCTGCCAGCATCTGATTTTAGCCCAGTGAGACCCACGTCTGACCTGCAGGACTGTAAGATAACAAATTTGTATTGTCTTACACCATTAAACTTGAGGTACTTTGTTACAACAGCCATAGAAAACTAATACAGAGTAAATGGTTGGATATGAGGCTGGTGGTGACAGGGGAGAGAGATCTGAGTGTTGAAGGCATGGAGATGGCATTTAAAGCCGTGAGACTGAATGAGCTCCCTGACAGAAGGAGCAGAGTTAGAGAAGAGGGCAAAGCATTGAACCATTTGGCACTGAATGTCATAAGGTCAGGGAGAGAGAAGAGAAGAACAAAGTGCACCAAGAATGATCAGGCAAGAAGGCAGGGGGCAAACGAAGAGAGAGTGATGTCCTTTAAGGCAAGTGAGGAAAGTATATCAAGGAAGAGAGAGTGATTTTTTTGTGATAAATGCTGCTAATGGGTTAAGATGCACCCAGAAGGCACCCCTGAGAATCAACAAGGTCAGTGATTTTCAAAGGGGATTCCCCAACCTGGGATAAACAGGGAACTAGAATAGTTTGTAAATGCTTCTCTCCCCACTCCCCACTCATGCCTTCCCTCCTGCCTTGAGAATAGCCAGCCCGTAGCTCTGAGAAAGGCAATATCTGTGAAATCCTATTCATTTACAACCCACTAGTGGGCATCTCATAGACACTGTTGCTCAATATATGTTTAATGAATGAGTTCCATAAATGCAGTGCCTCCCAAACTGCTGGCGTTTCTGTGGTTTTCCCCTGCATCGAGGAATTCCATTTTTAGAAATTAGAAATATCTTTGATTTTAGGGCCTCTTTTAGGTCCTAGACGTAAAAGATCTTCTGAGGAAATAGAAACATTCCATTCATTCATTCAATAAATGTTGATTATCTGTTGAGTCCCAAACACTGGGGAAATTCACAGCAATGAACAGAGCAGACAAAAAATGTCTGCCCTCATGAAGCTTATATTCCATTTGGCTGAGACAGTCCATAAATAGATAACATGTATAATTTGCCAGATGGTGAGAAATGCAATGAAGAAAAACCACTCTAGAGAAGGGGAGTAGAAGCATCAGATGACATCACTCTACCCAGTTACGGTCCCATGGCTTTCCATCTTCTCCAGATAGAAGCCACAGTCCAGAAAGCCATACAGAGCTTGCCTCACCTCCTTGACCTCAGTGTCCTCTTCGTTCTCAGCCACACTGGCCTCCTTGCTGTTCCTGTGTTGTTCCTCCAGCATCGGCATTACTTCTGCCCATAACACTTTCATTTCCCTCTACGTAGCCACCCTGCCTTCAGATAACTATCAGACTAACTCCCATCTCTTTCTGGTCTTTGCCCAGATATCACCTGCTCCATGATGCCTCTCCTGTCCACTTTATTCTGAAGTTCACTTACCCTCCTACTGGAGTACCCCTTACTCTGTAGGAGGTTGCAGCCCAGCAAGGGACGTGGCCAGGCACCACCCGCTGGGCACGACAGCTGACAGAGCAGCATCCCTCCTATGGGCGGGTTGCAAAGCTGTCTCTGTCTTTCAGTGTTGTTGGGGAGTTCTCAGTAAAGGCCCTGCCTGGTAATAGCATCATGGGAATCTCCGCAGCCTCTTCAGTGGAGTGGTCCAACTCAGAGCTTAATTAGTGGGAATTCCCAGAATAGCATTTGCCTTTGTCATACCGTGGTATAATCTTTTATAGATTGAATGTAGTCTCTTGAAATAAAGGGTCCTCTTTCAAATGGATTGTTTCTATCCCACAAATTTTAACTGGGTGTGTTTGGTATGTTTAGTCTGCTTCTCCTCCTTGGCAAAGCCATCCTTGTTTTACTTGTCCACGAGAGAGCTGTCTGTCTGAGCACCCTCTGTGACTGCCACATCAGACTTCTCAGCTTTCAGTTTCACCACCTATGCTGACCTTTTACGTATTTCTTGTTTTTGTGCAGAAACCAAAACTGCATTTCATACATAGCTGGTTTATATCTACCTAGTTCCCATTTTATTAAAAACTTAGCTTTTTTCCCTTGTCTCTGCCACTCTCTGGTCTTACAGCATTAAAAGGAACAGCCCTGCTTCCACAGGCAAAGTTCCAGAGTCTGTGATTCTCATGACATAAACAAAATTTAAAATGTAATTGTTACAGGGTGGGTTCCCAGGGGAGCCGTCTCTGAGGTGGAGTTTAGTGCTCAGGATGTTTGTTAGGGAGTCATCTTCAAAGGGTGGAAAGGAAGCAAGAGGCAGAAGGCAAAGCTTAGTGGTGTATAGGCCCAGTGACAATGTTGGTCGGCCCCATAGGGATCTCTGGAGCTAGAATCGCTCTTCAGTGTTATCTTGACTTGGGCAGAAGTGGCCGGGCTTTTCTGCCTCAGCATGCCTCAGGCATTGTGTGTTGGCTGCCTTGGGAGAGTGCATGACCTTGAACATAAAGGCTGAGGCCAGGTGCATCCCCACAAGGGCTGCGAGAGGGGTCTGTGCAGACCTGGGCAGTGCCTCCCAGCTCCTTCCTTGTGACTGTAGGTGCAGTTCAGCTACAGCTCCCAGACAGGGTGCGGTGTTTTAGTTAAGAAGTAACCTCCATTGTCAGTTTTAGTTTGGTAACGAAATTTGCTTTATTTCATTGAAAATAGGATGTTAGAGCCTGAAAAGGCCATAGGGATCCTCTCTCCAGCCCCCTGGTTTAATGAATGGAGAAATGGAGTATTAAAGGGGAGGAAATCTCAGTTTGCTTTCCCCAGAAACAGATCCCAAGACAAGGATTTGAGAGTAAGTGGTTTATTTGAGAGGTGTTCCCCAGAAATAGGGAGAAGAATCCCCGCCCCCAACCCGGAAAGAGTGGGCAAGTGGGGCAAGAGGAAAAGGAAGCCAATGAAGGTGCGTTTTCAAGAGAATTACTGTGCTGAATTACCTGGAGCTCAGTCCCTTGTGGGAACTCAGGGACACAGTCCACAGACGTTAGAGCCTCCTACTCACAGGGCAAGGAAACCGGGCTATTTTCCCAGCAACTTCCCCATCCGTCCTTGATGAGGGCTGCTTCTTGGAGGCATTCATTGCCCTGATCTCTAGCTCACTCTCTGTGTGGGCCTGACCTGCTCCCAGAGCCAGAGGAAAAGCTACAGGTGTTCACATGGAGAGGTGAGCCCTGAGGACACAGGAGAGGGTAGAAGACAATGACAGAGTCTTCTACAAGGTCTGGCCCAAAACCGTATCAGACTAGACATCAGATGTCCTGCCCAGCCCCCAGGGCTCTTAACACTGATTATTGAATATCTTCCTCCACGGTACTCAAACCCATTCTAAGTGACCTAGTGAGGAAAGTGAGGCTGTAGGCAGAGCTGGGGATATAGTCCCTCTTTTTGAGAAAGAGTCTAATTGGAGAGCCAAGCACACACTCATGTCAGAAGGAACATAAGAGGAGATTCCCGAAGCATTCGCATCAACTCTGGATGAAACTGCATTGAAAGCGGAGAGTTGCTTATGTCAGTGCTGAAATGCTTCTGTAAAGGGCTGCTCCAGAAGAAAAGCAGGAGATTGAGTCTGGAACAGTCTCAGCGGGAATGTGCACCGGAGTTGATGTGGACTGAGTGGCAGAAGAACACACTGGTTAGAAATTGGAGGCCATCAGAGTGAGCCATCTAGTTTTTCATCCTACCTCCAAGGTGTCTTGGACAGTGGGTAAATTAGGCCTGAGTTTCCCCCTCTATTAATTAGGGCCAGTAGTAGAAACTAAGTGATGTGAAAACATCTGACCTAAAGCCTGCTGTGTAGGAAGGGTTTGATTACAAGCTGTGGTCGTGATGATTGTTGGCGGACAGGATGGAAGGTAAGGTCAAGTGGGAGAATGACTGGGGCACAAGATCGGAGAGGCAGGAAGAGAAATGCGTGAAGTACAACTGTGGGTCTCTGGGGAAGGTGGAGGAGGCTAGAAAGCCAAGAAGACCTGCCCACTCAGACCAGGTTCTCATGGGAGCCTCGGTCACATCAAAGCGAAAGTTTATGGGGAAACCCAACCTGTCGAAGACATAAACAGAGCTACTTGTTTGAAAGTGGAGGAGGAAGCAAGGGTCCTAGCTTCCCCCTCCTCCTCAACCACCCACAGCCCCTGAGGGATTCTGAGAAACCCCAAAGCTGCAAGAACAAAAGCAATTTTTATTAGGTGGGGGTTTAAAAGCTACTGTAAACCTCATTTGTTCTGTATTGAGTTAGCTTTTCAGAAAAACATTTTTTTTTAAAAAAACACATTTTGGATGAAATTTTGCTTAAGTGTGTTACTTTTTTGTCGTCTTAACAAGGCTGAATGAAAACCTTTTAATCTGTTCTCGATTTTTTATTATGGTAATGAACATTTAGTTATAGTTCTGTGTGTTAATGTGGTGATTTCCAGCCTCGGAGGTTCTCAAGAGTTAGGACTCTTTACTTACGCTGTTCTTTTTAAATCGTTACCAGAAGCAGCATGGCTTCAAGGAAGGTCCAGGTTTGTATCCCAGCTTTGCATCTTATTACCACTATGACCTTGAACAAGTACTTAACCACTCTTTGCCTCAATTTTTTCTTCTATAAATCAGGAATATTAGTCACACTTAACCCATATAGTTATTGTGAGAAATAAGTAAGTTTTTATATGTTTATTGCTTAGGATAATGCCTGCATATAAAAAGTGCCATACAAGTATACAAATGCCATTATTATTACTATTACTATTACTATTATTATTATTATTGTATCTGTATTTATAATTCTTTGTTTTCTCCTCTGATGTACCATGGTGGTTAAAACTATGACCTCTGAAGCTAAATAACCCAGATTTGTAACCCACCACCACTGTGATCTTGGGAAAGTTCATTTAATTTTCTGTGATTTAGTTTATTCATGTGAAAATGGAGCTAATAATACGAACTAGTTCACAGAATTGTGAGGACTAAATAGGATAAAATTTATAAAGCCTTCAGCACCATATCTGGCACACTGTATCACAACCATCATTATTATTAATTATTAAGATGTGAATGAGGGATACAGTATCTGTAATGTAATGTAGAGCCAGAAGTTTTTACCATATTGACTCCTTAGAACTCTTTAGAAAGTTCCTTCTTGTTACTTAACTCATTTTCAGTTAGCAGAGGTTGTTAACATATTGATCTTAATAGTAAATATTTCAGCATGCCTCTTAATATTGGAACAAGGGGTGGACAGTGGAGGGCTTGACCTTTATACTATATAATGCAAGCGTATTCTCAAACTGTCACTCAGAGCTTGTGTTTATGTGGAACGAGTTAGATATTTTTTGGTTAAAATGTTGACATATTAGTATTCATACAAGGGGAGTTTTAAAAAGAACAAAAATAGTAAAGAAGTGTGTTGGTGGGGATGACCTGAAACGACACAGGGAAGGCAGAAAATTCTATTGTATAAGAGTAGAGGCCAGATATGATTTTAAAAAAATAGCAGGCAAGCAAATACACAGTAATTTTGCAGCCTTGGTGTGGGGAGGGAGATGTTCAGCTACTAGCCACTAGTGCACTCCTTGATATCAAGCATTTTTAGGGCTAATTTAGGTCTCTAGGACATTCCAGTGTCAAGACTAACCCATTCAGGAGGGTTTTGTATGGCAGAGGGTTTATTGCATATTAGTGTTAAAAATATTACTGAATCCTTAGAAATTAGGCTCGAGGATGATTGCACATCCTTTCAGGGTTATATTAGAGCCTTGTCAGACATACCCAGCAAAGGGTCATGCAGTTCTCTAGGGAAATGCAGCTTTCTTTAACTTCCTATTTACTATGGATTAGGGCCCAGGTTCTGTCTAGTTAAATCTTAATTATAAATTGAAAACTTGCAAGTGATTTCTGTCTGATAGAGAAGATAACCCTCAAAGTTTAGCATTTTACTGACTATAGGACCTTAATCAGTTTTATATCTAAATCAGCAACATTATTTCAATATTCTGTCTTTCATATACAATACTTCAGTCTTTCCCGTACTCCACTGAACCAGAAGTATCATCCTGCTGGTTTCCTCATTAATGATTTAAAGAAGCTTCTGACACATGCTTAGTTTATATTTGCATGAGTTATATTTTTACCTTCTTAAAAACTATATCCTGACAAACCAACTACTTAGTGGAAATTTTCTTTTTTACTGTTTTCTACTTTCTCTAACAATTTTGTTTGCTTTCCATTGTAATTTCGAAATTGAAATTAAAAGAATTTATTAGAAGTTAATAAGAATTAAAAAAATATATATTTTATAGGTCTTTTATTCTTTTAATGTAGGCATTTTCTGAAGAACAGAAATAAACATAGGTAGCTGAAGTTTTAAACCTGATGGTTTTAGGCTAAGTCTAATTGTGAACCTAATGGTTTCAGCAAGACCCACATTTCTGAAGTGCGTGGTGTTAGTGTGACTCATGCAGTAAGCACTCTGTGCAGTTTCGTAATGTGACTGTATAACTGGGTGCTGTTTATTGTAGTTTACTGAGTCTGTAAAATTGTCCCATTTCATGTAACTGCAACCACAAATGAGATAGTGGTAACTTTAGAGAACGTGTGTATGAACCGTTGTTTGCTATTATAAAGAAACTTTTAGAATTATGAATATAATGTTTAATGTATATACATTTCCACCCATCTTTAGTCCTTATAAAATATTCTGACAAGCCTTGCAGTAGGGAAGAAAGCTGTTTGTTAGGGATATCTTCAACAGGATTCCAGCATTGGGCAATGAATTGAACTTATGACCTTTAAAGTCACTTGGATTGTTAAAGTTATGTGATGCTAAGGCTTTCATGAACGTTTTATATTAATCTCTCCTCCTTTTGTTAGAAGTTTGCTCTCAATTGTTTTAGATACCCTTAACTAATGTTTACTTGATAGTTAATGTAATTAATATTTAATTCTTCTAGAATGTAAACTCCATGAAGACTGAGTCATGTCTGCTTGATTCACCATTGTGTTCCAGACACCTGCCGTAGTACCTGTACGTGGTGGGCCCTGAACAAAATACTTCTGGCCCAGCTGATTCTCTGCCTGCTCACTTTCACTTCATTACAAAACAAGGAACACATTTAAAACTTGATAACAGACAGATGATATCAAATGCCGTGAGTGCTGAACATGGTTGGATGTTTAATCTAGGACTTCACCAAGCTGTGAGAATCATAGAGATATAACATACCCTTTAAGTTCTCTTATTAGTCATTTGTTTCAAACTCTTCTGTTCTCTGCAGCATTTTAGGGAGGGGTTGCTTTTTTTAAGATTATATGTATTTATTTTTTAGAGAGGGGGAAGGGAGGGAGAAAGAGAACGAGAGACACATCAATGTGTCATTGCCTCTCATGTACCCCTCCTGGGGACCTGGCTCACAACCCAGGCGTATGCCTTGACTGGGAATCAAACTGGCAACGCTTTGCTTCTCAGTCTGGCACTCAGTCCAATGAGCCACACCAGCCAGTGCTGCTGCTGCTTTTTTTTTTTTAATTAACCTGCTTGGAAATTGCTGAAATGGGGAATAAATTGATATGAAATTGTAGAGTCGTTTCTATTCAGACAGACCTTTCCTTCTCAAAACTCTCAGAAGATAATAAACATGGAAATCCCCCCAAAATGCTAGGAGGAATAGCTCAGAGGATAAAACCAATTCATTGTATGTTGCAAAGTTCTCCCACTCCCAGTTCATTGTTTTGCTCTGCCCTTTTCCTTACTCTTTCTCAAATTTCTTCCCTTTTTAACTGTCTTTGTTTCTTTATCTGAAAATGAGTACTTTTGGTATTGATTTGATATGCGTAGGTCTCCAAGCTCAAGAAACATATGTGTATATATGTATATTATTTATATATACATATAATCTAAAAAAATTTATGATTTTATCTGTATAAACAACTTTTTAAAATGTATGGGTAAACCAAATTACATGTCATACAGATTTACAATCCTAGTCCTTCTAGTCCAGTGAAAGTAGATTTATAAATATCATTATATTTAAAGTATAAATACATTTCTACCTCCCACCAGAGTTACTAAGTTGGGCAAAACCTCTATTTCTTTGATTCTCCATGTCATTCATCCTTAAGCACAGTTGCTCCCAAATAGTTAGCATACCATTGAATTAATTTCATTTTTTCTGAGTTTCCAGATGACTGGGAAATTTTAATCTGTGTACACTCGGTTCAGCCCACATGGAGCAGGGACCTGCCATCCTCACAAATGGTCTGTGAGGGAAAACATACCTGCAATCCCAGATGGCAACATTATAAGTGACAGGGTTGCATCCCAGAGTCCACCTATAAACTAATCGTTATGAACCAAGTTTAAGGTATACTTTCTCCTCTAGAAGCAATGTTAGAAATATCGTAAATGATGAGTTTCACAGGCCAGCCCACACAACTGCTGTCCGATGTGTGGGCTGGCCTGTGAGACTCATCATCCGTCTAACCATCCCTCCATCCATCAAATACCTAGGAGTTTCTACTGTGTGCCAAGCAGCACGCCATGCACGAGAGTGCATCCGAATCATTTATGGTACATTTGCAGTTCATAGAGATGAAAGGCATGGTATAGTAATATTTGGCAGTCTTTATCAGCTTACCAAGAAATTGGGATGTTAGTCTTTGTAAAATAGTCCCGTAAATATTTATTGAAGAACTGCTGTATGCCAGGCTCTGTCCCTGTCACTAGGAATGAAAGACAACAGGATGACAACTGCCTTCAAGGAGCTTCCCAGCAGAACCTGAAGAAAAGTGGGTTTGATTAAAGGAGCATGGAGAGGTCGGTACAGTTGCTTTCTGAAGCACTTTCTGGGCTTTGCAAAGACGTTTTTATGCTCATGGCACGCTAATGCTTTGTTTGCTTCCGTTGCCTTTGAACCCTGACACCCAGGAAGCAATGATGACCTCTGCAGAAACCAGCACTGAATGTCGTCAGTGTAACTCTTAATGTTACCAACTACGTCAGGGCTCGTTTTTTTTTGAACCTCTCAAACCAAAAGGAACATTTTTGAGACCTTTGAGAGTTAAAAGAGTACCCAAGGGAGTTAGGAGTTAGGCAGAGTGTGTTTCCAGTGTGGGGAAGAAATACTCTGAGAAGGAATCGGCAGAAAGGAGAAGCCTGCTGGGAGGCTTACCCATAGCGGAGCAAACTTGGCGCCTTCCTCTCAGTGCTCCCTTTGTGACAGGACTGCGGAGCTGGCTGTCTAGGGCCAGCGGGACTTTGGATGGATGGAAAGGTTGGAGGCAGCAACCAGCTTATCAGGGTAAACCAGAAAGTCTTGATGGTTGCCTGAGTAGGACTGCATGACCTCTGACCTCTGCTCCTGCCCTCTCGCTCCCTTCTCTGCTCCAGCTGGAGCAGGATCCCACCTCCTGCCTTTTCACATTCACATGGCCCTCTGCCTGATGGACTCTTTTCCCAATTACCTGCACAGGTTAGTAGCTCACCTCATTCAGGTCTGTCTGCTCAGTGTCACCTGACTACGGTCCTTTTCTGACCACCCTGTTTTAAATAACACACACCCTCTGCCACCTCACAGCCCGTCTCAGCTTCATTTTTCTTTACTGCATTTAACAACTACCTGACATTGTTCATTTGTCTCTTGTCTGTTTCCTTCTACTAGAATGTGAGCTCCATGAGAACAAGGCTCTCTTTCCTATGATGGTAACACACCATTGCACATAGTAGAAGGAATTAGAAGGTGCATTTTCAAAGAAGGGGCTTGTAGTCTAGAAAGTGCTTTTTCCGAAAAAGAAAACTTTAAAATAATCTTTTTTCAGCCTGTCATTTATTTGTATTCAATTTTGAGACTACTTTGGGTAAGGAGAGGGTGCAGTTGGTGAAGGTATTCTATATTCTGCTAGAAGGTTGCAGGGATCATTTGTGATTGCATTAATTTTCACTGTTTTTTTTCCTATTTCTAACTTTTATTTGGATAAATTCAAGATCTACAGAGAGCGCGCTGGAATCATTCGATGAACATCTGCATACCTTTCACTTAGATTGAACATTTGTTAACATTTTGCCACATTTGCTCTCTCTCTAGGCATGCGCATTATTATAATTCTCACTGAACTACTTAACAATAAGTTGTAGATATGACCCTTCACCTCTAAGTACTTCAGTTTGTTTCACCTAAAAAGGAGATACAGCTACCATATTCAGGAAATGTAATGTTGATGCAATAGTATTATCTAATGTCAGACCTGTCTTGTTGATGTCCTTTGTAACAACAATATGCATAGAACAACAGGGGGAAAGTCTCAATCCAGGGAACAGTCTGGGACCACACATTGCATTTGGTTATCAAGCCTCTTTCATCTTTCTGCTTGTCTTTTATGACATTAACATTTTTGAAAAGTATAGCCCATTTGTTTTGTAAAATGTTTCCCAATGTGGGCTTATTTTATATTTCCTCATGATTAGAGTCACATTATGCATTTTTGACAGAAGCATTACATAGGTGACATCCTAACCTTCTAAGTGCACCCCCTCAGCAGGTACCTGATGCCAGGTGGCCATGACATTAAATTTGACCACTTGGTTTAGGTAGCGTCCAACAGATTTCTTCACTGGAAAGGTCCCCTTTTCCTTTTATAATTTAGAAATAACCTGTTGAGAGATTCTGCAAAACTATGTAACTGTTCTATTCCCCAACAAACTTCCACCTAATGGTTTTAGTGTCTCTGGAGATTCTTGCCTGAATCCATGATAAAGATGTTGGTTGCAAAATGGTGATTTTCTGACTTTAATTCCTTATATGTTTGTAAGTTGGTATTCTGTAGTAAGAACTTTCACTTTACCCATTTCTTTATTTCCTTATTATAAATATGGACTACGGTCTCATGGATTCTTTTCTTTGACACTAGCGTGTTAGGCCTGGCTGGTGTGGCTCAGTTGATTGGAACTTCATCCCATAAACTGAAAGGTCACGGGTCCCATTCTCAGTCAGGGCATATTCCTAGCTTGCAGGTTCAGTCCCAGTCGGGGGCCTGTCTGAGAGATAACCAACTGATATTTCTTTCTCACATGGGTGTTTCTCTCCCTCCCTCCCTTCCCCTTTCTTTAAAATCAGTAAACACATGCTCAGGTAAGGATTAAAAAACAAACAAACAAACACATAAACAAACAATAAATCAGTGTGTTATAATCCATTACTGTCACTCATTTTGATGCTCAGATTGTCAGATTGGCCTGTCTCACTGCACTGGTCCCTAGCATTTGGTGATAGAAATATCTACTCCCAGGAGTAAGAAATATTTTTAGTACGTTCACAGTGCTTCTGAAATTTTAATTGTGTACAAATCACCTGGGGCCCCAGATTCTGCATTCCTAACAAGCTCCCTGGTGATGCTGACGCTGACGGTCGGTGGACTGCAGTTGCTGGAGCAAAGATGGACAAGTCTATGGGCTGATCTGGAAGACTTGAAACATGACTAGCTCTCCCTGAATTAAGATGAAAATTTTGCTTCATTTACACAGAAGAGACTAATCTTTCGAAATGTGTATGAGCTCTGGTAGACAGTGGGGAGAAAAGCGCCACTCCCCAGCTGCTTAATTCTCAGAAACCAACTAACTGATAATGAGGAACTAACTCTGCATTCCCCTCACTGGTGCTTGTTTTGCATTTCCCTAGAAATCCTGACCTTTTCGGGGAGCTGCCTTCAGCTGCTGATGTCTGGGATTGGGAAACAGTGACTACCTCAGTGGAGGATGTGACTCCACCCGCATTCTCCGTTAGTCAGACTGAACTTTATTGATTCCAAGGAAAGTCAAGCAATTTGAGTTCTCTTCATCAAAAAATAAATGTTCAATTTTTTTTCTGTGGGAATTATGAGCTTCCTGTCATTGGCAGATTTCAGTGGCTTTGGGGCAAATAATTTCTTTTATCCTTTTAAAGTCACTTCTAGACAGATCGTTGTTGGCGCCCTGGCCATCTGCAGTTTGCAGACACTACATTTATAAAAGTTTTAAATGTACATGGTATTTTGCACTGCTTAGTAATTTTGTTTAATCTGTTTACAATTTTACCAGTAGTCCTTTTTTATTTTACATGATTTTATATACCCACCTGTCATCTGACTTTTACATTCCCTTACTTCATTCTATTAAGAATTGAAGGGGTCTTCCTTATTTATAGAAGAAGAGAACTTTCAAGAAAGGGAATCTGGTGGAGGTCTTAGAAGAAGCCTCAGAAATCCGAGGATTCCTCATGTAATGGACTGAATGTTTGTGCCCCACCAAATTCATATGTTGAAATCCTACCACCTAATAGGATGGCCTTAGGAGGTGGGCCTTAGGGAGGCTATTAGGGTTAGATGAACTGATAAGGGTAGAGTCCACATGAAAGGGATTAGTGCCCTTAGACACAGGAGAGAGCTTGCTTCCTCTGCGCTGCTCTTGGCCACGTGAGGATACAACTTGGAAGAGGGTCCTACTGAGAAACCCACTGTGCTGGCACCCTCATCTCAGACTTCCAGCCTCCAGAGCTGTGAGAAATCAGTTTATGTTATTTATAAGCCTCCCACTTTATGATACTTTATCCTAGCAGCCTGAACTAAAACACTTGTTGATAAAAAAATTTTATATAATCATCCTAGGTTCGCAGCTACCAATAAGCAGTGGAGAGTGAAGGAGTGTGGAACCTATGTGCACATACCAACTCATTTAACAGAATTTGGAAGATTTCAAAAGTGAATGTTTTGTCTGTGTGTTTGTTGTTTGTTTTAATCTCTACTATTTGTATGTTTTGCTGTTTCTGGCACTAAGATAGCTGATAAGAGTACTATACTTGAGTAAAGGTAGGGTAATTTCCGACTTATAAATGAGCGATTCACAACTTCATACGCCCTTGTGCTCTTCTTTCACTGCCCTTGCCCCCATCCTTCCAGAAGGCTGACCCCCACCTCCCTGCTGAGGGGCGGTAGGTACTCTTACCCTTATTGCAAAGAATCTACCTGCTACTAGAACCCCTTTCTCTACCAGAAAGTGCCTTAGCTCTTGTGATGCCTTTCTTGGTCACAGCACATGCTTATTCCTCGTGGAACTATATGGAGTTAGTAGAAATTTCATTTTCCTTCTCAGAGTAATGTGTGTGTTACAAGAGGGTGTTTAATATAGCCACACTATGAAAACCTAACTTCTGAAACCTAACCTGGAAGTCTCCTGGTTAGATGTGTAAACAAGTGGATACCTTTATGTTTTCTTTGTTCGAAGATGCTACCAGGTTTAGCCAGGTCTGGGATGATCGGCCCACAGAGGCTCCCTGGTTGCTATAGAAGCATGGGGCCAGCAGAGCCTGTGGTCTGTGCAGGCCACTCACAGGGTATTAGAAAGCACGGCCATGGCTGGGGTCCAAGCCCCTGTGGAAAACAGAAAAGCCGTTTCAATGCCTTGAATGCTAGACACCTGGTACCAATTAGACCACACCTGCTTTCTGCTGTTTGGTCTCTGCTGTACTCTCTTTAAAAAAAAAAAAGTCACTGAAAATCATAAATGTTTGATTCTGACCCAGATCTCTATTATCTTTATAACCTCTCAAAATTGCATGTAAAATTTGGTGATAGTAGTAAGAGAGCAAGTTTTATCTATTTTCTCTTTCAGATGTAGAATATCTTATTCTGACATTGAAGAATTCTCAGGTGAGCTGCTTCAAACACACACACTCACACACACACACACACACAACTCAGATAGACTGTGGTGGCATCCTTCACTGTGCCCAGAACAATGTTTAACATGTAGCTACTGGGCAGGTTTGCTGAATAAATGATCCAAAGTAAAATGGAATGGCAACTGGGTGTATTTTATTTTCATTTCCCATCTTACCAGCTTTTTCAAAACATCATTTTGATTCCAACAAACTTGGATCCCTCATTATATTTCCAGTGCTGTATTGGAACATTGCTCGAGTATCAGTCCCTGGCTGCTTATGAGCACACATATGCATAGACCGACTTGCTCTACCCAAACACGGAAGTGCCTCCCTAGTTGACGTGATTAACTGGAGGAATAGTCTACGAGATTGCAGAATACTTGAGAAGTTATGTGCGCCTTTAGTTTTACTCAGAAAGTCTTAAGATGATTTCTTAGAGTGTTACTTCCTGACAGTATCCCACACTCATTTTACTTTCTGTACTGCTCTAGAGGGTATTATACATTCAGCCAGCATTTACTGAGTGCCTGCTAGGTTCACAGACCTGCGCTAGGCCCTGTCTGGCCCTGCCTTCAGATGGTGTACCGTCCGAGCTGACAGATTGCACGAGCATGAAGCATCAGTACTAACACTACACTGGTGAAATATAAGGTGCACTGCTCTCCTGCAGAAAACAGACTCACATGAGGTGGAAAGGCTAGAATAAGGAACTGTTTGGGAAGATGTAATAAAATTGCACTTGGCCTTAACAGATGTTGAAGAGGAGAAGGAGGAAGGGCATTCCATTCAGTGGGGAGCAGTATAAGCAAAGGCTAGAGCTTGGTGTTCACATTCTGTTTGCGGGACAGTGAGGAGCCTGGTCCAGGTATGGAGTAGAAGGTCTGTGTTGGAAACAGTGGCAATAAGGTGCCAAAGCTGTCTGGTGCCATGCCCCACAGGGCCTCAGAGCTGAGTGGTCTGGAAGGTGGCCAGGCAGCCCAAGGACGGTCCTGGACCCACTTTGCTGGGCTCCACTCCTGCCTTCGTTGGTCATGAGCTGTGTGATCCTGGTTGTCATGCAAACTCTCTATGCCGTGGTTCCCTCATTTGTAAAATGAGGACAATGATAGTATGTGTCTCACAGTGCTGGGTACTTGTTACAGTTCATCACATCCGTTATTAAGCGAGGGAAGGAAGTAGTGGCAGCCTTGCTTCAGGAAGCTGACTTTGATGTGCAGAATGAGTTTCCACTAATTGAAAACTTCATGGGTTGAAGCTTAAGGAGGCTCTGAGGAGCTGCCTTTTACCTGGATGGAGTTGAAGACAGGCATTGAGAGGTGCTACCCCCGTTTCCAGACTCCACAGGAAGAGACTGAAAAGTGGGCAGGGTGATGTGTTGAGCAAAGCCATTCTGTCTTCACTACGTCTCCATTCACAGATTTTAAGAATGCTCATGCTTGACAGTCATTCAGAAATAATTTCGTCAAACTAATTGGCAGTGTCCCTTAATAGCCAATGAGAACACTTATTGTCAGTTAGAGGAAGTGAATTATTAGGCCAGAGGTAACTGGAGGATTGTTTCCTTGCCTTTTTGTTTCTTGGTTAATATTTTATATTGTATACCCAGAGGCTGCTGTGCTGACAGGGATAAGATGGAGAATTGAATTGGAATAAATCAAAATGGAAAATAACTGGGAATATCCCTGTAAGAATTACTGTGCCCCACTTGGTTAACACATGCATGCTAATTCTGTTGTGTTTACGCTTTGTGTGGATAAGAAAATGGAAGGCAGCTCTCCATATGAAAGCAGGAATTCTTTTCATACCTTTCCTTGAAGCTTTTCTTTCTCTTAACCATGAGATTTTTAGCTGAAAGGAAGTTTTAATTCATGCAGTAGGAAGTTTGAATTTTTACTAAGCTTTTGTCTTTGTAAAAATGTGAGTAAGTTGTACTTCAGTTCTATCTTTATGGTAGAAATTATATGAAAATTTTTATGGCACAAGCATTACAAAGGATATAGCACAGCATCTTCAAAGGATAATATTACAAAACACATTTTTATCACAGTAAGCTTTACTTCCTAAGTGCTGCTTGTCTGTATCTGATTCTGGATATTATAGATGTTTCCATATGTAGTATGGAGTGTTCTTGTGTACCATTTCAGTGGTTTCAAGGGTCAGGGCTTACAAACGCTGATCTGGTGTAGCACTCCAAATTTGATGCCACGCAGGTACCGACACCAACAGTTGCTAATTAAGCCTTGATGATATCTGTCTTCTGAAACAGAAAAGAGATAATCAGTTAAAAGTGAGTGTAATTGTACTGTTTGAAAAACACATCTCTCTAGTTCATAGTCCATGTGATTTTTAAAATACACAATCATACGTGTAGACATGTATATGTATATGCATATGTCTATGTATATATGTATCAAGTAATCTCTGCAACTATTTGGCTATATATAGTTCTATGCCAGATAGTGTAAGCATTCATCTGTATCTGATTCCTTTGAAATGATTCAAAACAATGTATAGAATTAAGGGCAGTATAAACACTCCCTCCACCTTCAACGTGCAGTTCTGGTGCTGCCACTCCAGTTCCTGCCTGCATTGTCACATGGCTGTAGTCTCTCTGTGCGTCTGTGTCTTCACATGGTGTTCTCTCAGTCTCTCTCCTGGACTCATGAGGACACCAGTCTTCACAGGTGAAGAGCCCCACTACTCCAGTGTGACCTCATCGTAACTTGATTGTACTTTCAAACATCTCATTTTCAAATAAGGTCACAGTCACAGGTACCAGAGGGTCAGACTTCAACATGTCTTTCAGGGAACACAATTCAACCTGTAACACACTTTTAGAATAAATCTGTACAATATTTGGTAAATATGTATGTGAAATGTGTGTGTTTAATGTGGCATATTAGAATGATGGAATTAATAAAGTACAAAAATGTGAAACATTCACATTGGTGTTGCATATAGGTATTATAAATGTCAACTTCTAAAAGCAAATTTCTACTTCTTCAGTTTTATTAATGACTGATTTATTATAAGATACTTCTCAAGTGAATTAACTTATGACATAAAGCATTCATATAGGTATTCATGCCTATGCTTGTAATTTCAGTTTCAATTACAAAAATTCTTTCCTTTTCTGGTAGGAATGAGTATTCCACTTAAAACTTTGGACTTCATTGGTAAAAAGGATTAAGGAATAAATTGTTCAGGAAATACTGTAAAGGAAATGGTGATCTACTAATTTATAATTATCAACTTCCAATGAACATCCTTGTCAGTACATGTGATAAGCATCATCCTTCTAAAATTATTAGGAAGTGAAGTATCATTATAAGTTGTTTAAAATCAAGAACAACAATCCTTGACAAAACTTACCTTTTAACAGCATGAGCAGATACATGTAATTACCTCTCTACCTTGGGTTTTTCTGAGTTTCTTAATATAGCAAATTAAAATGCTGGGACTCAAATGATGAAATATCAAAGCCTCCTGTTTTGTAATTCAATAATATAGGTAGTGAATGAACCTCAGTCTTGATGACTTGGGTGGAAAGTACTTTGAAACTCTTTTACCTTGTTCATAGATTCTTCAGGGTTTAAATATAACAGTCATCCAAAAAGCTAGCAGGGGAGAACACTGTCAGTACCTGTCAGCATAAATTCCTTTCACCATCCGAGAATTAGGAGCATCCTATATGTCTCCTTAGTCTGTCAGGCCAAATCTAGTTCCCACATCTGCAGTACCCTTATTTCAAATGTGTCCTCTCTCGTTGCATCTGCTCTTTTTCAAAGGAGATGAGATGGTGAATTCTCACCACCCTGTCCTCCAGGGCCTCTTCTCAGACCAGGATGCAGGTGCTGAGGCTGCCACAGCAAGGTTGGCGTGGGCACACACACACATACACACTCCAGCATGACCTGGCCAGGCCAGGCCAGTTTGCAGCACTATCTCTAAGTATGTAAGCAGGCCATTTACCCCTCGAAGGCCTGTGTTTTCTCTAGATCAGCATTCCAGAATCCCACGTAGAATGGAAAACTACTTTCTCCTTTAATGCCACTAGGACTGTTTGGAGTCTTGAAGTCAGAGGTGAGAGGCAAAGCCTGCTCCTTGACTGGAGGGAATGTTTTGGTTTAATATTCCTTTTCTCTTTGTTGGTAGACTTTCTCCATTGTGACATGGGAGAAAGATGAGATTGTGGCAAATCTTTACAAAGAATAAAACATAGTTTCTAATTCTCTGAGCCATTTGAGGATGGTGATGTGAGGACGATGACGATACCATCACCTTTTGGTTAGTTAAACCCCTATATTCTATTCATTACCTGAAACATAGAAATCGTGAGCCAAGGCGCTGCACTACAAACGTTCTGGTTTGAAACAGTCATCAAGAGTTATTGGAATTGTAGAAGTGGTCAACCCTGGGATATAGGAAGTTTTTCATTGCTATCGTCTATACACATTCACAGAGATATTCTCCAGCTCAGGAACTGACAAAATATAGCCCAAGGGCCAAATCTGGTTCACTACCTGTTTCTTGAATAAAGTTTTATTGGAACACAACTACATACATTCCTTTACATATTGTCTTTGGCAGCTTTTGCCCTATATGTGGGCAGAGTTGATTAGTTAGAACTGTGGCCCACAAAGCCTCAAATGTTCACCATCTAATGTGTTACAGATAAAATTTGCTGACCCCTACTTTAGGTACCATAAAAATTCAAAATTGTACACCTGTACAATCAAAGAACTTCAAGGCCAGCTGGCAGTTATAATGTATTCCAAGGCTAATGCAGTTCTGTAGACGGTCAGGTCATGAAACAACTTGCCAAGTGTCTTACTGTTTGTTGGTGATTTTCTTTTACTTTTTTTAAAAACACATTTTTTCCGCCCTGGCTGGTGTAGCTCAGTGGATTGAGCGTGGGCTGCGAACCAGGCATCGCAGGTTCGATTCCCAGTCAGGGCACATGCCTGGGTTGAGGGCCATGTCCCCCAGCAACCGCACACTGATGGTTCTCTCTCTCTCTCTCTCCCCCGCCGGTTCCCTCTCTAAAAATAAATAAATAAAATCTTTAAAAAAAAACAAAAAAACACATTTTTCCCATAACTTTTTTTTTATTTTAAGATATACATAACAAAAAATTTATTATTTAACCAATTTATGTGTACAGTTCAGTGGCATTAAGTATATTCATATTGTTGTACAGCCATCAACACCATCCACCTCTAGGACTTTTTCATCTTCCCAACTGAAACTCTGTGTCCATTAAATACTAACTCTCCATTCCCACACCTCACCTCGCCCCCCCAACCACCATTCTACTTTCTGTCTCTACAAATTTGACTACTCTAAGTTACCTCAAATAAGTGGGGTCACATAATAGTTGTCCTTTTGTGCCTGGCTTATCCATGATTTTTTTTGATTGAAAGAAATATGCTTTATAGATATAGGAAAAGTCTAGCCTTGTCCATGACTGATTCACCGCTTGACTTGGTCCAAGGTAAGCTGATCAAATGTTCTTAATGTCCTCAGCTCTAAAATGACACACCTTTTCCTGAAGACTACAACACAATATCATATTAGTCTATTAAAATTAAAAAGTGAGACCTCAAACTTTACAGTGAATAGTAACAAAATATTAACTTGCAGTTTATGTATTTGCTTTCAGCATTGCGGTACAAGGGAACACAAAATAACACTCAGAAAGTGACTTTGCGGGCGTGTGAACCAGAGCCAAAGATGAAGAATGATAATTCAGGTTGCATGACCCACTCCTGGGTAGGATCAAGCATACTTCTCCGGTGACTAGTTCAGAGTTTGCCAAGTTCAGTGTCTCCCTGCTTCAGACAGTGTTGCCTCCACACTGTCCACACCTTGCCCATGGCACTTCCCTTTTGTGTGCTTCTTGTGCATTTTTTCCTACTTGCACAAAGTTATTTCAGACAAGGTAAAATATAATGTAATAGATTTTGGGTCACTAAATATGTCACATTTCTAATCCTGCCTTGCTAAGACTATACCCAGGTCACTCAGTTGGAGTTCTGAGTGCTCGTAAAACTCTCCAGCCTTCTATATACATACTATTTCTTGATTTCATCTTGAGATGAATAATTTAAGCCATGGTTTTCATACCTTACTCGTATACCACTTAGAGAGAAACCTTATTTTAAAATTCTTGTAGAGCAAAGAAGGGCACCTAGCAGGAAAGTTGGGTGACCAACTGCTGCCTCCATGTCCTTCCTAAAAGCAAATAAATTGTACTAAGTCATTTGTTTTAAGTATCTGTTTGTCACCAGGCCTTAAATTATATCCTATTTGTATTGTTGTCTTATCCCAATAGCAGGAAAGAGTATAGATATGACATTCTTAAAATTAATTCTGCAAGTGTTTATTTGCTTACTATATACTAAGTGCATGACTTGTATTATCTCATATAATCCTCTTAAAAACTCCTCTGAGATTTGTACTTTTATCATATCCATTTAAGTGATGAGAAAACTGAGACCCAAAAAAGTTCTCTGCCCTATCACACAGAGCCAGGAAGAGGTTGCCGGAACGTGAATCTGAGCGGTCTTGACTACCAAGTCAGATTTCGCTTATTTGCATGTTATTCATCCAACACATGTTTAATGAGAGCATATCATGCTTCAGATTTGATTCAAGGACTAAACCAGCAATTAAAAATGTCTTTCTGTCATGGAACTTCTGCTCTGTAAACCACTTTCCTATGAAGCCATCTTGCATTCTCATTCATCTCTGACCTGTGATGCTGGTGTTTTTTTTCAGCTTCTCATTAGGAAGGTTTGATAAGTGGCAGGAGATTTTCCAGTCACTTCTTTCAACAGACAGAACTGAAGAAACCATTGAAGATAAATATTGTTTGTTTCTTCTTGAATGATCAAGGACAAGTTATCACAGCTTCTGATACTATTGTAGGTCACCCTGAGGGTCAAGAAATAAGCATGTCTATCTTATATTATAGCTAATGTCCCTAGCTTTAACTTATACCAGTTTTCTCTTAGCTTTTCTGCAAACCTATATAAAAATAACCAGTAAAAAAAAAAAAGAAAACAGTATCTTTGTCATTAAGGCTTTGAATAGTTGACAACGGTACGGAGACATTAATTTACCATTTGCTTTCAAGAGCGTTCTTTGTTTTTGGTTTTGATTCAAGACAAAATCATGAAGCACAAGAGCAAAGATCACCTTGGGTGGTTTGCCATCCTCTTTCAGATACTTTCTTTCCTCTTTCTGGCTCCCCAGCCTCCCAGCGAGCAAAATTTTATAGTTACTACTCCGCTAGAGAATTAACTCATAATTAAAGCCTCCTGTCCTTCCCAGGCCTTTCTCCCATCCTATGGACTAAGAAGTCTACTAATTCTGGCAAGCTGGGATCCTAAGAGCTTAACTATGATCCTGCCTGGAGAATTTGCATTTTGATGGAAAACATTTCTGCTACGCCTTCATTTGAGGGGAATGAATAAAGATGTAGCACACCACTTCTACAATGTTGAACTAACCCAGATTATTAAACATTTTGGGGGAACTAGTTTTCTTTGTATGATTTTGAATTGCTTGGTGAAATATTTAGGTTTTCCCAACTTGATTTTTTTAATGGGTGTGATGAGTATCACTGCAGAGGGGGGAGAACTTTCTGATCACTCCATGCCCTGTTTTATGCTATGTCCTTGATCCATCCCCATGTTCAAAGTGTCTCATTTGTTCCACAAACAATCCTTGGACATATCTTAGTGCCAGGACCTCTACTGGGTGGTATGGAATTATTTGGTACTATTCAATTGCTGGTGATCCACAGAATTACCACTTATACTGTATATTTTTTACAGTTTACAATTTAAAAAACACTTCTTGCTTCTCAGAAGCAATCTTCTCTGTGCTCATTTTAACAACGTACAAGAATCCAGAGGAGATCTTCCCTGTAAACTAGTGTTTAAGATGACAATATTAATCTCAAATTTCATATGCAGAATATGAAGCCAAAGGAAGTTAAGTGACTTGCCCTGACTAAAAACCAGGTTCTCCTGACTCTGAGTTCAGAGTCCTTTCTTCTAAACCATAGCTACCTGAGAAGTCAGGACCTTTTCAATTCCCATACCTAGCCTCCTTTAGTATTTGAATGTTTATGTTACTAAGTTTCTGTAATGCATTTGCCTCAGTTGAATTTTGTATCTTTTTTTATGGTAGGACTTTTTTTCTAATTTTTCTACAATCATTCTTAACTTAGAATCATCTACATTCAGATTTGATGGAATATCTGTAGTTTCTGCATTTAAATTATTTGTTCACTTATGATCCTCAGGGATTTAATCTGACCTCCCAAAATAACAGTTGTGGTTCTATAATGTTTTAAAATACCATAGCCCTGGTGACTGGAGTAAATCCAGTTTTTTCTTATAGTCTGTACCTATTTTAGTTACAGTCTCTGTTCTTCCAGTATAAATGGAACCTGCTTCAGCCAACTGTTGACATCACAGCAAAGAAAATACAGCTAGTTTTTCCTCCTCTCAAAGAAGAAAAAAATTGTCAATCTGTCTCTTTAGCATAATGTATTTAAAGCACTTCGAAATGTTTAGCTGGCTGTACAGTCTTTCACAAACTAATCTTGCCCCCCGCTTTTTATGTTGGCTGTTTATCTGTACCCACTTTTAGTACATTGACTTAATTTCTCTTTTTTTTTCTGGCTTTCTCATTAAATACCACAGCTTTGGGCATTCTACCTTGCTGTCTTTGTAACTGGCAGAGTCTTATGCGTGTAGAACTAACTTCTTAACTACCCATGGTATTCCGTCTTTCAACAGACATTTTTGTCATTTGATCAGGTTTCACTTAACAATTTATTAATAAATGTGGTGAATTGCTCCATAATTGTTTCTTGTGGATAAGTCTCCACTCCCTGGTGTGATTTTAATTAGTAGTCCTAGCAGGTAGAGATTATGCCTTAGCACATCCTTTGTAAAGATCCCTCCAAGAAGAAACTGAAGCAAGAATACATAGAGTATGTTTCAGAGTGTGTGCAGTCATTCAGCTTTTCAGTCAGTATTTATTTGAAAATTTTCTGTTTGCCATCCACTCTGCTAGGGATGCAACGTACCCATTGTGCTTGCACACTAGTAGAAAGTTCAGACCAGTAAATCCGATAATCCAAGACAGTGTGATGTGGGACTTGAGAGAATTAGTGTAAGTTATTATGTAGGTATGTGGTGTTTGTATATAGAGAAAACTCTTAAGCAGCTTTGAGGTATCTGTGAAGGTAGCCTTTGAGATTATCTGACATCTAAAGGATAAACAAGAGTTGGCCAGATTTATGGTGGGGAGAGGAGTGGGGATTGGGATAGAGTGCTCATTGGAAAGAAGACCCACCTCTCTAGCTAGAGGGTAAAAAGGTTTATTAAGGCTACAGCATGGAGTTCAAAGGAAATACTGTAGAAGTGACTGGGATCCAGGATGAGCTGAAGCGTTTGGCTTTATCACAAGGGTTTTGTTTTGTTTTTTTTTGTTTTAAGCCAGGGAGGAACATGATCAAATTCGTACAAATTTGTAGTTAGAAAGAGTCTGTGGCTGTGCCACGGAAAATGTTTTGACAGAGAAGAGCTGTAGGGAGATTGCTTATGGTCCATTGAAGTAATGGAAGGTAGAGATGATAGTGAGAAAGTGATCTAAACCAGGGTAGGTTAAGTGGAAGGATTCAGAAGACATTTAGCAGAGAGAGTCCTTGAGAATTATTGATTGCAGGAGAGGGCGATTGGAAGTCCTTTGGTTCTCTGTTCTCCTCCTATCCCTCCATTATTTATTTTAGGCCATTCACATATTTTGAGCTGTAATATCCATGGCCATAAAATAAGTACACTTGGACCTAGTAGGACACTTTAAATTTTAATATATTCTAAAATCTTTGCAGAAAGATATTTAGGATACAGAAGGTAGTTTTATGTTAGAGATATTCTGTGTTAAAAGATTAAATAGCATACTTATATAAAATAATTTACAATAATGAAAAAGTCATATTTATTATTTCAGGAAAATGTAAAGATATAATCCTATTGTTAAAATGTTATGCCATTAAGCAGTTCATTGATAATGTATTTATTAGATAAGGAAGGAATGTGAACTTTTCAGTGCAGAATTACCCATCCACTTGTACAGTCTTAGTGGAAATAAAAATCTAGACATAAAATACAAAGTAATGAAAACATTTGTTAGGTATACAGATAATTCCGAGTAGTTCAAAGGTCTATCAAGAGCTATTAATGGCTCCCTGGTGAATCTGGATCAATGATCAAATGGAACAAGTTATTGCTTTCAGATTATGCTTCTTTGATAGTAAATCACCAGTGTCTGGTTCCCTCCTAAATACCATCTAGGCAGTTATTTCCTGCCTCTCCTTATCCATTCTTCTCTCCCTGTGTTCCTTTATTTTCTTTAAGTTAATCCATTTCTTACCAGACTTCCCTTAAGTTCTTAGACTTGAGGAGTTATCTTGAGAGGTGTAAATAATATGGGAGTGGCACCTTAGTTTTGATCTTGGCTTTACCAAAATCAACTCTGTGTTTATGAATTTGCCACTTCTCAGGATCCTGGCTTCTATATCTGTAAAATGAGAAAGCTGAAGTAGATTAGTGATAAGGGGACTCCCACCTATGGTTCTTTTATCTGCCTTTTCTTTTTCCTGGTCCTGCATATCCAGTTGCTTCCAGGCCTTTGTTCACTGGAGGGTCCCACTGATACTTGAGATTTGTTATCAGAGCCATCCCCTCATATTGAACCTTCTATGGTTTGTGCCAGCCCCATCAGAACCAAGGGACTAAAGAGTGAATTGCTGCAAAACCATCCCAGGGGAGAAGGAGAGGCAACTCGGCAGCTGAAAGTCTTATGTTTAAATGCTTAGAACCTTCACTTTTAGGTCAGGAAACTTGCCCCTTTGTAACATTCTCTCTTGCATTTTCTTTTGTTATTATTTTTGTTTAACCAGAGAGATGTTTGAGGTTTTTATTTTATTTTTCTTTTTTGTGTGTGTTTGTGCATTTTCTTTTTCTTGGAATGAGAAAGGCAGGGTGGTTGCTAAAGAGGGAAAAAGAGAAACCACTGAACATTTTTTTACAAATCATGCTGCCTCTGGGGACACAAGGCACAGATTTCCTTACATAGGTTGTAATTCTCTCCCAAGTCCACCATTTTCATTTTCAATTACGGCAGCCCACCTCCACATCTGTCTTCAGGTACTGCTCTATAGCATCTTGGTGGCCCCCTCCCTCCATTGCCAATGTAAGTCCTCCTAATATCCATCCTCGAGCTCATTTCCTCAGTGCTAATTAACCCCGCTTATAATGTTGATCAACAATCACATTTAAGCCCCTCTAGACTTCATTAACTGTTATTCTTTGAAAATGTTTAAAATAGGTTAATGTGCAAAATAAGAAAATACCAAGTTGTACAGTATATGTTGTAACAGTATGTGCAGTAATATCTTTCATTACATATTTTAAATGCACTAGTAATAGGGTGACTTTTCACATATTGATCTGTTTAGTCTCCACAAGATGAAAGATCTGAAAAGTAATCTTTCAGCTGTAAAGTCATTTGATCAGACGTGTTTTTCATTCTCATTGTGATTGCTGTGACTTACTCAAGTTGACCCAACTTGGAAATGGGCATGTTGGCTTAAAAAAGACCACCTTTGCCTTAAAAATGTGGCCATTGATATTAGTAGCTGTTTCAGAAAATGTATTGCTCCAGCTGTGATACTAAAAATGATAATTTTTAAATGTTATGTCCACTCTATATAGTTTAATTATGAACTGGACATTTCAAGAAGCTCTCCTAGTCTGCTTTTTAGTGTATTTTAAATTTGAAATGGATCTTTGAACCTGTACAACTACTGGATTAGCAGTGATTGAGTTCATTGGTTTGTCACTGGAACCATCTTCACAGTCTAACACCGTGGTAATAAGGAAGGTGACTCCAGTCAACTGGAAATGAAGCAAATAATTTGCAGTAGCCCTCCTCCCCTGCCCCCCCCCGCACAAATACTATCAGCTCCCTAAACATGACTGCTCTCACTTCTACAGAAGCAAAGATGGTGCAGTTGCAACACCTTTACCTCTTGACTTGAAAGCTGCCTTTTGCTGATTCTGTTGGCCATGTTAGTTTTAACTTTTGTTACTTCTGTTTTACGGGTGGAGACCACACTTTTCCCTGCTACCCTGGGATTTACTGGATGGCAGTCTTCTAAGAAGTAAAGAATCAGGTCTAATTTATGTTTAGCAAAATAGTGTTGGAGTAGACACTTGTAAGTTAGTAGAACACAGAATAGTACTAAATGACTTTGACGAATCTTTTAATACATGCTTTTGAATAAACTTTTTGCAGTGAATAGTCTTTTGTAGATCTCAAACAAAACAAAAAAAGATAACATTTTTTTTGTTTTCTTTGACCCCTGCAGTCATAACTCTTTACCTTTTCACTAAGCCCCCCCAAAAGTGCTCCTGCTTGTATACAGTTATCAACGATCATGCTGTCTGTACTCACCCCAGAGTAGCAAGTTAATGATTTTTAAATAAGGTGCAAATCAAATTATGTGTTGTTCCCCTCTCAACCCAGTAGGACTGGCTTGGGGAAGATGCAGCCCAGTAGACAATTTCCCAGGGTGACCCATTTTCAACACTGACTGATAATTTTAAACCCGCCAGGAAAACTATACCAGACATTGTTATGATGAAAACAACTGGGATGGGTTGGTGGTGGAGAGAATAAGGACCGATAAAAAATTTGGCCAAAGCTACGCGTCGCACAGAAGCCGCAGCTGCAGGGAGGGCGGGGCGCTCGGCACCTGCGTGGAGCGTGGGTCAGCGGGCGTGGCCTGCGGGCGTGGCGCCGGGGGCGTGCCCGGGGCGTGGCCAGCCACTGGCGCCGGCGGTTGAAAGGGGGTGGAGTTGCCCTTGGAGGCGGCACCGGCCCAGCGCCCCGAGGCCCGTCGCGCCCTATCGTGCCGGAGCCGAGTGGCCCTGCGGAGCCGGCGCGCTCCCGCCTGCAGGGGGAGGGTGGACGGGCGCCGGCACCGGCCAGGCCGCGGCAGGCGCTGTTTCTCTTTCACTTTCCTTCCCTGTGAGGCCGGCGCGCTGGAGGGCGAGGAGCGGCGGCTGCGGCGGCGGCCGCGGGGTAGGTACTGGGCGGGCTTGAAAGTGGCCGAGGGACCGAGATCTCGCCGCCCCCGCACCCCCCAGTTCAAGTTTGGGCCGGGAGGGGGAACGGCACCGGCACCTCCAGGCACCTGCCGCCGCCCGCGCCGTCTGCAACCGGGAGAGTTCTTCTGGGGCGGGGGTGGCCGGCCGGGATGTGGAGGCTTCGGAGGCGCGGCCTCCCCTTAGAGACTGAGAGAGCGGCGGGCTGCGAGCGCCCGGCCGGGGAAGAGGCGGTGCGTCCTCCTCTGCTTGCCGGGCCCGGCTGAGCTTCAGCGTTCGCGGGCCCGGCCACCTGCGGGGCGGGCGGGGCGGACTTGTGCCTGGACCGCCCAGGGCGGTACTGCCGGGTCCCTCCGCTGGAGGACGCGGAAAAGTTCCCTGCCGCCGCTGCGCTGTCACTGCACGGACTTGTTCGCTTTCTCTTTTGGTGACAGTGCTCTTTGGCTTACGGTGTTCATACTGCCCCAGGTCTGGACCGTGCGTTTCCTCTTTTAGAGGACTTTCTCTTACTTGGAGCTTTTTTGAAACCTACCTGTGGGAAAGGCAGGGCCCTCAGTCCCAGTGTGTAGAGGGGAACGCATGGACCAAGGCGCAGATATTAAATGCTTTGCTGAGGGTCATGCAACTCTAAGGACCAAAACGCCGAGCCCCGTGTGTTAATTATGTTCCCTTTCTGCTACACCCTCCACACAATATTCCGAGCGCTGAGAGAATTACACGCAGAACCTGTTCCTTACACATTCTCCATGGCGATGTGTGGATGGAATGATGCATTTTACTTTTCCAGATGCTTTTTGTATGCGTATCTATGACTGAACAGCTAAGATAGGAAAAAAGTTCCTGTTTATAGAATTAAACTTAGGAAACCAACACCTTTTTCACGTCGTGTTTTCTAAGAGGTTACATTTATTATAAGAAACCTTTAAAACTTTTTTTTTTAAGTAACCTTATGTACAAGTTAGCTATGCCGAATGTGTCTGGAAAAAGGTTAGTGACTTTCAGTTTTACTATGAGCCAGTTTCATGTATATTGTCTCATTTAATCCTCACCACTCTTAGGGGGCTGACACTCACTTTCATTTTAAGGTTAACCCGCCCCACCACCCCGAGACTTAGGATAAATAACATTGCCTAGGTTATATACACATTTACTAAATTTGACCAGTTTCTATCAAAGACTTTTGTATCTAATAGAAGAGATAAAGAGTGACTATAACTATAAATCAAAATACATAACAGGAGAGAAGTAAGGGATAAAAAGTACAGAGAGCTTCAACTAAGGATAGCATTGGAGAAGGGTTTTGTAGGGTCTTGACCAGTGATTTTCAACCTTGTTCATCTAATAGCACACATAAACTAATTACTAAAATTCTGCAGCACACCAAAAAATATATTTTTGCCTATCTGACAAAAAATAGGTATAATTTTGAATTATTCACACTGGATGGCTGTTGTCATTTTTTTATTTGACAGTCTAAGGGAAAAGAGGTCACTGACCCTGACTACCGGTAAATAGTCAGGTATTGCATGTTTTAAAAATTCTTACAGGACCAATTGAAAATCACTGATCTAGGTGGAGGAGAGGGAGGACAGTTGAATAGAAGGCTAATGGCCTGCAGAGTGGATTGTGAGAGAGTGATCATTTCAGTTTCCTGAGTGTTGAAGGGTATGTTAAGGTCAGCCTATGGAGGGTCTTATATAACAAGCTCCAAAATTTAAACATTTTTCAATTTGTAAAGAGGAGACACTGACATTCTCTGTCATTCTTTCTTTGACATTCTTTGCCCATCTAGAAGCAGAATATAAAATGGACTGAAGGTAGATGGATGAGGTAGCTGTGGATGGAAAGGAAAAGGATATCAGTTTGATTTGACTACAGACTAAGTATGGGGTACAAAATGGAAATAGGGACCATTTTGATAGGGACAATAATGACTTCAGTTTTAAATCCTTTAACTGGTATCACTAGGAACTCCTAATAGAGCAGTCAGCAGATAGTTAAAATTGTTACTGCAGATGTGAAGTTGTCAAAACTGGAGTTGATAGCCTTGGATGTCATTGGTGACATCAAGGTGAGAGTTGAGGCTTCAGGACTGGATGAATTTGTCATTCTGAATTAAAATTTACCAGGTTTACAAATTATGGTTAAAGTGAGGGAAATGTTCTCTTCACCTGTTTACCAAATTTGGAACATGCAACATTTGGCTGCTAATATAATGGTATTAATATAGTATCAGGAATTTAACACTGTTTTTTCTCATCTTTTAAATTGTTGTGGAAACAGATATGGAAAAGCAGAACCACCAAAAGGAGTAATGACCAACTGCTTCTTGACAGACCTGGATGCTAGTTCTCATGCCTCAGGCTATCCAGTTGGGAACTCCATACCAGCTCTTGGGATCAGACTTTCATCCACTTAATACTCTTCTTTACCTGAACTACTGAAGCCAGTCCTAGTTAACTACGAATGGCTACCCAAAGGAAACACTTGGTGAAAGATTTCAATCCTTACATCACCTGCTACATCTGTAAAGGGTATCTGATCAAGCCAACTACAGTGACGGAATGCCTTCATACGTGTAAGTAACCTTTTATGTCATATACCCATCAGAGGTTATGGGTTACACTTGCTCTTTTAAAATTACCACATTTTGTGTTATCTCGTTTTTAACTTTTAAAACAATGAGTATTCTAAGAATTAACTTTAAATATATTTTCAGGATTATCTTTGTCATTGGGATACCAGTGGCATGAAATTTTCTTTTGTTATTTAAATTATCATACTTGACTTTTATCTGATTTATAAATGTTCTAAAAATATAAGTATATCATTGGTTATAGTTTTTTCAAAGTAAAGTATTTTAGGTTTTTTAATTTTTTTTAAATTATACTGAAGGAATTAATCTTCTCAGAGGTTTTGTTAAAATATGCATACTTTAACCCATTTTTTAAACTACTTTATTGAGGTATGGCTGACATACAAACAGCTGTAGATATTTAACGTCTACAACTCGATGAGTTTAGAGCTAAGTATACACTGGTGAAACTGTCACTACATCTGTGCCATAAACATATTCATCACTTCCCAAAGTTCCCTCCCAGCCTCTTATTATTTATTATTATTTTTGTGATAAGAACACTTAACATTAAATAAATTGTCTTAGCAAATTTTAGGTATACAAAACAGTATTGTACTCATAGGCACCATGCTGTGTAGTAGATCTCTAGGACTTATCTTGTATAACAAAACTTTTTACCCTTCAACTAATAACCAGCAGCCTCATCATCACCTGGGAACTTGTTAGAAATGCAAATTAGTAGGCCCCACCCCAGTATTACTGAATCACAGACTCTGGGAGTGGGCACATCAATATGTATTTAACAAGCTCTCTAGGTGGAGAGCAGGGTGACAGCTAGTCAGGGGTGTAGGGATTGAGTGAAAAGGAAAAAGGACTCATGGATGTGGACAACAGGGTGGTGATTGCTGGGGAAGAGGGGGTGTAAGGGGACTAAATGATAATGGAAAAAAAAATACAGTAAAGATTTAAAAAAAAAACTCCACAGGTGATTCTAAAGGACACTCAAATTTGAGAATCATTGTTCTAAGATATCTGTGGAATTCCTAACAAGTTTCTTTCTTACCTGCCTTATTGGTAGAGAAAGAAATTTTTATAGCCACTTATGCCAGTATTTTACATACTTTTGTGGTCCTGCCAATATGAATTTATTTTTCTATTTCAATAAAAGTAATTCCAGTACATTCTAGTTTAATGCCTATCATGTACACAAAAGTAGATACTTTATATGTGTACTAGATTTTACTTTAGCTTTACAGTAACCTTGGAGAAATTTGGAGTAGATGTGAGAAGGAAGAGAGGGTATAAAGTTTTCATTTTGTGGTTGTGGAAACCTAGAGTTAAGTAACTTGCCTGGTATCACATCTAATGAGTAGTGGACCTGTATTTGCCTCCCAAGCCCGTGCTCTAAGATAAAATGGTCTCTGTCTCTCTTTTAATCCTGCTTTCAGCTATACTCTATCTGCTGAACTGGCACGATATTGTACAAGTAGTTTTAAATAGGAGCACAAAATACAATCATCTGGAAATGGTAAAAATCACCAATTTTATGCTACATGTATTAAATTAAAAAAATAGAATCACCTAGGAGCTGTTTAAATATATACGTGCTCAGAACTCTACCCAGAGAGGTTTTGGTGGGTGTGTGATGAGGTCTGAGCAGATGTGTTTTGGAAAACCTCTCCAAGTGATGCTGGTGTATACTCCTTCAGGTATTACTGGCCCATGCTGTTAGGTGGGTAGTTAGTTAACTATGAACTGTCTTGAAATACTAAGTCATTGTTGCCCTGTATAATTATTAAACTTGAACAATTACAGTTAAAATATCAGCCAGCAGATATTTATTGAATACTTACTGTGCGTCATGCATCATTCTAGGCATGGGGGATACAGCAATGAACAAGATAGCAAAAAAATAAAAAATCTCTGCTCTCAAGAAATTCTATAATATGTGTCACATTAATGATAAATACTATGAAGAGGAACAAAAGCAGCTCTTAGATAAGAGAGATGGGGTTATTTTATATAGAATGTCAGGTTGGCCTCTTTGATATGATGAGATATGAACAGAAACCATGAGGGATTGAACTCTGTGAATATATGGGAAGAGTATTCTAGGCAGAGGGAAAATTAAGTACAAAGCCTTGAGGTAGGAATACCCTTGGCAGGTTCAAGGAAGAACAGTTAAAAGGCTATTGCTGCAGGTCAGCTGAAAGATTATAGGACCTTCACCTTGGGTAATGAGGTGTGAGATGGAAATGGGGAAAAGTGATTGCACTGCATGTATTTTGGAGGAAGAGCCAATAGGATGTGCCTACTCTCGAGTGGGGACTTTATCTTACACTTCCATGTTTCCCACTGTACCAAACATGGTACCCAGACATGGTCCACAGCTGTTTTGTTGTGCTGCTTCTAACATTTGTGCATTGTTTTTATATTTGGATGTCTCTAGCAATAACTGCCAACTCTGTTTGGAAGATTAGAAGAAAGCACAAATTCTTTTTTCCCCCTACCTATTTAATATAGATTTTATATCTGTTCTCCAAGAAAAAGTATTTGGGTCATAATGAAATCCCAATTTAAATGTTACTTTTTTGGAGGAAAACCCAAAAATTCTAGAAGTATAAATAATCAGTTTATAAGCAAGGGGTATGTTTATGTTTGCAACAGCAATTTAAGGTGTAAGGGGGTAGTGACAGTTCAACCACACAAGTCATTCTGGCCTGAAAAATCCCCTGGAAGTCGTCAAGCCTCTTTACTGAGAGAGAATGAAAATGGCAGAAGTATAATTAAAAGACAGTAGTAAATCACAAGTGTGGCCTTTTATCACCAACAGAAAACACAGAACAGAGTAAATGATGGAGTCAGGTACTCACCCCCAGTGTCTAAGGAGACCTGAGTATTCTGTAGTGCCACCCTTTATGCACTTTCCGGTCCTTGGATTTCTATTTTTTTTGCCATTGTTGTTTATAGTTATATTAGGGCTTATAATGCAGAAATTATCCCACTTGCAAAATATTCCCTTATTTATATCGATAAAATAAATAGTACCACAAAGCAGTGTTCCTCAGTAATCGGTTGGGTCTTTGATGTTACCTGGTTTTTCTCATGTATCATGTGGGACAGACTTGGTGGTATTGTGATTTGGGAGCAGTGTGAAACAGAAAGCAAGATGGTGCAACAGGACAGGAGGAAAAGGAGAAGCATTAAGTGACATTTTGATACCTCATAATATTTTCAATCTTGATTTAGTCATATAAAAAGAATATCTTACTAAGATTATACAAAGACTATAAGTTTATGATACTAGAAGTAAAGAGTAGTTCTCATTATGAAAATTAATCAGAAAGTTTGAAATATATAAATGGAACTTTATTATTGGTGAGCAAAACCAGGTATGGAATCTGCCCTTCTGGACTTCCTGGTCAAGTGAAGAAAGACAGGATAATCAGTTAAGATATGTATAAAATAAAATTGGATGTTGATAAGTGTAATGAAAATAATGAAACAATGATAAAATAACAGGTATGTGTCAGAATATGGCAGCAGAATGGAATGCAAGAGAAGGAAATAAAGTGTTCTCTGAAATTCTTAAAGCCACAGGTCCTAGGCCTCCTTAGGCAAGGACATTAATTTTGGGGTCTGGTTGCACAGGTGCATTGGGGTGGGAAAGACGGATCATGATGGGGTCTCCCTACTTTGACATGGATAAATGAATTTGCTTTACTCTTTTTTCAAAATACTCTGCAAAGGCAATTCAACTCTTTTTCTCATCAGATCAGAAAGGTTGTTGCCCTCCCACTCTTCCGCTGAGAAATTCTGGAGCTGACACTGACTGGCTTCCCTGTATATGTAGCAAGAAGGGCCGAAAGGAGCGGCGGGGTGGCTGACTGCAGCAGCCTTGACATTCTCAGCAGTCCAGCTAGGTGGAAGAAGAAAGGGCAAGCCAGTCAGAAGGAAGGGGAGGTAGAGGTGGCAGGGCAGGCTGCCTCCTGGGCTCCTGGCAGGGAGTTGGGGGTGGAACTTATAGCACTCTACTAACACCACTTCCCTTTGTCAGGCCAAGGACGTTCTGTAAAAAGATAAAATTTTAAAGTGAGGTAAACATTTAAAACATGAATGAGTTTTTAGTTTTAAATAATCACTTAGCACTAGAGGAACTAAATCTACATCAACTGTGGTTATAAGTCTATAAGATAATTTTAATAATCCAACAAACCCAAGGAAATAAACATTCACACAATTACTAAATTTTAAAAACGAACAATTAGATGTTAGGCACTTTGCTAGCCACTAGGGTAGAGTAGTTAAAAAAAGGATAAACTTGGAACTTAATCTATCACTCTATCAAGCAAAACTTCTCATAAGACAAGACATTTCTGCACATGTATTTGGATCTGTGTTTTTCTTTCTTTGTGAACTCGTACTCTGAGACAACTACCTATGCCGATCTCTCTCAGATCTTTATTTCTGGCATAGTCCTTCCCTCTGAGCTTCGCAGTCCCACTGGATGTCTGCTCAGATATCCTAAAGCTGCCTGGAATTCAACGTATCTAAAAATGAGTGAATAGGATTCCAACACTCAGTTGGCCAAACAGGAAATAGGCTGCACACTTGAGTCTCTTTACCTTCACTACCACAACAGGGACAAAGTTCTGACTGGTCCCTCTCTTTAATATCTCTTAAATCTGTCGCTTCACTTCCTTCCCCTGTGACCATTTGTTCTGGCCTTCAGTACTTCTCACCAAAGTCACTGCAGCCTACTCCTAACCAATGTCATAATGATGATTTTTTAAACATTTTACCATCTTCAGCACTCTTTAGCTGACCCAAAATTTCCTAAAAATAACCTAGTACCCTCAGGATAAATTAAAGTGACTTAGGTATGACTGATTTCTGTCCCACCATCCAAAAACACATTTGCAAATAATTGGTTAAGCAGCTTGCTCTGTTTGGAATGCACTTCTCCTATATACCTGGCTAGCAGGTACCCATTCTTCAAAAATCATCTTCAGATATGCCACCCACCTGCTACCACAGACATGTTTGGGTTAAGTATTTTCTTAGTACCTAATACTTGAGTGCTTAGTAAAAGCCTAAAATGAATAAATAGCCAGTCAGTTCATTATTTTATTGTGTCTTTTTTCCTTTCAGAGATTCAAATGCAGTGATAGGTAGCTTGAAAAGCATGTAGACAGTGTTTAGGACTTAACGAATTTTGAAAAATTGTCTTCTAAAGTATATAGGTGGGAGTCTTGTGGGTCTTAGGTAAGGTGAGGGAGAGATGCTGGGTTGGGGACTGGAGATTGGTGACTTTAGATTAAGGGATGCTGTATCTCTGAGAAACTTTTTGAGGTTACTTAGAGTATATTTGCTGGTGGCTGTATAGGTTGTCAACTTAAAATGGAAGACTGTTCACTTAAACTGAGAACAAAGAAGCTTTGTTTCAGCAGTTAAAATGTGAAGAATACAGTGTGTTGATTCTTAATTCTCTTGTGGTTAAAAGCCTGCTTTAAGGACCTAATGATTCTTTCCTCAGGAAAAAAAGAGAAGTTTTAGACATAGAATTCCATGGTACAAGACAGGATTTCTTTATATTGTCCTTTGAGAGATTATGGCACGAATCCCCTAAGAATGAATTCTTTGAAAAAACACATTGTTGTACTTAATTTGTTTTATATATATATTTTAAAATTTCTTTTTAGAGCAAAGGGAAGGGAGGGAGAAGGAGAGAAACATTAATGTGTGGTTGCCTCTTGTGCGCCCCCTACTGGGGACCCGCCCTGCAACCCAGGCATATACCCTGACTGGGAATCGAACCTGCAGCCTCTGTTGTACTTAGTTTTTAACTTACACAAAGAACAAGGGTTAATTGGTAATTAGATATAGTCGACATGAAAATTAAGAAACATGGTGATTTTATGTGGAGATATGGGAGAATGAAGGAGTAACTTAATCCTGAGATACTAAAATTTAAGTACTACCAACCATTTTTTTTTAACAAGTCTTACAAATACACAAGTATTTAAGTTATGGAGAACTTTTGATACATTGATACTCAATGTTTAAAGATCTTATGCTACATATACTTACTGTTCAAGGTGCATTCACCAGACTAGCAGCATCACTTGGGAACTTGTTAGAAGTGCTTATCTGTGGGCTTTACTGTAGACCTCTTAAGTCAGAATCTCTGGGGAGGCCACAAATCTGTGTAAGGACAATTCTTCGGGTGATTCTATGGTGACTGAAGTTTGAGAAACACTGCTCTGGACCACACATTTATAATACTAGCATCTTTTGAACTAAGCAGTTTGCACTTTTAATCACGCAGTAATTAAATGCCAATGAAAGATTAAACTAATGTATGTCATTTATTGAATGTCATACATGGGATCATGAACTTTACCTTCATTGTCATAATCTTCCCAAGGACCCTTCTAGTTATGCGGTATTATTTAGTCATTCAGCAAATGTTTATTAGCACCTACATTTTGCCAGTTTTTATTCTAGCCAGTGGAAACACGACAATAAATAAGACAGACGTAGTTTGTGCCCTTCTAGAATTTATGTTCTAATAGAGACAGATAATACACAAGTAAACAGTATAATTTCAGATGCTATGTGTATCAAATGCTATGAGGCAAAATAAAACAGAAGAAGGTATTTCTTGAGAGTTACCGTTTGAACAGAGACCAAAATAACAGGAAGGAGCAACCGATGAGAAGGTTTGGGGCCAGAATATTTCAGATTCATATTCCGGTGTTTTCCACAGAGACTCCGAAAGGTTACAGAATGTAGCTAATGAGTGCTAGAGCTGGGTTCTGAATCCTGGATAGCTGACTCAGACACATCTTTGTATTCAATTGTCACTTCCCTAATTTTCTTTCTGCTTGGCTATATCTTCTAAAATTTCTTTAACAACATGTGAATTTAAAATGTATATAGAATGAGCCTCTTTAACTATGTTTTCATGACTGTATACCTGCCTCTCTCTATGTACACACAAATACATATATACATACCAAGACATGATCTGAATGTATTATCGATCCTGAATAAATAGCCATTATAATGAAGAAAACATATAAATTGAACTTCCTAATAATGTATGCTTTATAAAATTTGATCTTTAGAGTCAAGACTTTTTTTTAGAATAAAAATCAAAGGTCTATCAAAGTTTTTTATCCCACCAGAGAACTGTTAGAACTAATGAATGAATTGGGTAAACTTTCAGGATACATAATCAGTACAGAACAATCTGTTGTATTTCTGTGTGCTGACAACAAACTACCAAAAGAGAAATGAAGAAAACAATCCCATTTGCAATTGCATCAAAAAGAATAAAATGTTTAGGAATAACTTTAACCAAGGACATGATAGATCTGTATATTGAAAACTATAAGACATTAATGAAAGAATTGAAGAAGATACAAATGAATAAAAAGATATTCCATGCTTGTGGATTAAATGATTTAATATCATTAAAATGTGTCCAAACTAACCAAGCAATCCCTATCAAAATCCCAATGGCATGTTTTTATAAAAATAGAACAGACAATAGTAAAATTTGTATAGAATTTTAAAAGACCCCAAATAGCCAAAGCTATCTTGAGAAAAAAGAACAAAACTAGAGGCATCATGCTCCCTGATTTCAAATCTGTAGTAATTAAAACAGTGTGATATTGTGATAATAGTGGACACAGATATCAATGGGACAGGACAGAGGAGCCAGAAATAAGCACATATATATGCTCAATTAATTTACAGCAAAGGAGCCAAGGATATAAAATGAGCAAAAGACAATCTCTTCAATAAATGGTGGGAAAATCAGACAGCCATAGCAAAATAATGAAACAGGACCATTATCTTATATAATAAACAAAAAATGAACTCAAGATGGATTAAAGGCTTGAAAGTAAGCCCTGACCAGTGTGTCTCAGTTGGTTGGAGCATTGTCCCATAGACTGAAAGGTCACTGGTTGATTCCCAATCAGGGCACAATGCCCAGGTTGCTGGTTTGATTGCCTCTGTGGAGGGAGGAATGAGGGGGAATAGGAGAAGATAACCAATTGAATTCTCTCTCTCTCTCTCTCTCTCTCTCTCCCTCCCTCCCTCCCTCCCTCTCCCTCTCTCCCTCTCTCTCCCTCTCTCTCCCTCTCTCTCCCTCTCTCTCCCTCTCTCTCCCTCTCTCTCCCTCTCCCCCTTTTCTCTCCCCCGCCCCCGATGCCCCATCATCTTCTTTTGCTCTGTTCCCCTCTCTCTAAAAGCAATAAAAAATATCCTCAGGTAAGGATTTTAAAAAAGGATTAAAAGTAAAACATGCCTGAAACCCTAAAACTCCTAGAAGAAAACATAGGTGGTAAGCTCCTTGACATAGGTCTTAGTGATAATTTTCTGAATCTAACATTAAAAGCAAAAAATAAACAAGTAGTACTATATCAAACTAAAAAGCTTCTGCACAGCATAGGAAACTAGCAACAAAATGAAAAAGGCAACCTATTGAATGGGAGAAAATAATTGCAAATCATATATTTCATAAGTGGCTAATATCCGAAATATAGAAAACTCATACAACTCAATAGCAAAAGAGCAATCTGATTTAAAAACGCACAGAGGATTTGAGTAGACATTTTTCCAAAGCCATACATATGGCCAACAACAGGTACATTTTAATCAGTGCTCAACATCACCAATCATGAAGGAAATGCAAATCAAAACTGTAATGCAGTATCACCTCACACTATTAGAATGGCTGTTATCAAACACAAGAAGCATCATATTGCTGAGAATGTGGAGGAAAGGATGCCCTTCTGCACTGCTGGTGGGAATATAAATTGCTGCAGCTACTATGGAAAACAGTACAGAGGTTCCTCAAAATATTAAAAATTAAACTGACATGATCCAGCAATTTTACTTCTAGGTATTTATTGAAAGAAAACAAAAACACTAAATTGAAAAGATATATGAACCCCCGTTTATTGAAGCATTATTTAGAATAGGCAAGATATGGAAACCTAAGTATCCATCAATGGATGAATAAAGAAAGTATGGTGTACACACACACAGGAATATTATTTACTGATAAGGAAGAATGAAATGTTGCCATTTGTGACAATATGAATGGACATTACGCTAAGTGAAATAAGTTAGAGAAGGACAAATAATGGATGGTTATTTCTCTCATAGGTAGAATCTCTTTAAAAAGGTTTTAAAATTCCACACTGATAGATACAGAGAATAGATTGGTGGTTGCCAGAGGTTGGGGGAGAAATGGGTGGACCGTTTTTGTTTTTTGGGTTTCTTTTTTTTTTAGTTTAAATAAATTATTGATCTTTTTTTAAGGAAAAAAATCAAAGGCATAAGTAGTAGTTATATTAAAACCTCAGTGGGTATAGATATAATGTTTTAGGGTTGTACTAGAATTGAGTTTGCTGGTATACTGATGTTACATATTTCAAAGAGTATTTTGGCAGTAACTAGTCACTCTTTCATGAAGGTGATTATAGTGCTCATTTTGATGATTCTTTTTAAATAAGGAAGAATAATTATAGGTCTTAGACAATCTAGGTGTCATCTATTATTAGTAATAATGTTAAAGAAGAATTATATGAGATGTGTGCTTCTAACTTTTGAAACTATACCTTAGATAGTAAAGAATGTTTAAACAGTTGAGCAAAGTATCATAGTGGACACTAAAAGACAAAACTAGGGGATAACATAAAAAATGAAATTGTCTTTCATATTGGCTTCTGAGAATAAATTATATCTGTATCAGAGTGAGTTGGAACTGATATTAATACTGGATTGAAAGAAAATATATAACATCAAATACGTATTCAGAATTAGGAACCAGGGTCAGTGTGCAGGTATGTTTAAGAGCCAGCAGAAAGGTTGACTGTAAACATTAAGAATAAGTACAGTCTAGCCTATACAAAAGACAAAAGATAATTTCATTTCAATACTTTAAAGACTTTTCATAATTAATGATGCTTCATAATACTGGTTTTTACCAGACTACTGTATTATATTAAAATTTTTAATATCAGTGAACCAAAGCTGTGTTCCCTCAGAGGCTCAACCACTGACATTTCTTTACTCAGTTAACAGAAAATAATTATTGCATTGTATAAAACTAAAATAGATTTTAGTTTATATTGAATTAACTCATTTTAGTTGTCAAAAAAAATCAGTAAACTCAAGATTCTTTTTCCATGATTTGAAAACATGGGCCGATTTCTGACTTGACTAAAAGAGTACACTTGTGGGTCTTAGAATCTTGGCTCCTTTTGCTGTTCCTAACCCTAGTGTCCTCATTTATTCCGCAACCATTCACTTAGCTCCTCCTCCTCCAGGTACAGTTCTGGGCACTTGGAATTCATCAGGCAACATAGTAGGCAATAAGTAATATGATTGGTATAGAAAAAGTAGCCCAGAAATAAACCCAAGTCTCTACGGTCAATTAATATTTGATAAAGGGGGCAGCAACATAAAATAGAGTAAAAATAGCCTCTTCAACCAATGGTGCTGGGAGAACTGGACAGCTACATGCAAAAAAATGAAACTCGAGCACCAGCTTACACCATACACAAAAATAAATTCAAGGTGGATAAAAGATTTAAATATAAACTGTGACACCATTAAAGTCCTAGAGGAGAACATAGGTGGGAAAATCTCAGATATTTCATGCAGCAACATTTTCACTGATATGTCCCCTAGAGCAAGGGACATAAAGGAAAGAATAAACAAATGGGATCTCATTAAAGTGAAAAGTTTCTGCACGGCTAAAGAAGACAGTATTAAAATAAAAAGAAAACCAACTGTATGGGAAAACATATTTGCCAGTGATACCTCAGACAAGGGTTTAATCTCCAAAATACATAAAGAACTTACATGACTCCACTCTAAGAAGATAAGCAACCCAGTTAAAAAATGGGCAAAGGACTTGAACAGACACTTCCCCAAGGAGGACACACAGAGGATCCAGAGACACATGAAAAGATGCTCAATTATTGCTAGCTATCAGAGAGATGCAAATGAAAACCATAATGAGATACCACTTCATGCTGGTCAGAATGGCCATCGTAAACAAATCAACAAACAAGTGTTGGAAAGGTTGTGGAGAAAAGGAACCCTAGTGCACTGTTGGTGGGATTGCAGACTAGTACAACCACTATGGAAACAGTATGGAATTTTCCCAGAAAACTAAAAATGGATCTGCCTTTTGACCCAGCAATTCCATGGCGAGGATTATACCCTAAGAACCCTGAAATACCAATCCAAAAGAACCTATGCACCCCAATGTTCATAGCAGCACAATTTACAATAGTCAAGTGCTGGAAGCAGCCTAGGTGCCCATCGGTAAATAAATGGATCAAAAAACTGTGGTACATTTACACAATGGAATTCTATGCAGCAGAAAGAAAGAAGGAGCCCCCACCCTTTGCAACAGCATGGATGGAACTGGAAAGCATTATGCTAAGCGAAATAAGCCAGGCAGTGAAAGACAAATATCATATCCCACCTTTAATGGGAACCTAAACAACAAAACAAACAAGCAAAATATAACCAAAGACACTGAAATAGAGAACAGGCTGACAGTGACCAGAGGGGAGAAGGGAGGGAATTTCAGGGGAAAAGGGGAAGGGTTTACAGGACCAAATATAAAGGTCACATGAACAAAAACTAGTGCGGGTGGAAATGGAAGGGATGCGGGGAGGGGCGGGTAGGTGGCCTGGGATGAGAATAAAAGACAGAAAACTGTACTTGAACAATGATTCAAATAAATTTTTTAATAATTTTTTTTAAGAAAAGATAATGTGATTGATATAGAAAAAGGGAGAGCCAAGCTGGGTAAGAGGATTAGGGCAGTCAGTGGGAAGTTGTTACAATTTAAAATAAGCCTCTGTTTAGAGTAGACCTAATTACAAAAGTACCATTTGACCAGATTTAAACAGGTAAAAGAACTAGGCATTTACAAGTCTGAGGGAAGAGTATTCCAGGTACAGGGAATAGCAAGAGCAAAGGGTCTAATGCAGGCACGTGACTGCCATGTTGAGAAATGGTCAGGAGGCCAGTGTGTCTGGACAGCAGTGAGCAAAAGAGAATTCAGAGAGTTGACGGGGGTGGATGTGGACCACAGGCACGGTGTGCAGCTCTCATAAGGCCATTGTAGGGATCTGGCTTTTCCTCTGAGAGAAATTACCCATTTCAGGCAGGATTTTGATAGAAGAATGGTATTACCTGATTTAGGTTTGAAAGCATCACTCAGACTACTGTCGAAAACAGACCTGGTAAGATGCTGTTGCATAAGTCCAGGAAACAGGCAGTGATGGCTTGCACCAAGGTGGTGGTGGTGGTGGTGGTGGTGGTGATAAAACCGGTTAGATTCTAGTTATATTTTGAAGGTAGAGCCAAATTTGCTAATGAACTGCATGAGCATTAATGAAAGAAAAAGGAGTCAAGAAGTTAAGTCAATCTTTTTAAAAAAATTTTAAATATTATTACTTATGCTATTACAGTTGTCCCCATGTTTTCCCCCTTTGCTCACTTCCACCCAGCTCTGGAGTTAAGGCAGTCTTAAAGGATATCTATAAGAGTTTGGTATGCAAAAGTTGAGGGACAAAGATGTCATCAGATCATATAGAAAAAGTTGAAGGTCAGGAGGCTGTTTTTTGAGACATCTAAATGGAGATGTCCAGTTGGGAGTTGGACATGGGAGTCTAGAGAATATCAGCATATAGATCATATTTAAACAATGAGAGTACAGAGGGAATGAGTACTCACTTCTAGATGAGAGAAGAGGACGAAGGATGGCGCTCTAGGGCACCAAGGAGGAAGAGTCAGTGAGATAAGAAGAAAACAAAGTGTGGGATCATGGGAGGCAAAGCACACACATAGTGTCAAGGAGGAGAAGGGGTAATTGAGTCAACTGTGCTAAGTAAGATGGGACTGAGAAAAGACCACTAGATTTAGCAACACAGAGGCCATGGATAATCTTGTCAAGCAGTTTCAATGGAATGGTAAGGAGTGAAAGTCTGCATACGGGTGAGAGAATGGAAAATTTTTAATGTCCTGGTTTTGATAATTGTACTATGATTATGTAAGTATTTTATCTTAAGGTATAAAAAAAGAAAAAAATGTGAAGAGGGGAATTGGAGGGAGTGAATATAGGTAGCTCTGAAATGGAGTGATAGCTGACAAGGTAAATGGGGTCAGCAGTTTTTGTTTTGTTTTAAAATGGGGAATAAGTTTGAATGTTGATGGGAATCTTCCATAGATAGCAAAAGACTGATGTAGGTGAAAGGGAAGAATGCTGAAGCAGTGTTCTTAGGTCATTGGGAGGGGATCAAGTGCACAGAGTAGAGATTGACTTTAGATAGGCACATGGAAGTTCTGGAAATAAGCAAGAGCACCAAGTGTAGATGCTAGTCATGTGGTGATATGAATTATCTTTGTCTCAGTTTTTTTACTTTTGATTTCAATGAAATAGAAAGTAAGGTCATCAGTGGAGAGTGAGATTGGGGGAGCATATGTTGTGGATTTGAGGAGAGAAGGGAAGGCATTCAAAAATCATAATGGACTTGCAGCACTGAGTATGATTGCCTGGCAGATGAAGGACCCACTCTAGGTTCCTAGTCATGAATTTAAGGTGAGACACCAACCAGCAGGGTACATATTTTTCTTCCACAGCTACAATCTTTTATAAGCAGAGGATGTTGGATTTAGCCAGTATTCATAGTTTAACTGAGCCAGTATGACAAAAAAGAGAGGTAGGGAAGTTGAAGTAGAGAAGAACAGAGTTTCCAAGAGATGTATGAGGAAGTGATTACTGACTGATCATAAAATTAGTATTGATTGGGAGGGGTATGAGGGCATCGCTGCACTCACCAAGCTAGCAAGCTCTACCCAAACAGAGTCCCATTTGACTCCATAAGCCTGTCTGTGAAAGTACGCCTTCCTGGACATTTTGGTCTCCTGGTGTGCTTGATGTAAGATCCTTCTGCTTTGCTGCCTGCTTCTCTGTCAGGGTGAAACAATAAAGCATTCTTCTTAGTAGAAAGTAATGCTATCCTTGGTGTTCTCCATGAAATTGCAACTCATGTAGGCTTTTGAAAGAAATGTGCCATTTATAACATTAGAGAAGAAAGGTGTTTACTTCCTTATACAAGTAAAACCAGGAAGTACTGTCTCATGGAAGCACATATTCTGGAAAACTTTTGTGAAGATATTGTCAGTTTCACCTGTAAGAATATTTATCAAAATCACGAAGTTGATGCCTCTTCTCTTTGCAGATGACCACAGTTTATTTCTAAACTGTTACCAGATAACAGATAAAGTTTTCGAGGCAAACGGTACCAAATGAGTGTTAATCAAGAAAGGCACATAAAGACAGTGACAGTGCTTAAGGAAGGGAGAAAAACATGCTTCTGTGTTAACAGATAAAACCAACACATTAGGATGATTTTAATAGAGAAGTCAGCATTTGATCACTTTTAATAAACAGAACATTACTAATGAATGACATCACCAAGGACATGAGAGAAAAGACTATTGTTTTATTATCAATGATAGCAGCATTAGTGCTCAAGAAAAGAAATTCATGTAGATTACTTTGCATCATCAGAGCTGGGAGGCTAGCTCTCTGATACATAGAGATGTGGATATATCTAAGACAGCAACAGCAAATGGTCTTTGTACCCATTGTGAAGAACACCGCCCTCCCCAACCCCTCAAGACTCGAAAAGAAAGATGTAGGATAACCTTTTGTTAAACTGTGAAATCAACATACAGTAGTACTTCAGAACAGGTATAAAGTGAGGATACAGAATCTGGTAGCTCCTAGACCAGTGGGACTGTGCTGGAATTGCATTAAACATATAAAGTTAAGGAAGAAATGAATGTGTAATGGAGAAGTATTGGTCAACCTCGGACCCTCCAATCCAGAAAAAGATGTATCATACATGCAAATATAGGCAGTTCCCATTCAGGTGAAGCAATATGTAGAAAATATCATGCTTGAGTTGTAAGACTGTATCTCTAGGGTGGTCATAGCCGCAGAGGATTAATACCAATACGTAATAGACACTTCAAGTTCCATTAGCAAGATCATCTGTCATAAGATGGACATATCAAACTAATCATAGTCTGTTGCCATTGAATATTTGATATTCCGATTCTCCTTGTTATGATTTTATGTTCATCCAGTGATATAATTTATAGTTATAGCTTACATTTATTGACTCTTTATAAGTTACCATACACTAATTTACACATTTTACATGTATTTTTAAAAGATTTTATTTATTTTTTAGAGAGAGGGGAAGGGAGGGAGAAATAGAGGGAGAGAAACATCAATGTGTGGTTGCCCCTCATAGGTCCCCCACTGGGGACCTGGCCCACAACCCAAGCATGTGCCCTGACTGAGAATCAAACCGGCAACCCTTTGGTTCACAGGGCAGCGCTCAATCCACTGAGCTACACCAGTCAGGGTTACACATTTTACATATATTATCTCATTGAATCCTTACAAGAACCCTGTGAGATAAGTATCCTTGTTATCTCCCTTGTATAAAGAAGCACAAGTAAGTAATGTGCCTAATGGCAGAACTGAGATTCAAATCCAGGCAGTCTGCCTCAAGATTGTCTTTTGTCTAGAGCAGTTGTGCTATACTACCTTGGCTCTGCATTATAGGGAGAGAATATGTTAATCCCATATTCTTTAGATTATGTTTTATCCTATGACAGTGATTTCCTAATAGTGAATAGTAAAGTGACTTCTGACTATGATTTGGTAGAGGTCCAAATCTTTGAATGAGTCTACCTATCACAGGTTCTAGTTGATAAGGATTTTGTGGCCAGCTTCTGGCCTCCTCTTGCTAGGATTTCTGAGTTATCTTTTGACTGTCTTAGTGAAAAGCTTTGCAGTCTTGATGCTACTCTCAGACATTCTGATTTAATTGGTTTGGGAGGGAGCCCATGAATCTGTTCTTTAAAAGATCTCAGTGGTGATTGTGGTGCCCATCTCAACTTGAGAATCACTGTTTTAATTGGCACATGACTCTCTATTAATTTGTGCAACAACCTCGTTCAAATCTAAGAAATGGTAAAATGAAAGATTTCACTTAGTAAGCTTTAGGCAGAAATTTTGTGATGTTCTAGTCAACTAAATATAAAGATCAGTTAAAAATAAGAAATATTGATGCCAAGAACCAAGAGTTACTGACTTTATGGTGATTTGGTTTTTAGTCCTAGAGATGCACAGCCTGGGGATGGATACCATCTCTGCTACACAGCTGGGCAGCCGAAGCAAACTACTCAGGCTCTCCAGTACTACTGCATTCCTCATTGCCTGGGGGCAGGTCAGGTGGTAACAGTCCATACCATAATCTATGTAAAGCCCTCAGCCCAGAGCCTGATATTTGGTTAGTGCTCAGTAAATGTTAGCATTTGTTGCTAGTTAATTTTTTTTTCAACTGGAGATGGCTTTGGTGGGATTAACTCCCTTTCTGAACTAGGTGTTTCTTGTGGCTACAACATCTGTCTGCCTCTAGAGTGGCTGGTGAACATGAAGACATTTAAAAATGTGTTGTGTAGCTGGTATAAACCAAATTAAAAATTAAGAATCAGGGGGTAGTTTTGTAGTGATGAGTTTTATAAACATCGAAGGGGAAGCAAATCCTTGTGGGTGGGGGGGGGACCTCCACCTGCAGGGCCCCACCCCCGGCCACCAGGGATGAGAATAAGTCTACCAAGACATGATCTGCTTGGGGAGGAGAGGTGGCCAATCTCTCAAAGGAGGAGGGCCAAGAGTCTTTTCCTCAGTGGGCTTTTATTGGGTTCATTTTGCATAGGAATACAGGTATAGCCCATTAATCATTATCAGGCAGTAAGGGTCAAACAATAGATAACATACAAAGAACTCTGAGGGCCTATTTTGAGTCAGGGTCTGTTAGCTAAAGGGCTATAAAACTTTGAAGAACAAACTCAATTCTTGCTTAGACCCTTGTCATTTAATTGAGAGCATTCTAAACAAAGCAGGTTTCACAGGATTTTACATATTCTTTCTTAGGCCTGATTGCCCTAGAGAACCCACCTCCAGCATTGTTTCAGGCTTAAGTCAGGCAGGGGAAGTAAGGCAGCCAAGAGATTAGGAGACTTCTTGCAGACAGAATGAGAACTCAGGCTCTGTCAAAGCTGAGGGTTGAGGACCCATCACCTGCTTTTGCTATAGCCCCCCAAGTTCTTCCCTGGGGCCTCCCCATGATCGTGCTTGTCCTAGGTCATTCCCCCCTTGGGGAATCTTACCTGTCATTGGCTAACTGATCAAGCACTGGGGGCCAGGCAGGGTAAAGGAAAAGGAGCAGAAGCAGTGCCCCTGCCAGGGAGATAAGTTTTGTCTCCTTAGTGGCTTATGGTCCGAAGGCCACTCACTCAACTTTAGCCATGGGGGTGTTACAGCTTCTGAAAATAGGCAGGGCAGTTCCCAACAAATCCTCACTGAACTTCTTCTGGCTTGGATTTTCTCAGGTTCTAATTTTAAAAGCTTGTGGGAGGTAAATGTATTTACTACAGGTTTTTATTTTTGTTTTTTTAAGGAATAAATAAGTTACTTAAAAGAGCTATTTTGTGCTAAATATTCAGTTTAAAAGGAATTCTAGTTCTACAAGTAGACATATTTAAGGCTCCCAAACTAAGGGGTAAAGCTTTTTAAACAAATTATTGCGGAGCAATAGAAGTAAAATTAGAAGAAAATGGATCATAGAGGCATGTGTTGGTTAAGCAAATGGGCTCTTGATTAAAATCCTGGCTTTCACCACCTTATTGACTTCAGGATTTTTGGCAAGCTGACGAAATTCTCTACTTACTCTCCCCATCTGTAAGAGGACTAATAATGTCACCTAAATAGTAGGGTTGTAGTGAGGATTAAATAATTAAATTGTGTTCAGTTAAATATATGTGGAAGCATTTAGGGTGGTGTCTGGTACATATACCCTGTGTTGATGATTATAATGACGGTGGTAACACCCATCACTGAATCATCTGAACAAAAGTGAAAACTAGAGTAAAAGTGTATTTCAGTATCTCTATTTTTTTTTTCTAAAACTATTTGAAAAAAATTAAAAACAATTTTTTGGCCTTGGCCCCTGAAAATTTTTTTTTTATTTCTTTCACGTAACACTTAATGTAATAAGGTACATTCCTATGCCTTATGGGATAGCTTATCTGTCACGTTTACTTGGTGGTCAGATTTAATAAAGATGCTTAGAATGTTTTGGAGAGATGGTATTTCTACATAATATCCTTTTCCTTCATGAAGTTGAAAAATTTTTAAACTTGACATAAATTGGTGATTTCATATCAGAAAATCTGGAGTCAAGTCTCTGTGCTGCCACTCATCAGAGTAGACAGGTTACCCGGCTTGGAGGAGCCTCTTCTTCATCTGCAGAAGTAAAATAGCATACTGTATCTCAAATGTTGGTATGAAATATAAATTCATCTCCAGATGGGGCTCTCTGTGTCCTTCTAGAATAGTACTATTCAGTAGAAATAAAATATGAGCCACTTGTGTAATTTAAAATATTCTAGTAGCCACATCTTTAAAAGGAAAGGAAAATAATTTTAATATTTTATTTAATCAAGTATGTTTAAATATTATTTCAACATGAAATTATAAAAATTGAGATTTTTTTATGCTAAGCCTTTGAAATCTATATTTTATACTTATCATACATCTCAACTTGAACTGGCAATATTTCATGTGCTCAGTAGCCACATGTGACTAGTGGCTATCATATTGGACAGTCCAGATCTAAAATATAGATTAATATTCCCTCTCAGCATCCTTGGGCACTGGTGGTGTCTTGGTCTTAATCAATTAACACAGACTTATTCTTGAAACTGTGTGCACCTCTGGATCAATGAACTTTACACTTCTGTCTTCAGCAACTTAGATGAGTATTTTTGTCCTTGGGATGACAGGCTCCTAACCCTCAGCCTTTTGGCTGACTCAGATCAGGGCTTACCCTAGGCATATCACGTGTCTCTCCATTTGGCCAAGGCTATAGACAACCAGAAATTCCTCAATCTTGGAGTATGATAAACCTTTTGAACAAGGATCAGAGCTCCAGGAAGGGTTACCCCTTTATTTTTGCCTCTAATCTTTTTTTTTTTTTTTTTTTGCCTTCTTTCACAAATTTCAGAGACTTACCCACTGTGCTAGGGGAAAGAGCAAATACTAGCAATCTTCTAAAGGAATTCAGCTTCTCTGTCCTCCACTTTGGTATGGCTTAACAAGGTGGCCCTCGCTTCCCAAACATTATTTTGACGTTTTAAAAGACTTTTAGAACTTTTTTGGGACCAAGAGATTTGGAGGACATAGGATATATTCATGTTTCAGCTTTTTTATTTTTTTCAAGATTTTATTTTTATTTTTTTAATTCTTTATTTTATTGATTATGCTATTACAGTTGTCCCATTTTCCCCCTTCATTCCCCTCCACCCTGCCCACCCCCTCCCACCCACATTCCCCCCTTTAGTTCATGTCCATGTGTCATGAGTTCTTTAGCTTCTACATTTCCCATACTATTCTTGCTCTCCCCCTGTCTATTTTCTACCTATTGTCTATGTTACTTAATTTCTATATCCTTTCCTCCTCTCTTCTCCTCCCACTTCCCTGTTGCTAACCCTCCATTTGATGACTTTTTTTTTTTACTGTTCATATTTTTAGCCTTCATTTTTCTTAGGTAAGTCCCTTTAACATTTCATATAATAAGGACTTGGTGATGATGAACTCCTTTAACTTGACCTTATCTGAGAAGCGCTTGATCTGCCCTTCCATTCTAAATGAAAGCTTTGCTGGATAGAGCAATCTGGGATGTAGGTCCTTGCCTTTCAGGACTTGGAATACTTCTTTCCAGCCCCTTATTGCCTGTAAGGTCTCTTTTGAGAAATCAGCTGACAGTCTGATGGGAACTCCTTTGTAGGTGACTATCTCCTTGTCTCTTGCTGCTTCTAGGATTCTCTCCTTCACTTTTACCTTGGATAATGTAATTATGATGTGCCTTGGTGTGTTCCTCCTTGGGTCCATCCTCTTTGGGACTCTCTGAGCTTCCTGGACTTCCTGGAAGTCTATTTCCCTTGCCAGATTGGGGAAGTTCTCCTTTATTATCTGTTCAAATAAGTTTTCAATTTGTTGCTCTTCCTCTTCCCCTTTCAGTAATTTGGATATTGGAACGTTTAAAGGTGTCCTGGAGGTCCCTAAGCCTTTCCTCATTTTTTTGAATTCTTGTTTCTTCATTCTTCTCTGTTTGGTTGTTCCTTTCTTCCTTCTGGTCCACTCCATTGATTTGAGTCCCAGTTTTCTTCCCCTTGCTATTGGTTCCCTGTGTGTTTTCCTTCATTTTTCTTACTGTAGCTTGCATTTGTTCATCTAATTTATGACCAAAGTCAACCAATTCTGTGAGCATCCTGATCACCAGTGCTTTGAACTGTGCATCTGATAGGTTAGCTATGTCTCAGTCACTTAAAAAAAATGGCTCTGGGGCTTTTAATTCTGTTTGAGCCATCTTTTTTATTTTTTATTTTCCTTTGATCTGGTTGCGGCTGTCACGTAAGGGCTGCGGAGCCCTAGGTGTTCACCAGGGCAGGGCACCCCAGTCGCTGGGTTGTGACGTTGTGTGTGGGGCGGGGTCTGAGAGGGAACAATGGCACCTGCTCCACTCTCCAGGACCTCAGTCCCCCTTGCCGTCTCCCACAAGCAAACTGGCTCCCCAGTACTGGCTCCCAGGCGGGTGGGCTTGTGTACTTTCTCGGACTCTGTGGGCTTCCCCAAGGAGCCTCCTGTGAGGCTGAGAGAATCTCCAGGCCTCAGCTCCCACAGGTGTTTTCAGTCAGTGCTCTTAGGCTTTGTTTCCTGGCGGCGCTGGGTCCCTGGGTCACGCAGTCTGTGTGGCTGCCCATTTTCGCCTAGTCTGTCTGCATGTAAATGTGTGGCTGCGGACAGCCAGCCACCCTGCGCCCCTCACTGGGTCTGCTCATTGCCTCCCATGCCCAGGGTCTGACACCAGTCCATCAGCTGCCGTCTGTGCCCTGCGCGCCCACGTCTGCCAGCCACCTCTCTTTCCCGCTGGGACCCCTCGACCCCTCTCCGTAGGCCTCCGACTCCGCCCCTCCTTACTGGTCTGGAGGTAGGGTAGTCAGACTTCCATTCGGTTCATTTCTCTCTGTTCTGGTTGTTTTTTGTTTCTCAATTTTTGTTGTCCTTAGTTTTGGTTGCTTGAGGATGCACAGTGTGACTACCTATGCCTCCATCTTGGCCAGAAGCTCAGCTTTTTTATTTTTAATGTTTTCTGCCTGATCCTGTGCTTAATACAAATTTTGAGAGAATCGAAATGAAGGGTGTTACCCTAATATCTGTATGTAATGGTAAAAAGAGATAGAGAAAGTGGGATTCAGGTGTACTTCCCAAAAAAATATGCTTAGATGTCACCTTCTTAGAAAGTCCTACACTGATCACACTGTCTAAAATAGCTGCCAGCCCCTGGTACTCTCCACCTTTTCTTTTTTTTTTCAGTCTCACTTATTACTAAAATCCTTCATTTGCCTTCCTGAATAGAATATAAGCTTCATAAGGGAATGGACTTTGTTTTGTTCTGCATCCCAGCTGCTAGTACAATGTCTGGCCCTCAGTAAATGTCTATTGAATCAATGAAAGGAGATACCAAAGTATTATTCTCTATATGTATTAATGATTTAAAAACTCGGTACCTAGTAGAATTCTTCCCTGACCACCATTGCTCTGACTAGTGTGTGTAACATGCTTGAATTTTCAGAGCTAATCTCAGTGATAAGAATCCTTCAGTGTTTATTCTTGCTCAATCATTTAGATAAACTTTTACTTCTTTTAGATAGTGTGGGACGTGAGGGAAAAAGAAGTCGTTTGCAGTGGTGTTGTAAAATGGGGTTAGCAGAGCCTATCTGTATTGGAGGACAGGGAAGTAGATGAACGTTTTTATAGTTCAGCACTGTAAATATGTCTAGGTTTGGGGGCAAGACAGTTGGCAAAGTAGGTAATAGGAGCTTAGGGAAAAGTGGGAGAGATTCATAGCAAGAAAGATTATTATTATTTGGAGGAAATGTAGGCTGCATAGACTTGTGGCAAAAAAAATTCATAAATCATATTTTTGTTAGTTTGGAATCTTCATTTAAAATCTTAATTTTCGCTGTCAATTCTGCAATCATTCTTTCACTTTACCTCTCGTGCCTTTGTACCAACTTGGTGCCACTGCCATACTTTGTGCTCCATGGAATCATGGACCTATAAGCATAGACTCTTCATACTTCACAAAGGCCAGAAGTTCCATTGTAACTCCTGCTTTGTTCCAGGAGCATCCTGCCAATAAAAAGAAATACATGTGTTGAAAGCTCTCATGTTTTTTTAATGAACTATTTATTTTGCATTAAAATAAATTTCTAGCAAAAAGAAATAAATGCAGACTTATCAGTAACAGTAAAAAATTGTTTTGGTCCTACTTCTTTAAGAAAAACCATTTTATTACATGAACTAGCTTTTTTATAGTAGTATGATTGAATTTGGTATGTTAATATAGTTAAGAAAAACAATAAAATGCTATATGCTTTTTATATTGTGGCGGTAGGCTTTATTTCAGTTGGGGTTTTCTCAGTGTTACAATTTAAAATTTGATTAAAGATTAGTGCTCTACCTACAATAGTTAATTTTTAAAGACTATTTCTAATTACATTCAAAATTCAAGTGATACACCTTAACCAAACACCTTCTTTCTTCTTAGTCTGTAAGACTTGTATCGTTCAGCACTTTGAAGATAGCAATGATTGTCCAAGGTGTGGCAACCAAGTTCATGAGACAAACCCATTAGAAATGTTGAGGTAAGTAAATGTATTTTACAGTGCATCTAAGTTAATTATACAGACATTTAATAATTTTTATTATGCATCAGAATATTTGTTGGTACCTTGACTCAGTTAATATAGGTTTTATGAAATTTATGGTTTTCATTTTAAACATTTTAATTCATTTTAGAGTATTTTATTAAGCAGAATTAAAAAGTAAGGATGTACATAGTAAGTATTTAAAAAATACATTTCCAAGTTAAAATTATAACTTTATCTCAGGCTCTCAGAGTTAATTTAGTTGTAGCTATTTTCAGTATTTTAATATTCTACATACTACACTTCTTTTCTTCTAAAAGATTTTATTTATTTATTTATTTTATTTATTTATTTGAGGGGAAGGGAGGAAGAAAAAAAGGGGGAGAAATACTGATCAGCTGCTTCTGGTGCTTCCCCAGCTGGTGGCCTGGCCCGCAACCCAGCCATAAGAAAGACTAATCTTTGTACTGTTAATTATTTTAAATTTATTATATGTTCCAAAAAGAGTTCAGAAACATTTATGTAAAACTTATAGAATTTTTTTAAATGGCTGCCATTTATTTAAGTTTAGTCACATGTTTTTAAAGATGGAAATGGTCTGTAAGATCCTAATCCAAACCCCTTTTTTCAGATAGAAAATTGAAATTTACCATGACTTTGCCTAAGGTCTCAGCAAACTCAAATGTCACTTCCTATCTTTAAGCCAGGTGTCCTCACCACTAAACCTATTTTCTTCCCACTGTTCCTAGCATAGCTCTGTCACAGATAAACTATGTATCGTAGAGAAGTACACATCTAAAAACTGCACTAGATGTTCTCTAGATAGCCTTATATAATTTTCATTTCTAGGTGATGTTTGCCATCATTCCATAAATCTGGATTTGCAAGTTGTACATTTCAGACTTTTTTTCTATTTTAGTGCCTGTAGTTGGATTAATTTATCTGCAGGTGAATGTCTAGCCCAATGTTTTTTAAAGTGTGGTCCCCAAGCTATGAATATCTTGTTAGAAATGATTGTTCTCAGACCCCACCTCAGACTTGCTGAATCAGAAAGTCTGAAAGTGGAGCCTACTGTAGGTAGCAAGCCCTCTCCAGATGATTCTGAAATATGTTAACATTGAAACCATTGGTCTACTGTACTCTATAGTCCTGAGCAAGGCTTCTGTTGATTGGTTTTATATCAGTGCTTCTCAATTAGGGGTGATTTTGCCCCTCCCCCAGTGTACCTTTAACAGTGTCTGGGAGCATTTCTGATTGTCAGGACTGGGTGGGTGCTGCTGGCATCTAGTAGGTAGAGGCTAGGGATGCTAGATGTTGCTGAGCATTCCACAATTCACAGGACAGCTCCCCCTTCCCCAAGATCCATCCCAACATGTCAGTAGTACTGAGGGCAAGAAACTGATTTAAATAAATCAGGGGAGACCAAAACAAACTTTTTCTGTCAGATAAAATTTTTTCCTGATGCTTTTATAAAAAACTGTAAACAAATAGCACTTTAAAATGGAGTAGGCAATAATTACTCTGTTGTAACAAGTTATCTTAACTTTTGGTTTTGACTGTTAGATACCTGAAGGAATCTAGTCACAATTTAATTAAACCTAATTCCCTTGGCTAAAATGTAGCATCATATTTTTAAAAATTTTTACTTGGAAATAATTAAAAACTACAAATATGTGCAAAAATAAAAGTAGTACAAGGAATACTTGTATTCTCTCTACCCAGATTAACATTTTATCTCATTTGCTTTATCATATGCTCACATTTTTGCTCTCTGTATTTTTTTCTGAATCACCTGAGGGTAAATTACATACAGCATTACCCTTACCTCTGAATACTTCAGTGCATATTTCCTAAGAATAGAGATGTTATCTTACATAACCACAATATGAGTACATTTGTATAATACTTTAATTGCCTTCCACATTTCAGTTTTTGTTGGTTTATCTAATGATATCCTTTATGGAAAGAGGTTTTTTTCTTCTAAGCCACTAAAATTGCTATGCAGGAATTTTTTTTAAAGGAAAACTCAGAGATAATAAGAACAAGAACATCAGCATTCTTGGCTCCTAGGATAACTCCTGGAATGTAAAATTCTCAATAAATACTGGTTGAAAGGATGAGAAATGACATAGCAAAAACAGGAACTGGGAAGCTGACTGATGGTGGTGATAGCTGAGCAGACCCAGGAGACCTGAATGTATGAGGAGGTGACAGGGGAGGATCTTTACCAGCCAAGATTAAAGATGGAGAAAGAGGGCTTATAGGGGTTTGAGGAGAGAAAAAAAGTGTGTTGTGTTGTGTTGTCCAGGAAAGTGAGAGAGTAAATGGGCTGGGGAAATGTAGTATGATTCCTGGCACCCTTCAAGGTACATTTGGGTTATAGTTATAAATTGGAAGGGCTGTGGGTATGGATTTTTTTTTCCCTAGCCATGGGGGCAAAGTGCAGCAATAATGGAGAGTTGGATTTAAGTAGAGTTGTGGTTGTTCCAAACAGTTTTGAGCAAGTGTGTAGAGGACTAAGGAATTGAAGTATGTACATGGGTGTGGCTTTTATTGACTGACTGTGGAGCAAATCATTCCTGAACTGGGTGAGGAGGACAGAGAGGACACCAGATTGGTGAGGAATATCTCAGAGGAATAGAAATGAAAGTGGTTGATTCCTGATCTGTCTGAACATAAGTGGGAAGAAATTCTTCAAGAGAATTTAGGAATAGGTGCATAATAATTGCTTTCTTGTTTTTATTTTCCAACTCCAGGGAAAGGAAAAAGCTGAATGAGGGGGCATCTATAGTTATAGTACACTGTGAATATTTGTATAATCATAACCATATAAATACTGGTTATTTTAAAAAATGGTAATAAGACTGTGTCAGAAGATAAAAGTAAGGAAAAGGTGTATGTTAGGAGAAAAGGGGTGGGGAGTGCAGGATATCAGAGACTCAGAGAACTAAACCTTTATCTTCCCTAAAAGAATGTCAGAAAAATCTACACAGGAAAAGCATGGCTTTGGGGTGTGTGGGGGGCGGGGGAGGGGGTTACACATACGTGTGTACATACATATACATTAAAGTGAATATTACAAGAAACAGGTTAGATTTGAACATGGTTGCCTCTGGGGTTGTAGGAATCAGGATGAGAATGTTTTAATATAAGATTTATGGGGAGATTTGACTTGACTTGTAAATTATAAATATGTATTACTTTGATAAAAACAAAAATAAGACGAAAAGAAATGCTACTTTTAAGTACTACTGCTATTAAATAATCAGGGGAAGCTTGGTGAACAAGTTAGTACTTCAGTCTTGAAGAATAAGGTACAGTGGTTTGGTTGGAGAGTAGAAAGAGAGTATTGAGCCAGGGTAGAGTGTGAGGGAGAGAAACAGATTACAGAACACAAGGCATTTTTGCTGGCTAGAGATGAGAAATGGTAAGATAATAACACCAGTTATAGTTTGTAGGTTGGGTTCAAGTTATATAAACACTTGAAGCCATGTGGTGGGAAGAAATTAGTTCTTGAGCAGTCAAATAATGAATCTTTCTTAAGCACTAATTTGATTATTATGAGCAGGTCAGGTTAAAGGAAAATAGCTGACACTGTCCTAGTCTAAGTAGTGTAGTAATTGAGGAATTAGAAGGGGAGCAAGTATGGGAAGATGAGATGGAGAAATATCTAGAAGGAGCTGTCAGTGGAACTTGGAGATGTCAATGTGTGAGTTGAGAGTGGTGGAAAAAGGTGCGTGTATTAAGAAAAGTCTTACATTTTGAGCCCTTTTGGAAAGAGATATAGTCTTATTTGTAAATGTAATTTTTAAAAAGTAAGACAATAAGAGTGATGTTCAATATTTTGTGGGCAGATTGATGAGACAGTGACACAGATGAACAGAAGGACATGCTTGAGATACTCAGCATCTGTTGGGAATGTGGAACTTAAGCTCAGCAGAGAGATGTAATATTTGTGTATATAGAGTTACCTGCTTTATATGGTAGTTTAATTACAATTAAATATATAATCTTAATATAAATATGTATAAGTTAATTTAAACATATAAGTTACCTGTTTATACAGAGTCACAGAAGTGGATGAGGTCCTCAAGGAAGGCAGCCTACAGGAAAGGTCAGAGCATGCAGAGTGCAGAGCATTGAAAATACTTGATTTAGGGGTAAGTGGGAAAGAAAAATACTTAGGAAGAAAAAGAGTAGAACAAAAAAAAGAAAACCAGGAAAGGACATTTTGAAGGAGGCACGTTTAGACAACTCTGACAAAGTGCTTCAGAACAATATAGGAGAAAAATGACTGCAAAATAATTTTAAAAGTTTAAACCTATCCAGTTGGAAGTTATGGATGATTTGGGGAGTTCAGTAGAGTAAAGGAAGCAAAACAATATATGACAGAAATAATATCGATTATGCTTTCAAAGATTTTCCAGTTGGAAGAAACAATTGGGAAACAGTTAACAGCTTGCAAAGACAGTAAGTTCAATGTAGGTTGGGTGTTTACAGATTCAGAGAAACTTCATGCTTGTAGTCAGAGAAGAGGAGTGCTGCTGCGCAGGATGAAGGCATGCGAGAGAAGAGGGTGTTGTGGGAGCAAGAGAATTAGATTGAAGAAATGAAAGCCATGGAAAGGAAGTGTTACACTCTTACCCAGCAAAGAAAACGAGAATGTCAAGCGAAATATTTACATTTTTTATCTAAGAAGTAAGAATGACTAAATTACCTAAATTTCTCAGAACAGAGAGTAGAATTTATTTCCTTAATAGGGAAGAGCCAGAGTTATGGTAGAGATTTTGAGAGTGAGTATATCAGCTATTGCTGCAAAACCAACCATCCCTTACATGTCATACTTAAACATTTGTTTTTAAAAAGCATTCCTTATTCCTCGTTTCATAGATCTAGGTGGTTCTTTTGGTCTTGGCTGGACTCACTCCTGTGACTGCAGTTAGCTGCTGATGGAATAGATAGGCCACTCTGCTGACCTCAGCTGGGTTCTGTCCTGTTGGGATGGGCTGTCAATGAACTCATCTAAGATGGCCTTGGCAGGGCAGCTGGGTTGTTTTGTGCATGGTGCCTCATCCTCCACACCTGTTCTCATGGCTGGCAGGATTCTGAGAGAGAGCAAACAAAAGCACACGGTGCCTCTGAAGGCTTAGGCTCAGAACTAAGCACAGTGTCATTTTTGTCATATTCTGTTGGCCTAAGCATATCTCAAGGTTAGCCCATATTCTTGGGGTGGGTAGATTAAGGGGTGGAGTTTAAGTCGTGTTCAGAGGGTGTAGATATAGAGAAAACTGGGGGACTAGGACCATTTTTGTAACCAATGTACCACTGTGGGAAAAGCTAGAAATAGGTGTGCTACACGTGCAGAGGACTTTGGTGTGGATGTGCTGAAACTGTGCATGTTCTACATGTTCTATAGGATGGAGATCTCAGACTGTTTATGTGTTTGATTTTGATGTCTTCATTGTTAGTGTATTCTCTTTTTCCCTTTGGAAGGTTGGATAATACATTAGAGGAAATCATATTTAAACTGGTCCCTGGACTGCGAGAACGTAAGTTGCTCTTTGGCTTCTTGCAGATTTGCGTTTTATGAAACCAACATTTCTATTACATACTTTATGATTGATCTATTATTTTTGTACTTTTTTTCTTTTAAATTAGAAGAACTTCAGCGTGAATCTGAATTTTGGAAGAAAAATAAGCCTCAAGAAAACGGACAAGGTGACTTTTTCTTACATCTGTATCTGGCAGCATCTTTCAAATTGGCTAGCTTTTTGTATCTTTGGTGAACTAATGTCTCTCTTCAAGCTCAGATTTCTCCTGTACAAAATTCATGTAGTCCTTTATTCATATTATAAACCTTTCTCTTATTATAAAACTGTTATATAAAAGCCTGAGGCCACTCCAGTTCAAAGTGATAGGAAATAGAGGAAGTTGGACTTTGGGAAGAGAAAGAGGAGGTAAAACAGAAATCCAACTACTGATTGCAGCAGTATTTGCTGGAAAGTTAAAGGAAACTGAAGTAAGAAAGAGCCGTGACCTGAAAGTGAACAGTGAGAGGTTTTGTCTTATTTTATTTTGTACATTGGTTTGAATAGGAGAGAGAACTGAGATGTGGCTGAGAGAATAGCAAGGGGGCCTTGGAAAGAAGTTTTCATAGGTGAAGCTCATCTATCCTAAAATTTAAAAAACATTTCTAGGTGCTTATTGGAATTTTTCCCATCATCACTGTTCAAAGTCCAAATTTCTCTTCTGGGTCCCAGGAGACTCAGCAATCAGTGAATTTTTTTATAGTTTTAGCAAAGTAGCTAAAACTGGGCAGAGAAAAGGGTTTTAGTAAGTATGTAGTTCACACAAAGAAAAAAAAGTAAAACATACCTGAAATTATAAGGAAATGGTATCATTTCTCATTAATTAATACAAGATTTATTTCAAGATGACCTAAGTGCCACTGAAATCTTTCAACAATGTGTGTGTGTTTTTATAGCCTCACTTGTGAGCTCAGTCTCCCACCTCTGGTTTTCCCATAAGATCAAAGGATTGTCAATTATACATAATTAAAATGGGTGAGAAAATGCTTTTCCTCTTTTCATATGTAAAATGAGAATCATAGTTTCATTAGTTCAATTTAACTGTGCAGGGCCAGCTTTGTGTATTAGGGCAAGTTTGAGCATAGTTTTCAATGACTGGGAAAGGGAGAAAGGGATTATTTTTTATCTATAACCACAAAATAAGCCTACAGAAGATGAATTAACAAAAAAGAAACCAAGCCTGACAAAAAAAATGGCTTAACTAAAGGCTTGTTTCACCTAAGTGTAAATTACAATTTAGTGCTATAGTAAAAATATAGATGATATAAAGTTGACTAAATGTTTGTTTTTGACTACCTTTTCAAGAGGACAGGGTTCCAGGGGATCAGCCTCAGAAGCTATGTTGTAGGTTTAGTTTATGACTCTATGTAACTTACAGATTCACTTATGAAGGACTACAGCCTACTTTGTGTTTTTCTTCCTTTTCCCATTATTTCTCCCTCTTGTTTTTTTAAAATATTTTATTTATTTTCAAAGAGGAGGGAAGGGAGGGAGAAAGAGAAGGAGAGAAGCATCAATGTGTGAGAGATACATCAACCAGTCAACTGGTCACCCCCAACCAGGGACCTGGCCCGCAACCCAGGCATGTGCCCTGACTGGGAATCAAACCAGCAACCCTTTGGTTTGCAAGTGGGCACTCAGTCCACTGAGCCACACACCAGCCAGGGCCCTCTTTCTTTCTCTTTATTTTGTAATATTTGGTCATTAGTTTCAGTGGAGAATTTGGGTCTATTCTGGGAGGTGGGAGTGTGGTTCATGAGAGGTAACTACTGTCTGTGTGGGTTCCATATAAATATGTAGAAGAAACAATGCAGAAGAGAACCCACTTGCTTTCTATGAGACAACTGTAATGCTTGTATCACAGTCATCATAGAGTAGCTAACCTGTTGGGCTCTCCCCCGCCCAGACTCTCCTATACTGTAATGCTTGGCTAGCTAATTCTTTCAAGTTTCAGCTTAGAGATATTTTATCTGGAAATTTTCCCTGAAGCTCTGCTTCACCCCAAAGTTTAAGTTTATTACCTTTCATATATATGGCCAGGTTGTCTATTTCACATCTTTCATCAAAGGCCTTCTCTGTTTTCTTTACTTTTCTGAATCTCCTCTTATCCCTGACCACTCACTACGAGGATGAGGATGATGATAACACCCTTGTTTTAATATTGTTCCCTCAAGCCTAGCATAGTGCATATCTAATAGAGTTAAAGGCACAATAAATGAGTGAATCAACAAATATAGTTGTATTATACGTAGGCTAAAGTTATTTCATAGCTTAAATACATTTGGATATAATGTGAAGTGTACCATTCAGATTTCTTTAATGGAGTTTTAACATGTTATATAGCTATGTACACATTAAAAGATAATTCTACTCATAGTCAACTAGCTGATTTTATGAATATCTATTAATTTTAAATTTTGAGAAGTTAAAGAGAATATTTTATAGCAGTGATTTTCAACTTTTCTCATCTCATTACTAATTACTAATTACTAAATTCTAATTACTAAAATTCTGCACACCAAAGAATATATTTTTTGCTGATCTGATAAAAAGGTATAGTTTTGATTCATTGTCAATTTTATTTGACAATCTAAGGGAAAAGAGGTCAGTGCCCCTGATTAAAATAGTCAGATATTGTAAATTTTGAAATTTCTTGTGGCACACCAACATGCCACAATGTGCCATGGGAAATCACTGTTTTATAGTTTTAAAAGAGTACTTGGTTTTAAATTTGAATATATATATAACTTGGAAGTACTTTTATATCCTGTTTACTTCTAAGTGATCTAATCACTAGTTGCAATTATTTTTGTGACCAAATAAAGTAGTTCTGAATCTTTTATTTGGATGTCCCAGTGAGCCTAGAGATCTTAGGCTGTGTTAACAAGTAACTGATGGTTTTTAAAAATAGTCATTGTTGAGTTAGTTGGAACATTTTAAAGTTAAAGAATTTAACATTGATTTTTGTTTCAGTGATTAATATATTGTTTAATATCAACTTTGAGTTATATCTTTAGTTTCGTTTAAATTTTACAGATGATACTTCAAAAGTTGACAAACCTAAAGAAGATGAAGAAGGTGACGAAAATCAGGATGATAAAGACTATCACAGAAGTGACCCACAGATCGCTATATGTTTGGATTGTTTACGAAACAACGGACAATCAGGGGACAATGTAGTAAAGGTGAGTGGACTAGTGCAGTTGTATTTTTAGTAATTATTTTATAGTAAACCTTTGATAATTTGTTGTGAATTTTCCTAATGTTTTGAAATGTTTGCTGTCAAAGTTTTCAATATAATCAAGTAGACTACCATTCTCTGGCCATCCCATACCTACAAATGGCCAAGCAATTACTTCAGGCACTGGTTTTTCAACCCACACAACTGAACTGTCCTGGGCCAATGCCACCACCTAGTGGCTGATGCAGAGAATCACACCTCTATTTCTCCTTGCCACCTCCTTTTTATACCTTTGTTGGGAGTTCATATGAATTTTTTCCCTTTTTAAGTATGGTAACCAACTCCGACTCAGATCATTTCATGTTGAGCGGTATCTCCAACGTTTTTGTTCATCCTCTTCTAATTTCCTCCATTTCTTTTTATTTGCAACTCAAAAACATGTCATGGCTAACATATTTTATGAATAATTAATTTGTTCTGACATACAATTGGATGTCATAAAACGCCTGTGAACTTTTAAAGTTCTGGAAGGCTCCCAGATTATTTCCTATGGAATCTCCATTTCTAACACTATTTCTCTGTGTGCTAATTGAACCTTTTTGTAAAGGACCTCCATACTAGAGTTTAAAACACCCTACTTGTTTTTAATTGCAAGAAACTTTTGTTTTCATTGTAAAAGTTTACTACTTTACCACTTAAGCAGATTTTTGTCACTTTGTCCTAGCAGATGTCAGCCATCAAGAATATTGCTGCTTTCTTTGTATTCCGTGTTTTATTCAAATAACTATATTCAATGTCTTTTTTTTTTTTTACTTCCACTGTATAATCTATAGGCCAGTGGATTGAATTTTCACTAACACAGTTTTTTAAAGATTTTCTTTGTTTCTTCTTAGAGAGAGGGGAAGGGAGGGAGAAAGAGTGGGAGAGAAACATCAGCAGGAAAGGTGCTGATTAGTTACCTCTTGCACATCCCCAACTGGGGATCTGGCCTATAAGCCAGGCGTGTGCCCTGACTAGGAATCACACCAGTGACCTTTTGGTTCACAGGTTGACACTCAGTCCACCGAGCCACACCAGCCAGGGCACAAATTTTCACTAATACATTTCATGACATTTTCCTTTTAGGAAATTAAAAACAAATTTTTGTCTTAGATTAAGTATTCCTAGCATCTTGCAACAAAGAATATGTGAGCACAGTGAGTCAGTAAATACTAATCAGCTATGTGGATGTGGGACAGTGAAGATATTTAAAGAAGAAAAAAATTTTACTCAGGGAACTTTGGTGAGGTCTTATATAAATAAACAGTATAATACAGTAAGATAATGATTTGATTAATAGAGTCTGGTTGGATAAGGCATGTCATAAAATGCAGAAATCTTTAGAGATGTGGCCATTGTACCTTTTAACCTTCCTAGGCTTCTCTACTATTTTTATGCTCTGGTGGATCACCCGTTCTTTTTTGTAAGTCTTCTTATCGGGGTTTTTAATAACCTTACATTTCTCTCATTGCCAGTCATTTCTGTAATTCCCATTTAGGGAGGTTCTTCTTAGTAGAGATTCGATCATCCTTTAATTCTTGAATACATGAGTTATTATCTTGTAGTGAAAATTAAATCAATAGAAAGGCTGAATATCTTTATAAATAAACATAAAGTATACTTCTTTGCAGGATGTCTCATAAGAAAGTAAGTGTCCCAGTTGGGCATTTCCCTAACACCTGAAACTGCACATATTTAAAGACAAACTCATTGTACTTTCACCTAACTTTACTCCAAACATGCAGTTTCAGTTACCATTACCATCTTTCAATGAATCATACTAGTTTAAAACCTTGGAGTCACCTTGGACCTTTTACTCTTTCCCTTCAGCCTGTTACAAGTCCTGAAGAATTCTCCAGTCTAGTGCTGCTCACCTTATGTGTAGATTGTTCAAAGTAGTCTCTTAAGTATTTTTTGTACCTTAATTCTTTTATCACCCAAGGCTGAGTCCACAGCCTGAGTATGCTTAAGGCAGAGAGTAAAGGCCAGAGTCAAGGCCGAAATCAGAGCAGATAATAAATATTTTAGGCTCTGTGGGCCATATAGTCTCTGTTGCAGCTCTTCACCTTACTCATTGTAGCCCTAAAGCATCCATAGATGATAGTGAATGAATAGCACAGTTGTGTTCCAATAAAACTTTACTTAAAAAGATAGGTAGCTGGTCAGATTTGGCTTGAGAGCCATGGTCATAGTTTGTAATCTTCTGGCCTGTAGAATCAAGTCTTAACACCTTAAGATAGTATTCAGGGCCTTTAACTAACTAGATCCTATCTTGATAAGTTTATCTGCCATTGTACCCATCAGTGAAACTTCTCAAGACAAACAATTATTGCTTTAGATATGAGTACCAACATATATGTTGGCACTCATACCTGACAAAGGACTTGCATCCAGAATATATAAAGGCTTATATTAAGAATATTAAAACCTTCTAAAATTTTGAAGTCTTTTTTTGGCATGTTCTTCCTTCCCTCTTCTCACCACCTTCCTGTGCTTCCATCAAGACCCCAGCAGAGACCTCTATTCTTTGTGATGTTTTCTCTACCTTAGTGAATCCCATCTCTGAAATTCTGTAGGATTTGCATTTGTCACTCAATTAGGGCTTAGTTTGTTATTTATTAAGTTAGCGTTTATTGTGTTCCTGAATATACCAGGCACTGATGCTGGGGTTTTTTGTTTTCTTTTTTAAATATTTTTTGGTATTGTCTTTAGAACATAATTATAAACTTCTTAAAGTCAGGAAAGCAATCTGACTTTATCTTTTATAATCTGTTATCTTTTATAGCCTCCTCCACCACTTATTCCTTTGCAGTAAGATGTGATTCCCAAATGTGGTGGTGGAATAGTCACATGTATAGTTTACATGGTATAGCTACTGCTTTTATAATTTAAAAGCCAATCCTAAGAACAGGAAGGCAGTGAAAATAGTAAAGACCTCCAAAAATTTGCTGCTCCATAAAAGCAATTAAAAAACAGCCAAACAAACCCTTCAAAGTCAACTTGTTTAGAATTCTAATAATTAACCAAAGACTTGCAGAAATCTATGGAGCAATTACACAAGAAAACTGTCTGACATTGTGCCATTTTAACTTACCTTGGTCCCATCCCCCACTCTCTCAGGCACGAAAGGGATAAAAGAAAGGTGGGGCTCTTTCAAAGCCCACTTGCCAAATACTTGTCATTATTTCATCTATCTGGTGGTTCCTGGAATACTCCACTTACAATGGACTTTGAAAAGCTTGGACATAATCTTTGGAATCTAGAAGAGCAAGCACACACATGCTCAGGAAAGTCAGGAAAGATGTGAATAGGTTCCTAAGCTCTTTCCTGTGGCTGACCCTGAGGCTCTGCACAAGCAGGAAGTGAAAACTAAGGCAGAGTTTTCAACAACCTGATTTACTGTTGGAGATGTTCCCCCAAACAAATGCAGAGTCCCACAGCAGAGACTGGAGACTTAATTTTTACAAGTGTGTAAGGAACTCTCTGTTCAGTCATTCACCAGTCACTAGATGGAAACTAGTGACTATATTATGTAAAGAATGAACACTTACAGAATTAGTTTAGGTAAGTCCTTTAAAAGAAACAATAAGAAGCAGCCACTATAATAAATCCTGAGGGGCTAGAGGGAGTCTGATTTTCCAAGATTGTCATGTTATATTTAAGGTGTTCAGTTAAAAAAAAATGAGACAAATACAAACAAGGAAGTGCAGTGCGTATACAGCAAAAGAAGCAGTCAATAGATCTGTCCCTGAAGAAGTCCAGGCAATGGACTTACTAGATAATAGATTTTAAATCATCCACTTTAAGTATGCAAAGTACTAAAAGAAACCATGTCTAAATGAAAATATAAGAACAATTTCACCAAACAGAAAATATTAATAAAGAAAACTTGTTTTTTAAATATTTTGGAATTGAAAAGTATAATAACTGAAGTGAAAAATGCAGCATAGAGGCTTAACAGCAGATATGAGCCATAGGAAAAGAACCCCAAAACTTGAAGACAGATTGCATTTATTCAGTTTGAGTAACAGGGAAAAAAAAAGAATGAATAAAAATGAACAAATTCTCGGAGACCTGTAGAATACTATCAGACTTATCAACATACACATAATAGAAATTTCAAAAGAAGAAGAAAAAACAAGAGGGGCAGCCCCTCAGTTGGTTGGGCATCATCCAGCAAAGCAAAAGGTCCCAGGTTCAATTCCCAGTCAGGGCATATGCCTGGGTTGCAGGTTGGTCCCTGGTCAGGGCACACATGAGAGCAACTAATTGATGTTTCTCTCTCTCTCCCTCCCTTGCCCTCTCTATTAAAAAATAAATAATTTTTTTAAAAAATGAAGAGGGACAGAAAGTATAATTGAAGAAATAAGGGCCAGAAACTTCCTAAATTTGATAAAAACATTAAAAATTTAAGAAGCTCAATAACTTCAGGTATGAAAAAAATACTAGCAAGACACATCATAATCAAACTGTTGAAAGACAGAATCTTGAAAGCAACAATAAAAAAATGACTCATCACTTACAAGTGATCTTTAGTAATATTAGCAACTGATTTCTCATCGGAAGATAGAGGCCAGAAGGCAGTAGGATGATATAAGCAGAATGATGAGAAAAAAAACAGAACTGTCAACCAAGTATTCTATGTCCATCGAAAAATTTGTATCTTAAAAAGGGAGGAAGTATTAAGATATTCCCAAATAAAAACTAACAGAATATGTACCTACCAGACCTTCTCTGCAAAAAAATAATGAAGGGCACCCTTCAGGCCTAAATTAAAGGACCCTAGACCGTAACTCAAGTCCACATTAATAAATAAAGAACACTGGTATAGGTAACTACACAGTTAAATATAAAAGACAATGTATTTTTTGTTTCTAACTTTTTTTTTAGGGAGGGGGCAGAGTAGAGGTATATAAGAGTAAATATTTATATACTATTAAAATTAAGATAGTAGTACTCCAAACTAGATTATTATAAATTTAGATGTTAACTGTAATCCTGAGGGAAATCACAAAGAAAGTAACTTGAAAATATGTAGGAAAAGAAATTATAAGACAATTAAAATAATATATCTTTAACATGAAATAAAGCAGTAATTAAGAAATGGAACGTTTGAAATAGAAAGAGCAAAGTGGCAGATAAAAATCCTACCCTATCAGTAATTACATTAAATGGAAATGGACTATACTCTCCAGTGAAAGGCAGAGATTGGCAGAATGGATAAAAATACATGGTACAACCATAGGCTGTCCACAAGAGACATACCTCAGACCCAAAGACACAAATAGCTTGAAGGCAGATTGGAAAAAGAAATGCCATGCAAACAGTGACCAGAAAAACAGCAATGGCTATAGTAATATCAGGGGGTTCTGCCAGAATTGAAGGGAGAATGGATGGTTGAACAATATACCACATTTTTAATAATAGAACTAGGCAAAAAATTCAATAAGGAAATAGAAGATTTGAACAGCACTAAAACTAGCTAGACCTAACAAACATTGGTAGAATACCCAACAACAGCAGAATACACATTTTTCTCAAGTGCATAGTGAACATCTGTCAGGATATACTGTATCTTAGGACATAAAACAAGTTTCAACAAATTTGAAAGGATTGGAATCATTCCAGGGGCAAAAGGATGGTTTAGCATATGCAAATCAATCAGTATAATACAGCACATAACCAAAACAAAAGATAAAAATCACATGATCTTATTAGTAGATGCAGAAAAAGCATTTGATGAGACACAACATTTATTTATGATTAAAACACTCAATAAAATGGATATAGAAAGGAAGCACCTCAACATAATAAAGCTCATATGTGACAAACCCTCAGCTAATACTATATTCAATGGTGAAAACTGAAAGCTTTTCCTCTAAAACCAGGATATCCACTCTCACCACCCTTCTTCAACATAGTTCTGAAGTTCTAGCCAGAGCAGTTAGGCAAGAGAAATAAATAAAAGGCATCCAAATTGGGAATGAAGAGGTAAAAGTGTCACTTTTTGCAGATGACATGATTCTGTACATAGAAAACCCTAAAGACTCCACCAAAAAACTGTTAGAAACAATAAACAAACACAGTAAAGTTGCGGCACACAAAATTAATGTACAAAAACCCACTGCATTCCTATATACTAACAATGAAATTTCAGAAAAAGAAATGAAAAAACAAGTTCATTTTGCAATTGCAATAAAAAGAATAAAATACCAAGGAATGAACTTAACAAAGGATGTGAAGCACTTCTATACTGAAATTTACAAAGCATTATTAAAAGAGATTGAAAAAATATATAATAAAATGGAAAGATATTCCATATTCATGAATTGGAAGAATCAACATAGTTAAAATGTCCATATTACTCAAAGCAATATACAGGTTTAATGCAATCCCCATCAAAAAAACCCCAATGTCATTTTTTAATGAAATAGAACAAAAAAACCCATCAGATTTGTATGTAACCACAAAAGACCCACATAGCCAAAGCAATCCTGAGAAAAAAGGATGAAACCAGAAGTATCACACTACATGATTTCAAATGATACAACAGAGCAACACTAATCAAAATAGCACAGTATTGGCACAAAAACCTACACATAGACCAGTAGAACAAAACTGAGAGCCCAGAAATAAAACCACATGTATATAGACAAACAATCTTTGACAAAGGAGCCAAAAACACACAATGGAGAAAAAAGCTTCTTTAATAAATCGTGCTGGGAAAATTGGAAAGCCACATGCAAAAAGAATAAAACTTGATTACAGTTTGTCCTCATACAAACATTAATTCAAAATGGATCAAAAACCTATCAAAGAAGATCTGAAACAATTGCATGGATGAAAACATAGGTACTAAACTCATGAACCTTGGTCTTAGAGAAGATTTCATACAGGGTCTGTCACAAATAATGCCCCTTTTTAATTACAAAATCTTTTATTACAAATTCATAAGCATGTAATTCTGTAACATAACAATATCACACTCAAGCACACCGTATGACATTTTAGGTGAAATGTTCAAATTAAAACTATAAATTATTACACCCATATTACTACCCTACAACCACCCTCAGGCATTACTTCTGCTGGACCCTGTATATTTGACTCTAAAGGCAAGGAAAATAAAGGTAAAAATAAGTGCATGAGACTATATCACACTAAAAAGCGTCAGCACAGCAAAAGAAACCAATAAAACAGGCAACAAACCAAATGGAAGATGATATTTGCAAACAGAAGCTCCAACAAAGGGTTAATATCCAAACTATATAAAGAAGTCATACAACTCAACACCAAACAATTCACTTAAAAAAATGGGCAGAGGACCTGAATAGACACTTGCCCTAAGAAGACATATAAATGGTCAAGAGATACATGAAAAGATGCTCAGCTTCAATAGCTGTTGGGGAAATGGAAATCAAAACTACAATGAGACACCACCTATTAGAATAGTTATTATCAACAAGACAAGTTATAACAAATGTTGGAGAAGCTGTGGAGAAAAAGGAACTCTCATTCACTGCTGATGGGATTGTAATCTGGTATAGCCACTATGGAAGACAGTATGGCGGCTTTTCAAAAAATGAACAATAGAGTTACCGTATGATCCAGCAATCCCTATTTAGGGTGTCTACCCCAAAAACTTGAAAACATTTATTCACAAAAATACATGCACTCCTATGTTCATTGCAGCCACGTGTATTCACGGTGGCCAAGACATGGAACATGGAAACAACCAAAGTGTCCTTCCATAGATGATTGGATAAAGAAGATGTGGTACATGTATGCCATGGAATACTACTCAGCCATAAGAAAAGATGAAACACTGCCATATGCAACAACAAGGGTGGACCTTGAGAATATTATGCCAAGTGGAATAAGTCAGGAAACACTAAGAACCATGTGATTTCACTTATGTGGGATATAAAACTGAAACTCAGACATAGACAACAAACAGTATGGTGGTTACCAGAGGAGACTGAGAAGAAGTAGTAAAGGAACAAGGGGGTCAAATATATGGTGATGGAAAATTTGATTTTGGGTGGTGGTACACAATGTAATGTATAGATCATGAATCATAGAAATCTACACTTGAAACCTGTTATATATAATCTTATTAATCAATGTCACCACAACAAATTCAATTTAAAAAATAAGAGAAAAGGACTGAAATCATAAATTATATCTCCAACCATGGCAGAATAAAATTAGAAATCAGTAACAGTAGGAAATGGCGAAATTTACAAATGTGTGGAAATTAAGCAACACACTACTAAATAAGCAATGTGTCAGAATAAAGTGCAGGGGCAATTAGAGAATATTTTGAAATGAATGAAAATTAAAGCACAATATACCAAAACTTAGGGATGTAGAAAAAGCAGTGTTTAGAGGAAAATTTATACCTATAAATACCTACATTAAAATAGAAGGAAGATTTCAAATTAATAATTTCATCTACCTTAAGAAACTAGGAAAAAGAACCAACTAAAAGCAAGCAAGTAAGCAGAATAATTATTAAATATTAGATTAAAAATGAATCAGAGAATAGAAAAGCAACAGAGAAAGTTAACAAAACCAAAAAATTGTTTTTCTGATGATCAACAAAATTGGCACATCTTTTGCTAGATAGGCTAAGGAAAAAAGAGGGGACTCAATGTACTAAAATCAGGAATGAAAGAAGGAATATTTCTAGCAGTCTTACAGAAATTGAAAAGATTGTAAGGGACTGCTAAGAACAACTATGTGCCAAAAATTAGAGAACCTAGATAAAATGGAAAATTTGTAGAAAGACACAAACTACCAAAACCAACTCTAGAAGAAATAGAAAATCTGAATAGACCTATGACAAGCAAAGAGATGAAAGTAGTGATTTAAAATGAAAAGGAAGTTCCCACAAAGAAAAACCCAAATGTTTAAAGAAGAATTAACACTAAGCTTTCGTAAATGCATGCAAATGATAGAAGAGGAAACACTTCCTAATTACATCTTAAGGCAAGCAATCCCTTGATACCAAAACCAAAGACATCACAATAAAAGAACTTTTAGGTATCAGAGGATACAATCAGCAAAGTGAAAGGGTAACCTACAGAATGGAGAAAATATTTGCTAATCCTGTATCTGGTAAGGTGTTAATATTCAGAACAAGTAAAACTGCAATGCAAAAACAAAAACAATCAAATAATCCAATTTAAAAATGGGCCAAGGAGTTAAGAAGACATTTCTTCAGAGATGATACACAAATGGCCAACAAACACATGAAAAGATGCACAACATCACTAATCATCAAAGAGATGCAAATCAAAACATATCACTTCACACCCATTAGAATGACTAATGTAAAAAATAAAACAGAAAATAGCAAGTGTTGGTAAGTATGTAGAGACATTAGAACCTGTGCACTGTTGGAAAGTTGTAAAAGATACAACCTCTATGGAAAACAGTATGGAGGTTTTCTGAAAATTTCTAAAAATAAAAAGAACTACCATGTGATTAAGCAGTTTCATTTCTGGGTCTATATCCCCCCAAATTGAAAACAGAGTCTTCAGCTATTTGGACACCCATGTTCATTATTGTACTATTCACAATAGCCAAGAGGTAGGAGCAACCCAAATGTCCATCAGCGGATAAATGGATAAACAAAGTATAGCATATACAATGGAATATTACTCAGCCTTAAAAAGGTCGTATCCTGCAACGTGGGTGAACTTGAGGACGTTATACTAAGTGAAATAAGCCAATCATAAGAAAGACACACTGTGTGATTCCACGTGAGGTATCAAATCAAATTCATAGAAACAAAGTAGAATGGTGGTTACCAGGGGCTGGTGGTGGGGGCAGGAAAGGGGAGAAAGGAGTTGTTACTTAGTCCTTGTAGAGTTTCATTTTTCCACCTTGAAAAAATTCTGAACATCTGTTTCACAACATGTGAATACACAAAGCACTACTGAAATGTACACTTGAAAATGGTTAAGATGGTAAATTTTATGTTACATGTTTTTTACCACAATAAAAATAGCAAAAAAGGGGTTAAGAAAAACTGTGACCAGTTTTCTTCATTAATACAGATGCAAAAATCCTCAAAAAATACTAGCAAACTGAACTCAGCAGCTTACAAAAAGGATTCTATACCATGATCAACATGCAAAAATTAATCAATGGTCATACACCATATTAATAAAATAAAGGGGTGAAAGACCGCATGGTCATCTCAATAGACAAAGAGAAACTATTTGACAAAGTCCAACACTCAGCAAATTGAATAGACGGAAACTTCCTCTACCTGATAAAAGGCATTTACAGAAACCCACAGCTATCACCGTAATTAATGGTGAGAGACACTGAAAACTTTTCCTCTAAATGAGGAACAAGCATGTCTTCTCTCACCACTTCTGTTCCACATTGTACTGGAGGTTCCAGCTAGAGCAGTCAGACAAGGAAAAGAATTAGAAGCATCCAGACTGGAAGAGAAGTAAAACTGCATTTTTAGATGGCAGGATCTTGTGTATAGAAAATCTTTAGGAATCCACAGAAAAACTATTATAGTTAATAAGCATCTTAGCAAGGTTGCTAGATACAAAATTAGGAATAAAGTTGGAATGACAATCCAAAAATGAAATTAAGAAAGTAATTCCATTTATAATAACATCAAAAGAATAAAATACTTAGGAATACATTTAACCAAAAAAATGTAATACTAATACACTGAAAACTACAAAATGTTTAGAAGGCCTAAAGAAATGAGACATCCTATATTCATGGAATGGAAAACTTAATACTGCAGTCCTGTCCAAATTGTTCTTCAGATTCAGTGAAAACCCTAACTTGGCATGAAGGTAAACATACAGATTAGTGAAATAGAATTGAGAGTCAAAAATAAACCCATGTATCTATGATGAATTTATTTTTGACGTGGAGGCCAAGATAATCCAAGGGGAAGGCATGGCACCATTCCGCAAATGGTGCTGGAACAATTGAATATCCTCATACAAAAAATAAAGTTAGATTCTTGCCTCATGCTACATATAAAAATTAGCTCAAAATGGATCAAATATCTAAATGTAATAGCTAAAACTGTAAACTGTTTAGAAGGAAACATAGGGATACATTTTCCTGGCCTTAGATTTGGCAGTGAATTCTTAGAAATAATACCATCAGCACAGCATCAAAACAAAATATAATCAAGATTTTACCAAAATTGAAAACTTTTGTACATCAAAGCACTATCAAGAAAGTGAAAAGAAAACCTACAGAATGGGAGAAAATATTTGCAAATCATAAATCTGATAAGCCTTTAGTATCCAGAATTTGTAAAGAACTCTTAAAAACCAACAACAAAAAGATTTTTTTTTTGACGTGGGCAAAGGACTTGTATATCTTTTCCAAAGAAGATATAAAAATGGCCAATGAGTACATGAAAAGACACCAAACCTTTCTGATCAGTAGGGCTGTGCAAATCAAAATCACAATGAGATACCACTTCACATCCTCTAGGAAGGCTATTATTTTTTTAAAAGGAAAATATTAAATGTTGGGTTGAATGTGGAAAAAATAGAATCCTCTACATTACTGGTGGAAGGTAGGATGGCACAGCCAGTGTGAAAAACAGTTTGGCAGTTCCTCAAAAAGTTCAACATCGAGTTACTGTATGACCCAGCAGTTCCACTTCCAAGTACTCCCAAGAGAACTGAAAACATACACTGACACAAAATCTTGTTCAGGAATGTTTATGACAGCATTATTTTGTATAATAGCCAAAAAATGAAAACAACCTCCAGTGTCCATCATCTGATGAGTATGTAAACAAAATAAATCTGCCATTGGAATATTATTCAGCTATAAACTAGAATGAAATATGCTACATGCTACAACATGTACAACAGGAACGAAACCTGAAAACATTGTGCTAAGTGTGAAAGAAGCCAGACACAAAAGGCCACATGTTACATGATTCTAATTATATGAAATGTCCAGAATAGGCAGATCCATAGAGACAGAAATTAAATTAGTAGTTGTCAGGCCTGAGGAAAGGGAAGAGGGAGAAGTGACTGCTGATGGGTGTGGAGTTCCTGTGTGTGCTGAAGAGTATGTCCTGGAATTAGAGTGGTAATGGTTGCACAACCTCATGAAAATACTAAAAACTACTAAATTGTATGCTTTACATGGTGACTTTTATGATATTTGCATTATGTATCAATTTTTAAAAAGTCAGAGTCAAGCTTTAGCCAATGGAGATAGTAACCATACCATTCTGAAGGTAAGAGAAAAAAAATTGTAAGGGGTTTGGGTTTAAGATACAATCAAAAACAAACAACCAAAAAAAACCCCAAAACCCTCAATAATCACTATCATAAGAACTAGAATTTTTTGAATTGTATCCTAGAAATGAAAGCCTACCTAACTTGCAATATGGACCACTACCTAATTTCAGAAATAGTCTTTTAGCACTTCTAGAACAAAGGAATAAAGAGTACTCTAGGGTAGCCCACATTAAAGCAGAAAGAAGCATATTTTGAACTGTTCTAATTCTGGCCCAAGTTGGAAGGGAAAAGTTAGAAGGCAAAGGGATTATGTCTTAAAAGGGAAAGGTAACATTCTCAGAACATAAAATAAATGTCTTTCCATAAATCATTTCGTCAGATATACAGGTGTGCCAGAAACGGTGATCCCTGCAGGGCAGCTCTGCAAGGCCTGGACTGCACCACCCGCTGTGCCAGGCAGCAGCCTCCCCATAACCCTCTGTGTAACGCTACATGTCTCCCTCTTCCATGGGGTTACAAGATAAAATGGTAGGGAAGAATCCCTTCTCTCAGCCTCTCTTTAAAGGTTCATCTCTCTAAGGTTCTCCCTGCCATCACGTCATCTTCTACTGAACACTCTTAACTGCCATTGCCCTTCCTAAAAAGTGCCCTTTACTTTTCGGAGATGTGTACAGCAGGCATTTTAAACTGGTGTGCTGCAAGAATTTTTAAAGCATGCAATACCTGGCTATTTAGTCAGGGGCAGTGACCTCTATTCACTTAAGTTGTCAAGTTACAAAATAGTTCTGCTTTTGACTCAGTGAATTTAAGAACATTTCCAAATTGTCTACCTAATTTTCTATACACATAAGTAGGAGTAATACTTTCTGTCTATAAAAGATCCAGTTGCTAGTTTTTGTTTTATATTGATATTTTCTAAGGTTTAGGGATATAAGTTTGTTTTACAGGTTGGCTCATGTTTATCATGTCTACAACCCCGTTTCAATTCATTTTCAGCTTGTGTGTCCATTCTGCTTTGGTTCTTCTGTATTAGTGATAATTGGACCTTAAAGAGTAAATTAGCACTGCTGATGAGGTGAATAAAATAAAGACACATAGAACATTGTTTTTCTTCCAGTAAAGTGCTGCTGCAGCTCATCTGACACTGACTGGTTGTGTTTCTCCCCAACCAAGAGTCCATTCTACGTGACTTAGTTACTGGGACTCTTGTTGACTAACTGGCCTCTCTGTATTGACCCCTAGGGCTGCACAGAACCCTATTCGAAATCACTGCTCCTCTTTAAAACATTTAAAAGTTATGAGACTTTTAAAAATGCCCCTAATGTTTACAGAAGCGACATTGTATAATAAAATATTTTTATGACCTTTCTTTACTTTCATTTAAACTCATGATGCTTTCTTTACCAAAATGTGTAGAGGTATTCCAGTTTTCTGTTTGCTGGGATTTTCTTGGCACACATAATAGTACATTCTTGAAGAATATCATGTATCTAAGAATTAGGAACATTTTACTCACCAGTAATAAAGAGTTGTGAATTGAGACATTTTCAGAATACATTTTGAAATGCTCAAAGTGATAGTGGAAATGACAACTATGGTTTCTTTATAAAACAAGGTAGAATGTTTTAATTAGTAATCTTTATTTCCTCTAGGGTTTAATGAAAAAATTCATTCGATGTTCTACACGTGTAACTGTGGGAACTATAAAAAAGTTTCTAAGTTTAAAACTAAAACTTCCAAGTTCTTATGAGGTAAGTTAATAATTTGACATGGATCATTTTGATTATTCTCATCTGAAGTAAAATTCTAACAAAGTAAGTAAAAATTAAATGAGCATACTTTAAATTTGTAGAAACTTTGGTTATTTTCATATAAAAATTTAATTCTTAAATGTAACATTCTATTTATGTAATCTGTATTTTTTTATTTTAACCTTCTGACTAGACCATAATACTAATGCATTTAGTGTTTTGTAATCAGAGAAGATATTAAATAACATTAAGTATTCTCAAAATAAGTGTCTCAGTTAAATGTATTCTATTTCTGTTTTTTATACCAGTGTGCTTTATCTAGGGTGTGTCTTTTTTGTTTTTATTTTTAATCTGAGACCTTTGAGATCCATTTTTACCAACTGTTCATTGACTTCTTTTTTAAAATGTAAAACAATATCAAAAGGGATTTTGTAAATAATGTTCCTTTTATCCCCATAGTAGGTGAAGGTAGTACTATTTACCATTAAGTAAAAGTTAGTGTTTTAATATTACAGCTGCATAAATGCAGCTTACCAGTTTCTTTACAGGATAGAGAAAGTTCCCTGATGCTGATCATAGTACAATGATCAATCCTAGTGCAAAGGACTTTTTCTGTGATTTTCAGTAATATTTACTGCCCCCCTTATTTTGCTGCCCAATATGTAGCGGATGATTTAGTGAAATACCTGAAAGTTGAAAATTCTGTAACAGCATTGCTTATGAATTTATATTATAGGTGAGATAAAATGAAATTATCTACTTTGTTCTTTTAAACATAAAATGGTATCTGAAAAATATTTTGATGTCCATATCAGACATCATAAATCATAAAAAAACTCAATATATTTTAGCTATTAATTTGTCTAATACAATTAGAACTATACTCATTTTAGACTTAAGGTTCAAAACTATTCTCTGTCTAGCCAAACAATTATTTAAAGCCTGTTTTTCTTCCCCCTTTCCACCCTTTAAGTTTAGTTGTCAGTTTGCTCTTAATAGCTAGAGAGCCAAAATGTTTTATTTAAAGGGACGTATGATAAACATTGAATTATGCTTCGTTGATTAGTCAATCATAGTCACATATGGGGGTCATTTGGTTCCTGCAACACTAGAGCAAAAGTGAGCATTGATAGTACAACGCTCTTTTGAAGTTTCATACAAGGTGAGAAGAGGGTCCTGTAAGTATTAATGCAAGTTATCAACCAAGCAGAGCAGGGAGGCCTGAGAGCCCTGGGAGACACAGGCCAGTGGCATGGTGCTAACTGTGCTGTCAGCTTAGCTATAGGTAACTACCAGAAATTCTCGCATGCCTTGAAAGCCCCATAAATCATGTCTCTACATTCATTCATTTGCCCTCTTCAGAAATAAACTAATAAGAGGAAAGTAATTCTTTCAAATCTTGGGTTGGGAAGGTGAAAGGATTCTGAGATGAATATAAAATTGCTGTGAAGAACTGTGAGATTCCCACAGTTTCTTCTCATTCAGTAAGAGACAATCACAGAAATATATCTAAAATCTCAAAGATTGCACAGAGACGTGGACTAAGAAAAGTTACATTGCTTTGCAAAATTGTATGTATGAACTTGAGGTACAGGTAGGTGGGACAAGATAAAAAGTGCTTCATGGTACTTATATCTGCTTTAAATAAACACTGTGTTCTTTTTAGGTTAATGAAGAATATTTCTATTTTAACTATTTGAGTCTTTTTTGACATTTGAGAAAACATGTAAAACACTTACTCATTCAAAATTACTTATGTTAATGGGCCTGTAACTATTCTTTTTAAAGTTGGATGTGCTGTGCAATGGTGAAATCATGGGGAAGGATCATACTATGGAATTCATCTACATGACAAGATGGCGACTAAGAGGCGAAAACGTAAATTGCTTTTATATTTACTTATGTGTGTATTTAGTTATATACCATTACATTACTCCAATTTAACAGTGTTACCTAGAAACTCAAAGAACAAACTACCTTGGGAAAGAGAAAGGACTGGTTTCTGTTTATTGTTTCTCCCAGTTATGCCATGATAATTAGTCCCAAGTACAAGACCAAGGTTTATGTTAAATGTAGTTTTGTTATATTTAAGGTGAGTTTAAAACCCAATTAAAACATATTCAGAGTTCTATTAACCTCAAGACAGAGAAGATGGCACTCATGTTTTTTAAAAACCTTCATAAAATATGGGAGCATTTAACTATACAGAGTAGGGGGTGAGGAGACTGAAGATCTGCCCTGTCTAGTATGTTTAATGGTTGATAACATCATTTTTTGGTCATGGTAGAGAGGATAGATAGGTTAAAATCTAGGCAAACTTTTTTCAGTTTTATATTGAAAGTATAAAATTAGACCAAGGGATAAGTGCGTTTGCAGTAATTTCTGATGCCAGATTAGGTTATTGTGCCTTAGGCCCTAAGCGATGTTGGAAAAATAATTAAAAGGAAAAACCTAAGAAAATCCAGAAAACCTAAAAGGAGAATTTTATATTTTGAACTGTATCTTTGATTAGGGTTAATTAGAACATTCAAGCATATCTCATCTGAATTATATGTAACATTAATATTAGAGAAATTTTAGGGACTAGGAATTATAAGGCTAGTATGTAGTAGTAAGGAACATAGTAGTGATACTAACAGAAACTCTCATTATAACCTGATTACATGAATAAACTTTGACTACCAGGTTATGACTTCCACTTAGCCCTTAAGATTTTGTGGTATTTAGGGTAAAAAATATCATATTTTTCAACTCTGTAATTTTAAACTCTCTATAAGTTAGGTTTTATTATATTTTCTCATGAAAATATAAATTATAAAACAATCACAAAGTTAAGAAATGTAACTTCACACAAAGATAGCTAATACAGAGTCCAGATATAATGAGGGTACAGTGGTTCAAAAACATACTTATATTAAATGTAAACATCTATGGAACTTCTATGAAACCTCAAAATATCTTTTTTGTGTGCCATTCAATGGGTAGGATATTTGGCTATTTTTAAGAAGAAATGTCTTGATGTGATATAATAATAACTGAAGTACCTAGCTTCTTAGTCACAAATTTTTTTTCTATTTGAGTCTCACATGGGTCAAGCTTCCTTGGGAAGCTGAATTATCAAGACAAGAAAGAAAAAAATATGTTTTATTACTAGTCACCAACTAGTTGTGTGCCCTTGAACTCAATGAACCTCTCTAGAGCTATTTTAAAAAACATGTAATTGTCTTTATATCTGGTAAATAACTACTTGCCTTTATATGACATTTCTTAGTTCTTAAATGATACTGCATACATCACCCTCATTTAATCCTTCCAACTAAAATGTTTCAGGTAGCAGGTACAGATTACAGAAACAGTCATTACCCAGCACTGTTGGGCTCTAGATAGTGTAATATTATACATAATATTAATATTGTATTGGTACAATTTTAGCTTTCTTTGGTAGTTCTTTGGGCATTTCAGTATGTACTTGAAACCATCCTTACGAAGGGTTTGCCTTAAGCTTGAAGAGATGTAAGTAGCCATCCGCCGCAAGGCTCCCTTAGCACTCGCCGTCCTTCTCAAGATTCCCTGCCCAAAGGTCACCCACACTGCCAGTTATTTTAAGGTCAGAGAAAGAACTAATGCATCGAAATTGTTATTAATAGACTATGAATTAAATCAGTCTTTGTTACAATTATGATTTTGATTACACATTTCTGAGTAGTTTGAAATCCTTAGTTGCTTAAGGCATATTTTAACAAAAGTTAGTTAAAAAACTGTTCACTATCATATGATTTATCATTCACATAAAAACTAAACCAATAAATAGAGAAATCACCACATTTTATATTTAGTGCAATAGTGAAGTAATATACTAGCCTGTTTTATCTTTTTTTTTCAGCATGAAAGACCTGTATTTGTTTGTTCCCCTCCTCCAACCTGTTTCTGCTGTAGCCTTCACAATCTCAATCCTTCCAAGACTAATAGTTCCGTTTTTCCAGTCTCTCAAATCAAAGTCCCTGAAGTCAACCCTGATTTTTTTTCTTTTATCCATCTTTAGCAAGTATGATGACCTCTACACTATACATATAATACTATACAGTATACAGGATAATCAGAATCCCATTGTGTCTTACCAGCTTCACTCTACCACCCTGATCCAGCCCACCATTAGCCATCCTCCCAAATTCCTACCAAAGTCTCCTACCTGGGCTCAATACTTTCACTCCTGCTGCTGCCTCTTTCCCCCTCCTGTCTTTGTCCAATGCAGCAGTTAGAACATGTTAGAACATGTCACTCTCTGCTTTGAACTCTACAGAAACATCCAGTAGCATGTAGACAGAAGCCAAAATCCTTCCAGGGACCTACAGATACAGACCCACATGATTTTCCCCAGATACCTCTCTGATTTTACCCTTTTTCTCTCCCTCTGGCTCCCTGCACTCTGGCCTCACTGGCCTTGGTGTTTTCTGTACTGTGGCCAGGCTGGCTCTGGCCTTCCCAAGTGTCGCCTAACTTGCTCCCTTTACCCCTTCACTCACAAGAGTTATGCATCTGTATCACCACCTCAGTGAGGCTCCTGACTTTGCTTAATATTACAATTCCCTCTCCCACTTTGGCACTCTAATTTTTAAAAATTTTAGCCCAGGCAGATGTGGCTCAGTGGATTGAGTACTGACCTACAAAGCAAAAAGTGGCCAGTTCAATTCCCAGTCAGGGCACACGCCTGGGTTGTGGGCCAGGTCCCCAGTAGGAGGGCGCACGAGAGGCAATCACACATTGATGTTTCTCTCCCTTTCTGTCTCCCATACCCTCTCTCTAAAAATAAATATTTTTAAAATAAAATATTCTTTAAAAATTTATATGTTTATATATTTATTCATTCCTGGGCATTGTATTTTATTTAAAAATAAATTTAATGAATTTATTGGGGTTGACATTGGTTAATTAAATCATATAGATTTCAGGTGTACAGTTATATAGTACATCATCTGTATATTATACTGAGTGCTCACCACCCCAAGTCATGTCTCCTTCCATCACCATTTATCCTCCCTTTACTCTCTTCTGCCTCCCGTCACCCCCTTTTCCTTTGGTAATCACCATGATATTGCCTGTGACTATGAAGTTTTTCTTTTCCCTTTGCTTAATCCCTTCACCGTTTTCACCCAGTCCCCCAACCCCCTCCCCCTTAATCCTATTTTATGCCTTCCATAGTATTTCATACCATCTGACGTACTATGCCTCTTGTTTATGTTTATTGTTTGTCCTCCAACGAAAATGTAGTATGAGGGCAGGGGTCATATTTGTTAACTGCTGAGTCTCAGCATTGAGATCAGTGCCTAATACTCAATACTCAGTAAATATTTGAAGAGTAAATTGAATGAAAATTTTCTTTTATAAGGTAATAGTTATATAAAATATATCCTAAAGATTATTCCATTTATTTGAATCTCAATTTCTCAGTTGATTTTGTTAAACAAATTTAAAATTTTTGCACTTGTTCCAATTAATTATGAGTCATAATGGTAGTAGTTAATGAATTCTGACCATTGAAATGAGTGGACAAATTAGCAATAAAACAATCATGTCTTGATTAAAACCCTACTAGCATTCACATACTTTCCCATCTCTGCCCTCCATTGCTAGCAAGATGCCAGGTGTCTGAAAACTCACAGTACTTTACCCTCTGGCATTGCTAACTGGCTCTGGCAGGGGCTGGGGACAGCTTCTTTCCTAAACAAATATCTACCTTGTGGTTCTTTTATTGCTTTTAGTACATTTTGATATTAAACATTTCAGTCCACTGGGATTTGTTTATTTATATACACATACCTACAACAAGGCTAAGACTCTAACTTAATCTAGTTGGGTTTTTTTTTTTTGTCAGAAATACAATTTATTGAATAATCTATGATTTTCCTCATTGTTGAGATGTCACTATTATCTGTGCATATGTATCTGCACGTATTTGTATACACACAGATGTGTGTGCGCCCTCATATATATATACTTGTGTGTGTGTGCGTGCACGCGGGCGTGTGTTTCTTTCCTGGGCATTGTATTTTGTTCTTCTGAGCAGGTCTTATTTCTACACCAGCATTACACATTATATAGCTTATAAAAGTCTGATCACATAACACTTCTACCTAAAACCTCTCAATTATCCATTTGCTTTAGGATAAATTTGAATACAGTCCAAACTAACTTACAAGGCAAACAGTTGGGCCTTCTAGGTTACTGTATGCTGTGTTTTAGTATGTTAGGGCAAAGCTGCTTCTTAATTCTTTTCAAAATTGTGTTGGTTTTTTCCCATTTATTTTTCTCAGATGACCTTGAGAATAGGATTGTGATTGCCACTGGATTAAATTTCTAGGTTGTTTGGCTAGAATTGGCTCCTTTGCCATTTTTTATTCTGTTCAGTGTGGTGGGGTATCTCCTCACACGTTCTACCCTCTTCTCTGTCTCTGAATAGACAGTTCCTGTTGGATGCCACCTCTGCCCCTCTAAGTCTTTTGCCTCAGGCAAGGACACTTCATATTCAGATCACCTCTACACCTTGTCCTGTTTTTAGGGTCCTAGGAAGAATCTTGGAAATCTATTTTGCCTCCATTTCTCCAGAGCGAGACACAGCCCTGTACTGCCCAGCACTACGCCTCTCCTTTACCCTGGGGAAGCTCTACTTCAAGCCCAGCCTACTTTTTATGCCCCTGCTCTCTCTGGATCTTTGGCTTCATTGTGATGCATTTATGAAAAGAATTTTATCTTTAGGAATCAAATATCTGGTCAATCTTAGCTTACTCTTAGAAATTTTTCAGTTCATAACAATAGAGCAGCCTCAAGATTGTTATCCACAAGATTGTTATCCACAAGTTTGCCTTTTTAATATTGGTTCATCTTTTCCTTATTAGTGGGATAAAATACACCTTTAAAAAGAAACAGTGCTTGTCTATGTGACTACAAATCACCTGGGGATCATGGTAAAATTAATAGATTCTGATTCAATAGGTTGGCGGTAGGGACCAAGAAGTTGCATTTTTAACAATTTCCCAGGGGATGCCAATGCATCTGACCTGTGGACCATCCTTTGAGTAATAGGATTTTCAAGATGTCATCTATGACCACTGGCTTACTCTGTGGCTTCCACATCTATGAATTGAGAATGTAGAATAACAGAATTAGATCTCAGTTTGAAAGGGACTTAGTTGACTAACTACCAAACATGGATCCTGTTTATAATATCCATGCAATGTTCATCACATTTTTTGAAACATAAATGGAATATATATATTGTTCTGCAACTTCTTGTTTGATAATGTCTTGCAGAGAATCAGTAAAATTTGAAATAATTCTATTTAATGAGTTGATAGCATTCTATTTGTGTGGCTGTAGCATAATTTGATTAACACACACCTCTTTGGTTTCCTAACATTACAGGTAGTGATATACAATTCCAGTACATACATCTTTTTGTACATGTGCAAGTATACTCATTGGCTAGATTCCAGATATGGATTTACAACAGAGTATATTTGTTTTAAATTTTGATAGGTACTAACAGATTGTCTTCTAAAAAGGTTTTAGCAATTTATAATGACACCAGTAATGTATAAAATATTGCCCATTTTCTGATATCCTCACCAATACTGATATTACTAGTTTTATATTTCTTCTGAGAGGTTTCTTTTTATATCCATTGCTTTGTTATGTTTTACATGTAATGTTTGTCTCTTACTTCTAGGAGCTCCTTATGTATTCTGGATATTAATCTTTTGTTATATATGTTGCAGCTATTTTCCTCCCACTTGTGTCCTGCTTTCTAGTTGTTGACTCAGTTTTTTGATCCTTAAAATTTAGGAAACACTAGCTATCTTGAAAAATTTTAGTAAGAATTAATGAGATATTCCAAAGCACTTAGCAGTGTGCCTGGCATAATAAATGTTATTAATAGCTTATGTATGGTAGCTTTTATTATTATAATTCCTCTGACACTTAGTCTTATACAAGAGCTTACTGTTAATGTCTCTGTGCAAGCCTTAGTTTTCATTATGAACTCACATCCTTCCCACTCATCTCCTCTTGGGTAGGTTCAGTGCCCACTCTTGCTACAGGCCTCTTTCCCAGGTGGTCCTGGCCAGTTTTACCTTCTAGGAGCCCGCCAGTCCATATCTAAAGTGACTGTGCCATGTTTGTCTTGCTTTGCTTTATTCGAATTATCAAGCAGTTTTAAGAAAAGCAAACATCTATCTTGACTGATACCAAACAGCTCAATGGGAAAAAATAGTCAGTAAAAGTGTCTCTTTCCACCTTAACTCTTTACACTCATTACATGCTATTTGGGACTTGCACAGTTAGAACAAGTTTGAGAGACGGAGCACAGGGACTCTTTAGAGAGAGAGGGGAAGGTTGCCAAGGAGAGCAGTGCTGGGTGTGTTTTATGGCATGTCAGTGAGCCCTGCACAAAAATGCAAGGACTAACTTTTGGAGGAAACATTGCTGACATCTTTGGGGAAATGGAAAATTTCTAAAATTTTCTTTAAAAGGCTGCCAATATATTTGTTTTAAGTATTGCTTACTTAAGTATTCTTTCAAACTATATCTTTTTAAAAGCTGCTCTGGGATATTGGATTTATCCTGGTTAATTTACACCTTCCATTTTATGTATCTTTTTCCATTTGGAAGATATATGCAATGTTGAATTCATATATACATAATTATGTTAGCATAATGTTGAATATTATGCTTAGCATAATACTGAGAAATCAATATTTGGGAATGATTTTTTAATATGACTGGTTAAACTGCTAAAAGTTAGTTTACAAATGGATTTACTCAGTTTTAAAATATGTTCATTCATTGATTTACTCATAAAACATTTTTCAGTGCTGCTGTATACCAACCAGTTCTGACCCTTAACTCTTAAGATTGCGAATATAGATAAATTATAGATTCAAGGAGCTCACAATCTGATACTATTAAAATATAATGGAGACTAAGAATCTAATCTGAACAATGTGAAGAACAGAATCTAAAACAGAAACTGGATCCCTTACAGGTGGAGGCAGATTGCATGTCCCTGTCAGAGTGCTGCTAGCCTTAAACAGTGATACTTTCAGGAGGCGGTTGAAGAGGGGATCCAGACCAGATTACTCACAGGAAGGGACAGAGGAAACAGGGTGCCCCTCCTGGGCAGGAGAGGCGAGAGTTTTCCCAGGAATTAGTATTGAAGAGGATATGGAAAGGATGGGCTACCATTTTGGTAAAATATTTGCAGAATATTAGCAAAACTCTTACTGAGATACTAAAATTACTTCAAGCTAAATTTTACCAATCACTAAGTTCTTAAAATCAACTTTTAAAAAAACAACTACCATATTTTGGAAAGTGTTTACTTAAAATTAATCATGTTGACTCATGTTTGACGTTAAAATATTTTAAATTATCAGTTTTAAATATGTATCCAGTTGTGGATGCCTCTTATCTGATGAGTTCATCTCCTCCGCAGTTTCGGTGTCTGAACTGCTCAGCTTCGCAAGTCTGCCCTCAGGATGGCCCTTTGTATCAGGTAAGAGGCACTCACGACTGTACATGCGGCCCCAGGACACTGCCCCGAGGGGACTGCTTCCACCCCACACTCAGGTGCCTAAGACATGTGACTCTGGGAAACAAACACCTGAGCTACAAAACTTCTTTTCAAATTAAGTCCCCAAAGGTTTTCATTATTTTAGTGCTCTTGAAATAGCTATTTAATTTTACTAACCTAAAAATGAAATTATAAATGTTAAGGCCATAGTTTATGAGTTAGGAATTTTTAATAATTACCAGTTTTATCCCTTGAGAAATCTCTGCTCCATGCTAAATACTTCTTTGTGTGTTATTTTTTAAAATGAACTATTTACCCACGAGTGAAGGATAAAAATGCCAGATGAGGTGAAGCTGAAAAATGGCAGCAGCTAAGCATAATTACGAACTTGTTTACTAGGCCCTGCCCTAAGGACTTCACTGAGTTACTGCTTTTAATACAGAATGATGGTGACTAACCTTGACAATGCACCGAGAAAACTTGAACATGCATCTGAGGAAAGTTTATCTCATAAAAATACATATTAAAAATTTGGGAAACAGAAGGGACTAAGGGTAGTATAGTAAGAATTACTGTCCATAGATGATCTGTGATCAACCTTAATCTATAGATGAATCATAGCATTTCTTTAAAATCCTCATTGTTTGGAATATTCCTCAGCCATAAGAAAAGAACAAAATATTACCATTTGCAACAGCATGGATAGACCTAGAGGTTATTATACTCAGTGCATAAGTCAGTCAGAAGAAGACAAAACCATATGATATCAGGCATGTGTAGACTCTAAAGACCAATGTAAACAAACAAACAAAAGAGAAATAGACACAGAGACCGAATTGATGATTGCCAGAGGTCAGGGGGTTTAGGGGATGGGGTGAAAGAGGTGAAAGGACTGAGAAGTATAAATTGGTAATTACAGAACAGTCACAGGGATATAAAGTACAGCATAGGGCATATAGTCAATAATAATACTGTAATAACTATATGGTGCCAGGTGTGTACTGGAAATATCAGGGGAACATCTTGTAAAGTATGTGATTGTCTAACCACTATGCTGTACTCCTGAAATGAATATAATATTGAATGTAAATTGTAATTGAAAAAGTTTTTTAAAGAACAGAAAAGAGAAATAATTCGCACTTCATGGTCATACCCTTGAATTTGCACATCTTAAAACTGTGTTCAAAATTTGGGGGGCTCGGGGAAATATCTTGGTTTTTTATTCTAAACATTATAAATACACTTTTAGAAAGTTGAGTTCTTAATAACACTGTGCTGAGGCATCCCTGCTTCTTTTGGAAATGTAAAAATAGAACAACTTTCCTGGAGTCCGCTCTCTTGTGTGAAGTATTTAGCAAGAAGGTTTTTAAAATGTGTATGCTGTTTGAACCAGCAGTTCCACTTATAGGAACCAGTCTGGGAGTGGTGGGTAAGCAGGGATGCAGGGACTAGACTGTACAGATCCTTGGGTCAAAGTTAATTTGTAATAGCCAAAAAAAGGGGGGGAAGCATAAAGTGAAAAATACAGCAAAAGAGATTTGTTTGATAACTTATAATTCACTTATGTGAATTATGCATTATGTATAACCTTTCACTTATGCATTCACTTATGCATTATGCATAGCCTTTAAAAATAATCATATTAAGTAGTACAGAAGTAAATTTATTTTTAAATGGATGAAATTATTTACCAAATAATATGTGTAGCATGATTGCAGTTTTGAAAGACAAGTAAGTACATAGATAAAAAGATTAGAAGGATAGAAACTAAAATGATTATGATAGTTATCTTTGGATGGTGTCATTTAAATGATTTTACTTTGTGTGTGTGTGCTTTTCTGTGTTCTCCAAATCTACATTAAAGCCAAGTTATTTTATGATAAATAACTTGTTTTTTAAGAAAAACAGTATGCCAATGTTAATTTTAGGATTTTCTAACATTCCATTTGAAATATATACTTTGAAAGTATCTGCTCTTTATTTTAGAACCTCATGAGACCGAGGCCTAGCAGCAGCTCTACGAAATGGAGGTTCAGTCAGTGTGGTCACTTCACCACCCTAGGAGGAGTGAAATGCCGTGTTTCCTTATGTCAGAAAGCAAACTGAAATGCAAATAGAACTTAAAGTTCATCTTAATTTCCAGTATTATAACACATTTCAATAAAAGTATTAAGCTTCATATGTTGCCATAGAACAAACACACACAAATGGTTACTTGGAGGGGCAATCAAAACCATCTTTGGTCCAAACTGAGAAAACTTTAAGCACTTAACCAAGCCATTTTATTGTACTTCCCTCTCTACCTTCATGCTGCTAAAATCAGTGACAGAATTTTCTATATATTTTCAACAAATTCTAGAACAAATGACTTAACTATTTGGAGAATGTGCAGATTTAGCAATCAGGAGTGGAAAACAAAGGTAGAAGATTATTGATGAAGGGCAGGCTGTGGGCTGGGCTCTGGTCAGATGGGAAGCAGTGAAGTCAGGGTTGGATGTCTGGGTTGCAGTCCCCAAATCTGGCTGAGCTTCGGGAAACCCAGGGAGTTTTATAAAATGCAGATTTCTGTGCCCCACTCCCAGCTACTTTGATTCAGGGAGAACAAAATAAAGTTTAAAATAAAACCAACCAATCAAAATGTACACCAAAATCAATTTAAAGCATGGAAACTCTAAGAGGCTGTCTGTGACTTTTACTCCAGCCCCTAAAAAACTGGTAGTGGACCACCTTGTTTCTTCAGCTGGGAGGAGCCAGTCCTAGGACTTCTCATTCCACCCTCCAGTCCCATCCTGGGCTGAATGGTAAAAGAGATTCCAACACTGAGTTTTCTCAGTTTGTAACCCTAGTTATGATAAGTAATGAAATGGTCATTTTCAAGATTGCAGAATCTCAGACTATCCCTTTCATTCATATGAAGAAAAATGGTTCTCTGTCCTGGATTTTTACATTCACCCACACTGAGATGAAGGAGAAACAATCCATGGCCATTCAGTCCTTTCTTGGTTTCATAAAAGTAGCTCCTCAAAATTTCATTTTAAAAAGAGGAGTCTGCAGCTTTAAAAAAAGGAAGACAATGGGCACTCCAGACCCTTTCTGACTTGGGCTCTATACATGTGGTAAAACAGAGGGTAAAAGCAGACCCAGAAGTAGCAGTGTAGCATATACCATTTGTCTACAGGCAGCTGTTTCCTGTCTAGTGGCATATGTTGATATGTGGTTTGTTTTTTTTTTACATAGAAGGACAATCTGAACCATTCAAGTATATAAGAATCAAATCTAAATATTTAATAGTATCAACTGATTATTGAAAGGAGGCAGTAAACCTAAATGTTTCATGCAGCAGATTAGCTACTTGTTTTTCTAAAAAGAAAACAAGTGTCAAAACTGACTAAAAAGAAATAGATTCATAGAGGGAGGTGTCTGTTAATTTGTGACTCAGCAGGCTCTCAGGAACCGCAGCTCTGTTGGAATCCAGCCTACAAACTCACCTTGTTCAGCCGCACAAGGTTAATGATTGAACACCCTTAAGGAGGGCGTTTCGGCTTTCAGTCCTCCGCAGGCCCTGCCCCCCTCAGTGTTACCTTAGTAGTCTTCACCTATGCAACCAGTGTGACATCTCTGGGCCTTCGAACTTGGCCTTTGTTGTATACTATGGAAAACTTTACTGATTCTAGAAAAACATTGGCAATTAAAAATTACAAAGTTTTCATAGATATAACAGAATGAGGGTTGCTAGAGGGGAAGTGAGGTGGGGGAGAACAAATTGGGTAAATGAGGTCAAATATATGGCAGTGGAAGGAAACTACAGACTTTGAGTGGTGAGCACACAATAGAGTATACAGTAGTGAATTATAATGTTGTACACCTGAAATTTACATTTTATTAACCAATGTTACCCCAATAAATTTAATTAAAAATATATAGTTTTAATGTCACCTTGTCATAATCATCAGTATCAGCAAATATTGGAAATTATAACCCCGCATTCTTAAAAACTTTTGTATATAATCTATATTGTTTTTTTATAAACACAGTCTTATTCATCATCTGTTTTTATTTTATAGTCATATCCCATGGTATTGCAGTATCGACCAAGAATTGATTTTGGTTAGACCAAGGGGCCTAGATCCCACTGAGATGAATCCTGCACTATTTGTTTACTCTGGACAGATTGCACAGCGAACGGTGTGTGGACTAGAGGGACACAACCAGACTTTCAGCATGCAAATAAGGCCATTGTCTGTCTCTGAATTGTCCGTCGCATTTATGTTATTTCTCTTACGAGCAAACCAAGTGCCATTCTGCTACTGAACCACCTGCATAAGTTATTTGTGCCGTCTCCCCGTGTGCAAGTCCCGGTCGGTGTCAGTGAGATGTGCGCCACAATGCAGCCCTCTGAGTGTTCTGCTTGCCTGTTCCAAGACTGTTATGATGTTTGGTTACACTAGTAATATGGCTTAATCTTTGTGGTGTTGCAGTTTTCACATACTATTTTATTAATTCTTGTTTAAATAGTGTATTGTACAAAAAACTAGTAATTATTATATCTTGAAATTATTTTGTATGGGAAATATATTTAGAAAAGTGGTTTCTGAGCCACTGTCCTGTTCTCAGTAAGATTTCTGTTTGCAAAATAGTTCATCTTTGGGGAAGAATTCCACTTATTCTTTGAGCACATTGTAATTGTAGGCATTTTAAATCATTTGTCAGTGTAGTCTACCAATTGCACAAGGAGGGCGTGTTAGCCCTCCAGATTGAAAATGTATGTGATTCTTGGAGAACTGAAGTTCGATTCACAATCATTCAGAATGTTGGCAGCTGATCACATTGACTTCTAAGGAAGTTAATGTGTAAGTAAGGTCAGTCTCCTTTCATAATGCCTTATGACTAGAGGGTGCTGCTTCACGAGCCGTCACTGAGTAGCTCATTTTACAGATGCGCCTCTATACCGTTGCTCTCATTTAATGAGTACAGTGTTGCTCTTTTTCCTTTGGCCTTAGGTATGTGTCACTGTGGCATGCAGAGGGTTAGGATGATTTTAAATATTAGGATCTTTAGAGCAGATAACATTAGCTATTTTATGGGTCTCAAAAGTCGCAAAGCAATTGTAGATTAAAACTGTTAGTTACCTATCACATTTCCAAAACATTTGCATACAATAGAATAAATGCAGTGTAGTAAATATGCTAACCAAAAGTAATAGTCTGAGGATATTTCATTTTAGATCCTGTAGCAATCGGGGGAAATGGGATTACTGTTTTATGCATAAGTTCATTAAGGTCAGAGATGTGATGATATCCTTGATTTTGCAGTTTTGTTAAGTCTTCCATTCATTTTGAGGTTATTGTGCAAGTCAAAGAAAAGTCTTGTTACCTTAACTTATATGAAGAGCTTCATTTTAAATGTTTTAAAATTTATAGTTGTTTTCAAAAAACTTCTTTGGAAATTGTTTTATTAATTGCTTCAAAACAAGTTAACCTCTGAAACTTAGGAAAAATCTTGAAAAGTAGGAAAAATATTTTAGAAATCTGACATGAGCACAACCTGTGTGTTACACACATAGTTTTTATACTGTATACATGGTGGATGTGCTACATTTTCCAGTAAAATGTATCACAAATTAATGCCTTCTGACTCAAAATGCTCCTTGGAAATAAAACATTGTACAACGCTAAGAAACATACAAAATACAGCTAAATCTTGATGCATTTCACAGTATAAAAGGCTGAAATACCATAATTCTCTTTTCCACATATCCTTCTTTCAAGTCAAAAGGTCTACATTAAATTTTCTGTTGTTTTTGTTCTGGCTTATATGAAAAAGGTTACGGCAATTTCATTGTGTGTGTGCTTGGAAAGGCTCACAAGCAGAGTTTAAAAGGCAGATTTTTTATTCAAAATCTTCAAAAATGGTCGGAATAGATCATTACCACCAAACTCAACCAAAATCTAAATTTACTCTTTAGCTACAGAAATTATTTTATCCTGTGAAATCTAATTCCCTACATCCCTAAGAAATTTTAAAATTTATTATAAATTTGTGACATCTAGATCAGAGATTGAAGTAATATTTTACATATGGAAGTTAACTTTAATTGACTTAATGCAAAATGCATTGAGAGTGCATTTTTAAAGCCACTAATGAGACTTGGATGTTTTTGGGTCCCTAGCCAAAACATACATCCTTAAGTGAATTTTATATACAGTCTCCCTAAATTTATCCCGTTGCTTCATCATATGTATTTCACTATTTTCCAAGGAAATACAGGCTCCGGCACAAATAATGCCTCTTTTTTATTACAAAATCTTTTATTACAAAATCATAAGCATGTAATTCTATAATATAACAATATCACATTCAAGCATACCATATGACATTTTAGGTGAAGTGTTCAGATTAAAACTATAAATTATTACACTCACGTTATTACCTACTGACCACACTCAAGCAGGCCTTACTTTTGCCAGACCCTGTATATAGGAAGCAGTTATGGAATTTAGAATAGTTTTAGTGCATTAACATTTTTACTGAGATGCAATGGAATATGTGCCAAAACATGTGAAAAAAAAAAAACCTGACAATAAAGGACATCATTTGTCATTTGGGGGAAGGTACACATTTTATAGTGGTCCTGAGTAGTACGGTATTACTGCTGGAACCACAGACTTCTTCAACTGACCTCTTTTGATATATTCAACTATGATTTTCTAAGTATGGGACCTCTTTCATATCTAGTAATACACTAAATCCCCAGCTAATTATTCCCTAAGTTAGATTATGGAATTTGCAAGAAACCAGGTATAGAAAAAATACACAGACAACTTTTGTGGTTAGTTTTATAAACTTAGGGTGCTAGTAAAATACTCTTTATATAAATAACCTATAGGAATTATAATCTAAATTTGCAAAATTGGAGAAGAAATAAAACTTAAATTTTTGTTTAATGTGTTGCTTCTTAAGTAAGAAACTGAAAGAACTTTACTTCCATAAAAGATTTTGTAATCTGTTTTCTCTGCCTTAGATATCATATTAGTTAAAGGGTCAAGGAACCTTGGACATCAAGGTCTGTTATTTACAGACATCACTTTAACTGAAGTAAATCACATCAGTTAATAGAAAAATCAGAATATGGCCTTTTAGATTAACAAAATGCTTTCAAGAAGTACAAATGAAACTAAAAGGCTCATTGATGGGGTAATATTAGCCCATTCTATCTGGGGGACAGCTGTCTTGGGTGATGTCTTCTTTATACTTTTAGAAAAAATATATTATTTCATTATTCATTGAAAGTCTGTCCCATACTGATATGCCACATTTTATAAATGTCATGCGTTTTCTCAACTATCTTATACTCAAATGTAATCTAAATTTAAATGATTCTTTAAGAGAAAAAAAGCATGTTACATAATATTATTAACTGTTTAGCTTTATTGAAATATTTAAGAGAAAGTGCCTCATTGCAGCTGTGCATTTCTGATTTGGATTTACTGTACACATTTTGAGTTATCTGTACCTGTCTCCTATGAATGATTTCATATCTAAATAGGCACTTGTAAGTTAATCACTTTTTAAATGGTTTTCATGAGGAAATACATATCACCAAAGACATTTTACTGATAATTAATAACCATGTTGGAGAGACGGTCTTAACAGTTTTGGAGGCTGGAAATTTTTAGATTGCAATTTAGTTTTACATTAGACAATAACCTTGAGTAATTGCTAAGTTATCGCCAAAGAAAGGCTTTAAAATAAATTTTCATGGTGAGATTAATCAGATGCAGATTTTTCTTATAATTAGCAGAGCACACTTTTCCCCAAATATGCTTCTTGTTTTCCCAGCACTGTTTGACAGATCTTAGGAAATCTCAAAGGTGAGGAGGAGATAAACATAGCAAATGGCCTTTCTCTGGATGAAAAGTGGAAGAAGGACATAACTTTGAAAAGAAAATTGAAATGCACATTTTAAATTCTAATTTGAAAAGCTTCTTATTCCATGGAGGCAGTAGAAACAAACATTACGTTTACTTGGTCCCTAGGTTCTTAATAATATGGGACATTTTATTAAAGACAGACTTTGGTAAGCATGCTCACATGCTCATTTGTGTAGAAAATACTACATTCTGTTGGACTCACATACATAAATGCTTTTCTTTTATTCAAAAGCAGAATTTTTATAAAGGCCTGTTTTAAGTCCCTGCCCTGTTCTTTGGTGATTATTGTTACCAGAATTCAGCCACACAGCCAAATTTGGCAAAATGGGTCTCAGATCCAGAACATCTGTACATCTGATTGGACACTCTCCTTACACCAATCTCCTTGGGAGTCATGCCATGGGCCACCTTAAAGATAAAACTTGTTCTGATAGACCACTGCATTAACCTCCTCGGAGAGGATAGAAATGGGTGGACTCTGTTACGTGCTGTGGTTTATCATACGGCATTTCCTAGCAGGCTAAATAAGCTTTACACATTAAGATATTGGTTGTAGGAGAATTGCAAAAATGAATGAGTTTGCCGTAACTTTAGTTTTCTGGATTAGAAACACAAAAACATGAAATGCTATTGTTATTTTAAGATATATCTCTACAATAAGGACAATGTCTGCCACATCTGGCTTATTAATGATTAAGAATATTAAATATACCAGAGACTCTGAAACCCCTTGAAAGCACAACATAACCAACCAATTCTGGATTTACTTGATATATCTAGTTCAGTAATATTTTGATGGAAAAACATCAGGAAAAGTTCGTTAAAATGTACTTAAATATATAACAAGGTTTTCACAGGTTTTTTTTTCTCACCACAATGGCATTTTCCCAGTAATTTAAAAGTGATTCTCTTCCTAATGTAACATAGTTTTCACAAATGGTATGTTTATTTGCTATTCTTACTATGCTTTCAAACAATGAAAATGCTTGAGCACTTCCATTTGAGAAAGTTATGAAATTAAAAAATTTAATTTTAAATGCTTATTAAAATGTGTCTGTATACCTGTTATGCCCCTTTTTCTAGGATCCAACACTGGACGTTGTTCAGGAATGCTTTTTAATTTTAACTACCTTTAAACCTAGAGTCGAGTGAGACTGATACGTTAACACTGGGTCTAGTTTCCTTCCATCCTTCAGCGCTTCGTGGGTAAGAAACTAACCTGGTACAAGTGCAGACGAAGTGTTTCTGGGCCTTGTGGACAGCAGACAGATTATTTGTCCACAGACTTCTCGTTGGTCCGCTGGAGCAGGAGCTCTACACATTAGCAGTGTGATGGGATTGGGCCGAGAGTGCGTGGGTCAGTTTCCTTTTGCTGTATTTTTTAGAATGGGGATGGGGCCTAAGTGTCCTTATGCAGCTGTGGTTACGACAAGAGCCTGTGAGGGGCACCAGTGTCTGCTGGTCCCTGCATCGGGCAGCACAGCAGTGAGCACCAGTTTTAACAGAGTGGCCCTCACGTCACACAGAACCATCATGGAACATACTGTACAGTTGTGTTGCTGGTTTTCCTTTGAAATATAAAATACTTTAAGCTTTTTTTGTCAAAAGTGGTAACATCTTAATACAAATAAAAACCTTTTTGTGGTTGTAAGATTTCGCTTATAAATCATTCAAATTGAAGTGAAAGATTACCAGGTCATTGTTAATGACTTAGTCTATTAAGAATATATGTATTTTTGTAAAGGAAAAGCACTTGTAGATATTTAATCAGTACAAGATATATGTCTGTTTTGCAGAAATAAAATGCTGCTTAGAGATTCTCTTTAAATATTTTTTATTTTTGTGCTCAGATGTACTTTCTGTTGGTCTCTGGAATGTCCTGTACAAGCTGTGTGGTCGCACTGTGGGGCTAGAGAACTTCTGTTTTTAAAATCTGGACGTAGCCAAGTATCCTTGACCATGTTAAAAATAGTATCTTTGTTATTAAAAAATTGATTGCATAATTTATTGTCTGTCATCCTTAATGGTTGTAGACCGTAACTTCCATTTAAAAGTATCCTTCATTAGGTATCACGGTAGCAAGTTTTACTGAAATTTGAGTTTTGAAATTATAAACGTTTTCTAAAGCGTTTGAGCCGTGTAGGATGGCAGGGCCCTCAAGTGGCACTTTGAGCGTGCACACGCACACCCGCTGCAGAGCAGGTTCTTGCTTTCTTAGATCTGTCACATCCAAATAACCTCCCAGAAAGGCCCGAGAGGACTGCAGGACTGCTTTCTTCAGCCAGTTGGATAGCAACTTCATTTTGGTCAGTACCTTCCCACATACTTGCCTCCAGAATTCTAGGCAGGCTAAAGTAAGACTTCCAAGTCAGGAGGGTTGACAGGATTCAGCTCTCTGCCTGTTGTTCCTTAGATGCCCGAAGCTTTTTCTCATACTAGTGGTGCCAACTTGTCCAGACTTTCTACCTTTGCAGTAACACTCGGCACTCTTATCACAACCACAGTAATTGATGTTTGTTGGTCTTCCCATTAGATGATGAGCTTTCAGAGGGATATTGACAGTACGGCATATCTCTGCCTTCACATGACATTTGCATAGTGACTGGCACCCATGGAACTAGTGAAAGAATCCAGATTTTGGAAGCAGAGGCAACGCTGGCAATAGTCTCTACCACGTCTCCTGGTGTCATACCCCTTCTCAAAAGCACATCCATCACATTGGATTAGGGCCCCACCCTCATGACCTCATTTGAAGGCGGCTATATCTCAAATTTAGGTCACATTCTTAGATACAGGGGAGTTACAGGTTCAGCATATGAATTTGGGAGGACACTACTGAGTTTCTAACAGCCATGGGGTGCCCCACAGACCTGGGTTCAAGGGCAGGTCATTCTGTTGTGTAATGGGCAATTAACCTGGCTGAGTCCGTTTCCTCAGTGGTGGAGCACAAACAGTAACAGCTTACCCACAGGTGTGTGGAGGAGTGAGATGCTGCAGGAAGTGTCCAGACCAATGCGTGCAGGAACAGCAAAGGACTGCACACTTGTTTCCGTCTCTACGCACTGCAGCCCAAGTTATTACGCATGACACTGGTTTGCTGTGAGCTAAAATACTGTCAAATAACTCCAGTTTTGCTTTCCTAGAGCAATTCCACTTGCATGGTAGCTCATAAAACACTCCCACTGAATGTGCTAATACAGAAACGACCCAGCACAGGGTCTAGCACACAGTAGGCACTTTTACAAGACGCTTCCCTTTCCCCCACACCTATTTAATCATCAGAACGCAACTATGAGTCATTCTCAGCCCAATTTCAGTAATGTAAAAGTGAATCTAAATAACTTGCCATCACCAAAGAGGTAGCTGGGTCCCAACACAGTCCCTTCTTTTTCTAAGGGTGATTCTGTCCTTGGTTCCCTCTGCTTCCCTCTTTAGCTTCAAGCTCCAGAGAAGACTGCTCAGGACCTCCTGGCCCCTGCGGGCTGGATCGCATGGAAGATAAACACTCGGCAGCCAGTGTGTGCCTAAGGTGGCACAGCATTCACGGCACTCCTGTGGCCAACACACTGTTGGGAGCGCCCACTGTATGCCAGGCACTGTGGTAGGCCCTGGGGATGCAGTGGGTGAGGCACACACTCTACCCTTATGTCAGTGGAGCTTCCAGGATGGAGAAGGACTGAACATGAAACATACAACAAATACGTAATACAAAGAACAGCAAGGGTTCTGAAGAAAATAAATTCTATGAGACAGAATCGTAGGTCCAGACCTTTCTGAGGAAATGACATTTAAGCAGAGAGATGAAAGAGAAGCTGGAACAAGTCAGGCCAAGAGCCACGGAAAGAGTCCTGACAAAGAACAGTTAGAGCTGCAAGCAGCCCAGCCACCGGCAGAGCCCGGCGGGGCGGGGACCAGAGCAACACAACAGGATTCGCAACAGGATTCTGGAGGGGACGCCAGGGGCCTGGTTCGTAGGCACTTTTATAACCTATTTACAAGCTTGTATTTTATTCTGAGCCCAATCGGACTGGAATCGGGACTGACATCATCTTGTTATATTTTTCAAAGCTCTCTGGGAGCTTTGCAGAGAACAAACATACTGTAAAGGGATGGGGCCTAGACTGGAAATGGGAACAGGTTAAAAGCCAACAGCAGTAATCCACGTAAGAAAAGACACAAGGTCCCAGACCAGGGTCTCTGGTACTCAAGGAGGACAGAAGCGGTCATGGAGAAAAGTGGGTTTCTTTGCACAAATCCTCCCCACCCCAGCCACAATGTGCCTGCATTCCATGTGACCTGTGTTTAGGTCATGGGGGAAGCCTTGATGGGGGTGGGGAGTCCAGACTGGAAGGCGGGAAGAAGCCATGGAACTGGAGAGAAGCAGCCACACCAACACCCACTTCTTCCTTAGGAAACCTGGAGGTGCCCAGGCAGAGGGATGGAAGTGGGGTTGGTTAGGACTGGGTGGGAGAACGGACCCTGAAAAGGTACCTCTACCAGTCCCGTCCAGGGCCTGATAAGCAGGGCTCCCCACAGAACCTGCTGCCCTGCTGGTTGGAGCCCCAGCTCACTGGAGAGGCCACCACACTTCCCTCGAGGCTTGGCCAGTAGCACCTGCTCTCAGAGGTGGTCCCATCCTGCTCTTTCCCCAGAGCCCTTTATACAGCCCTGTCCTACCACAGGCGCTGGAGCCAAACAGGCTTGGGTCCCACCGCTGTTTAACTAAGGGTGGGTACATTACAGAGTCTCTCCACAGTGAATGAGACCCTACCGTAAATGTGACACTGACCTAGCAGAACTCACGAGATGTAATTAAAACACCTTATTTAATTTGTGCCTCTCATAGTCTCCTTCCAACTGGATAAAAATGTCAGCATTCCTGGGACTTTTCACGGTCTCAACTTAGAAATTGGAAAGTTCAGTGTATTAATCAATGTTTCAATGTTCATTGCAGGGTTACACTTCTCCCCTGCTCCAAACTAGGGCCTGATAAAGGGTCACCTTCCTTCCCAAAATAGAGGGGGATGGCTTTCCTCCCTCTCCTCCCCATCTTGGTCTGGGTCGGAGGTGGGGGAGGAGGAGAAGCCGAGTGCAGCAGTGCAGGTCTAGAGGCCCCCAGCAAGGTGGAGCTGACTAGTGATCACAGTTCCTCCTCTCTCGCAATCCTGCGTTCTTCGCAGGGTCCCCTCCGGGCCCTTCAACCTCCACTCACTTGCAGGGGCTGTGCCTCTATTTCGGTGGACTGTTCCTGGTGACCCTCACCTTCTGTTCCAGTGTACAGCCCACAGCCTCTTACTACAGGGGTTTTCTCTCCCCACAGCCTGCCATCTCAGGCAGGATCCCTTCCAAGTGGCTCCTGGCAGATGCTGCAGGTGCCCCGTAGGGCCCCCAAGAGTCATGCCACAGTGACCCCCATCAAAGACGAGTCTGTTTCCTGTCTGCCTGGTAGGGGCTCTCTCCCACTGCTGGCCTGATGCCTGGGCTGCAGGCACCGCCTCTGGCCTTTAGATTCCTCTGGGTGTGTGGATGCACACGCAGGGTGTCCCCATGGCCAACAGTAACACACACCAAGCTCTCCCCGTGTGTTGTGGGAGCACCAGTCCCACTGGACTTGGTGGAGAGGGCAGTGCCTCCATCCCTCTGCCCTGAGGAATGATGTTCACAGCCCAGCTCACTCCACAGAAGTCCCCCGCATAAATCCTCCCTCACCCCCGCAGCATTCCCTTGAAAATGAGATCGGGAGCCCACCAAGCAACCTGAAGCCCTGGGTAGTGCATGACCACTGGGTGTGATCACACTTCTCCTTCCCCACCTTCCTGTCCCGTGGAACAGGGGCTGTCCAGGCTCCCCGGGAAAACATGGCTCTCCTGTCACCTTGTCCAGAGGCAAGATGACACACAGTCCATGACACCATGGAGCTCCTGATGGCACAGGCAGGTGGAAAGTGACCAACCCTGTTGTGCCTTGCCGTGCAGTGCCCAACACAGATGGAGGGACTGAGGCCCCATGCCAACCCAGGCCAAACTCTTTCAAGACAGCTGCTGCTGAGAGCCGAGGGCTGGACCAAATGAAGAAAGGCAAAGGGTAGTCCTGTCCAAACCGCCCGAGTCCAAGACAACTGCTGACTCAGGCACCCTGAGCAAGTGCGGAGTAGGAGGGAAAAAGCAAAACCAGTGTCACATTTCAAAGGTCCTACAACGCAGAGGCTGTTCTCTGACCATGGCGTTGGTGCCGGCTCCTCTGGGCTGCTCAGTCCACCCCACTAGCACCAGGCTGCCTTCATTTCTCAAGCTGCTCATGTGGAAACAGTTGGGGGAGCAGCTGATGGCGAGGAGGGAGGGGGTGACCAAGGAGTAAGACAGAAACAGCCCAAGGAGAGTGTTTCTGGTTCTTAAAAAATGTGCTCACTGAAGAACAACCCAAAGCTGCCACTGGAGTGCCCACCTGAAGCAGCCCCAGAGCTCTGGGTTGAGTGTGGTGATGGTAGGAAAACTGGCAGGGATGCAGGAGCCCCACTTCATTCCTAGTTCTGCCACTCATTCACTGTGTGACCTTGGGCAAGACACTTGCCCTCTCTGGTCCCTGCCTTGGCTACTTCCCTCTGTGCCTCCCTTCCTGTAACACTCATCTCTGTTGTCCAGCCAGGTAGCAAGCTCCCTGAACACACACCAGTCTGTATAGTTAAGCCCTATGTCCTGCCCTAGCACAAGGCCTGGCCTATGGTAGTGCTCAAGTGGGTGGAAAAAAACCTGAGTGAATAAGATGATCAGTGGCTCTACACCATGAACCCACTGTTCTTAATGCAGAAACCAATGGCCTGCCTTTGCCATCCCCAGACTGGGCACGAGGGGCTTCGCCCTGGGCCTGCCCTTTAGAAGACCCTGCGTATCACATGCTGGATGACACGTTCTTTTTTTTCTTGTTTGGTCTTTTAAGAAACTTTTCCAAAAAGTTCAGTAACCAATTAACTAAACAGAAATTAGGGGAGAAGAACATACCGTATAACGGGGGCCCTCAAGGGGGAGGGAAGTGGGGTCGTGGTCTCTGCCCTGGGAAACCACAGAAGGGGTGCTCCTTGGATAAAGTCACAGACCCAGATCACCCACGTGAGTGTCCGGGCACACATATGGTTGCACCCTCTCCCTCACCTCTTGGCGGGGGGACACTTTGGGCAGACCCTGGCTCCCTGGGGATCTTGACAGGTCAGTCTTCATCCTGAGTTCAGAGGGGTTCCCCTGGGTCCAGGTACCCTGGGCACCTGTGCCAAGACCAGGCTTCTGCTGCCAGCCCTACTAGCCCAGCCTGCCCATGAAACCACTCACACACACAGGCAGCAGGCTGCTCTGTCTTTGGGATGAGGCTGCAGAGCCCCAGGTAAGAACTGAGCCTGTCTGTGTGACTTTATACAACACTCAGAAATACTTAGGGACACGCTATGCGGCACTCTTACTTCAAGTCCTACACATTAGAGATGTGTCTCCTGGTTGCTCCATGCCCAGGCCTAACTAGTCAGTGCACTATCATTCCTTTATGCCTTTAATAAACCCTTTTTAGAGCTCCTGCTATGTGCTAGATATTGTGCTGGTACCAGGCCCTTCAAGGATGTCATTGCCCAGCGAAGGTGACAGATACATGGGCATGTAAACTTGAATGCTGCATGCTCAGAGCAGTGACAGAGACACACACAGGGTGTTTGGGGTCACAGAGAGAAGTGTCTAAAGCAGGAAGATGACAGATGACTTTTAGACTTAAGTGCCTCCCTCACTCACAAGTCAAGGACAAATAGACTGTCAATCTGGAATCCAAGCGTTTTCTGGGAAAACTGGAAGAATCTACAACAACAAAAAATCTAATGAAAATACAGCAGCAGAAGAAACGGTTGCTGTGATTCTTAAGTGTGTAATATTTGCCAGGCCCTGTGCCAAACCCCTTACATGTATTATCTCATTTAATCTTCAGAAACTTTATAAGGTTTCGTCATGGTCCTCATTTTGCAGATGAGAAAACTGGTTCAGAGAGGTTAAGTACTTTGCCTAAAGTCACAGAGCTAATGACTGTTAAAGCTGGAATTTGAACCCAGATTCTGTCACATCCCAGAATCTATGTCTTTAACCATCTATGTGCCCAGTACTACTCTGGGTCCTGGCAATCACTACTCTGCAAAGAACCCTGCACATACCACGGACTTCTCAGTGGTTAAGGTCTAGCAAGCACATTCAACTGCAGTAAAAGTGTAGCTGTGGCAAATCAAATGAAGAGCCCCTCTCAGAAAAGGAAAGCTAAAATGACCAAGGCGTGAGGCTACAGGACGAGGGCTGTAGACATGCAGGACGGCTCAGTCTGAAACAGAAGAAACAGCAGACCACAGGGGTCTATAAAACAGGGAAAAGCCAAGACAACCTGGTTTTCAGCATATCCATCTCTCCATCTCCCAGGGGATGTAGTGCCTAGGCACACAAATAAACCCAAACTTTGGTGCCCAGCTTCTCTGTCCCTTTAGCAGAGTTCGACAATGGGGACCATTGCATCCTTGGAAAAAACTCTCTTCCCTCGGCTTTCATGATGCAAATCTCCCCTGATCCTCCTTCTTCCTCGCTGCACGATGTAGGTGAAGGCACGTGAAATGTCTGGGGAGCAAACGTTGAGGCATTTACTTTCAGGGCCATGCAAATGCCTCCCTCTTCTGCTGGGTCTTTAATTGTGGACAGCTTTCCGGAACTGGCCCTGGGTTCTCTCCTCGCCCTTTCTCACCCAGGCCTGCAGCTTCAGTGTCCACACCGATTTAGAGGACTGCAGGCTGACCTCTCCAAACCTCATCACACCTCCGAGTTCTGAGCCAAATGTCCAACAGTCCACCTCAGAAGGCCCTCTTGGCTCGCTCTTCCTATTTCTTTCTTTCTTTGCCTTCCTTCCTTCCTCTCTTCCTTCCTTTCTTCCTCTTTCTTTTTTTTTATACCTGAAAAGTAATTTCATTTTTGTTTAACCTTAAACTTGTCAATCGTTTCTTTCCTTGAACAGCTCTGTCTTGTTTGACACCCAGCTACACTCATTGGAAACTTAGTAGAAACTACTTAGTGACTCCACCAGGCAGTTATAACCATACAGCTAAGATATTTTGAACAAAAGCCATATGCCAGATAAAATTTAGGAACTCTTATTATCTCTTCTTTTACAGAAATTCTTTCTCTATCGTGGTATACTTTGATTAAGGGCCAGAAAGCATACTCCTTAAATGAGACAAAATTTTAAAGTTTCCCAAGTACCACTGTAAATAAGAAATCTTTCTTTCAAATACAAAATCAATTTCCTCAACTGTACAATGAATTGTAATTTAACATTTTTTTCTCTTGCTACTTTACTTCAAACAGTGACCTATACATTTGTTTAAGCAATAATAAATTTCTTCCTGGTTTCTTCAGAATAAAGAAACATCAAATGTGTTAGAGATACTACTAAAAATATTTCACCTATTAAATATGTGGCCTGTGCATTGAAACACATAGAAATTTTTCCAATTAATTTTCAAATCTTATAGAACCTCTATTTTATAAAATATCATGTTTGAAATAATTTGAATGAATGCTTTAACAAAAACTGATTCATAAGTCCCTATTCCCATAATCATCAGTTAGAACAAGTTTCCTAAATATGTTCTGCATCAGTTTTCTTGATTATTAGATGTCAATAATATGGACACATTTTTGTTGTAACAGAATGTTTAACGACATCAGTTTTCCTTCAACACAAAGTTGTTTGCTGATGATTATATCGGCCATTTCCATCGGCCGGCAGGAGGCTCTTCCGCTACCGGCTCCCATGGTTTCTACTGTATCATTCCCCCCGCCAGGCTTAGTCCATTTTCAGCCTGAAGAATCACCTCTTCTACTTGGACACCCTGAATCTGGTCTTCTAATTTTTTAACATCTGGTTCCGCTTTAGCCATACCCAACTTCTCATTTGTAATCTGGTCCATATACTTTCTATATGCTGCATTTTTATGGATTTGCTCAAGAACATCCAGAATTTTTGTGTGCAATATTCCTAGCCTCTCGTGTGGACTCACACACACCGCCAGCCTCACAAGGCCAGTAGTCTTCTTTAGCAAGCCCACCACGACAGCCCCGAAAAGTGGAGTACCCACTCTCTGCTCTTTCAAAGACATTTCCAACTAAACATTATCAAAGCAGAATTTAAGATCCTCTCTCCAAACAGTCTTTCCCCAGTATACCCAGCCTCAGTGAACGGTTCCAGAATGTATCCAGTTCCCCATACTGAAACCTTGGGGTCATCCTTGACACAATCCCCTTCCAAACACCCCAGCTAACCCACCAAACACTGTCTGTTTACCTCCTTGGTGTCTCTGCATTGGACCTGCATCTAGTCTACCACCGCCCTAGTCTAGTCTACCATGTTCTTGTATCTGAATAGCTGTGAGAACCTTTCATCTGGTCCTTTATATGGGCTCTCAGCACACCCCCTCTTTTGTCCATTCTCTGAGTCCAGAACAATGTTTTCAAATTGCAAATCTGATTATATCACCTCATCCTCTCCATCCCCCATCCCTTGCTCAGAGCCTTTTAAAGGTTTCCCATTGCTCTTAGGATAGATCAGAATCCTTAAAATGGTCTATGAGAACCTTTGTGTTCTGGGTTCTACCTACTTCTCCACTTTTATTTTGATTCATGTTTGGTCAAGGGACTCTGTACCAAGTTCCCATGTGTGTGTATGGGGAGCAAGGTTCCCATACTAACAAATTACCTGACACCAGCTGGGTGTCCTAAAATCCAACTTGACTGCGGCACTGTCAACCTGGTGACCATGTCAGATCCCACAGGTGTAGGGCTGTCACACAAGACTGCCTCCACCCCCTCAGATGCCAATGCAAGTCCAGGTTGTCACTGGTGCTTCTGATTTACCAGCTATAAATTTGGTTAATTTGCCAGAGCAACCCACAGAACTCAGAGAAACATTTTACTTACTAGATTACCAGTGTATTACAAAGCTGAAACCCAGGAGCAGCCAGATGGAGGAAAGGCGCAGAGGAAGAGCACCCAGCTTCCATGCTCTCTGCGAGCATGCTGCTCACCCCAGACCTCCACGGCTCACCAACCTGAAAGCTCTCTTAATCCTGCCTTTTTTTTTTTAATGGAGGCTTCATTACATAGGCATGATGATTCAACCATTGGCCTTTGGTAATTAATTCAAACTCCAGCCCTTCTCCCCTCCCTGGAGGCCTGGAAGGGGAGACCGAGCGTTCCAACTCTTCAGTCACATGGTTGGTTCCCCTAGCAACAAGCCCCCCATCCTTAGGTGATTTCCAAAAACCAACTCATAAACAAACTCAGAGGCGGCTGGCTGAAAGGGGTTTGTTATGAACGTCAAGACACGTTCATCGTTCTAACCAGGAAATCCAAAGGGTTTTAGGAAAAACCCTTGTGGCAGAAATGGGGATGAAGAGCAAATATATATGTATCTTATTATAAATCACAGTATCACAGTCATGATCTACAAGTCCTATCCAGATTCACCTGGCTTTCTCCTGCCCCTTGTCCTTGCTAGTTTCTCCTCATTACTGATGCTTTCCATGCTCTTCCTCTAACCTAAGTAACTCCAAACAACCCTTCACCCAGTTCAGTCATCATTACCTAATGGATTTAACTCTTCCCAACTCAACTCAAGAGATGTTTCTTCAGGGAAATTCTTCCGGAACTGCACAATGGGGTTAGAAGCTCTAGGAGATACCAGATACCTCCTCAGTGGCAACTGCACGTTTTTGGGATTGGATCAATAGCCGTCTCCTGTGCTGGCCTGTTGAATTTGACCATGTCTGTTGGATTCACTGCTGAATCTCCAGGGTCCAGCACAGGGCCAGACACACAGAGTGGGCACTGTAGGAGTATTTACTAACTGACTGAATGAAAGAAATTTAGTGTAATTCACTGTTTGGTGGGTTAAATTTGACAGTGCTTATTGGGCTTCTGTAAAACATATAGCCTGAGTAAGGGCAAATAGCATCAAATAAAAGCCATCTGATAGTAATTTCATAGTGCTCAGATAACTTGGTCCAGCTGTGGAATTTATGGGGATTCATGAGAGACCGGCAAAGCCATTGGACAGTTACATTCTGTGGCCAGTTTCACTCCCATCTTCTGTTTGCACTCTTCACTAGCAGCGGCTTTTCCTGGTATTTTTTTATCACTCTTCACCCATCCTGTCCCTTTTCTCTCCTATATGACTTTCAAATGATTTCATCAGGAAACTCAACCTACCATGCACGTTCTTTGATCCAGACACCCCAGCTGAAGAATTCTAGCTTACAGAAATATTATCATCATTGCAATTGATATAATACAAAAAAACATTCACTGCAGCAAGAAAGTAGAAGCCATCTAAATGTCCACCAATAAAGAAAAGGATTAATAAATCCTACTGTGGCATTGGAAAGAAGGCAGTAGATCCACATGTTCTGATGAGGAGGGTTGCATTTAATATCTTGATAAGGAAGAAAAATGAAGTTGAAACATAATACGTACATTATGATCCCCCTCCACATACACAATATAGATGAGTACAGGAGTGAGAAAAAGTAGTTTTACAGTTGTGAGTACTTGAAAGAGTTTATTCTTGTATTATTATTTATGTAAAACAAAAAGACAACCTACTGAATGGGAGAAAATATTCACAAATCATATATCTGATAAGGTGTTAACATCCAAAACATACAAAGAACTCACACAAATCGATGGAAAAAAACAAACAATCCATTCTAAAAGTGGTCAGAGGATCTGAATAGACATTTTTCTAAAGAAAATATACAGACGGCCAATAAGTATATGAACAAGTGTTCAATATCACTAATCTCCAGGGAATTGCAAATCCAAACCAGGAAGTGATGTTACCTCACACCTGACAGAATGGCAATTATGAAAAAGATAAGAAATAAGTGTTGGTGAGGATGTGGAGAAAAGGGAACCCTTGTACACTGCATGTAGCTGCTATGGAAACAGTAAAAAAAAATGAAAATAAAACTACAATATGATCTAGTAAATCCACTTCTGGGTATTTATCCAAAGAAAATGAAAACACTAACTCAAGGAAAGACATGCACCCCCATGTTCATTGCAACATTAATTGAAATAGCCGAAGCATGGAAGCAACCCCAGTGTTCACCAATGGATGGCTGACCAAAGAGAACATTACGCACACCCTGGAAGACCGTCCAGCCATAACAAGGAAACCGCACCACTTCAGGACAGCATGGATGGACCTTGAAGGCATCATGCTCAGTGAAGTATCAAATAAAAGCCATCTGATAAAAGACAAATACCATCTCACTTGTGTATGGAATTTTTTTAAAAAGGAACTGAACCAAATTCATAGATAGAGAACAGATTGGTGGTTTTCAGAAAAGGGGGTGGGGAGTGAAATGGGTGAAGGTGGTCGAAAGGCACACGTTTTCAGTTATGAAATTTTAAGTCCTAGGCATGTCATGTGTAGCATGGGAACTATACTTAGTAATACTGTGTCGTGTATCTGAAAGTTGCTAAGAGAGTAGATCTTCAAAGTTCTCATCGCAAGAAAAAAAATGCATGACTACATGTGGAGACGGACATTAAGTAGACTTACTGTGGTGTCATTTTGAAATACATACCAAACTGAATCACTGTGTGGTACGCCCAAAACTGATATAACATGTCAATTATATCTCAATTTTTAAAAGGAAGCTATTACTTTTAGCTTTTATGAGATGCATAAACTATTTAGGGTAATAAGAAATTAGACAAAATATACAAAAATGAAAATTATTAATGTTCCTTTTGAAAAAAGTCTGGATTGCTTTTATATTATTTAAGGAATATTATTGAGAGATTTAAAATCAGAATCAGTCCAAGGCCAGCAGGAAACCTACCTCAGCACACTGAGTCCAACTTCCTACATGTTGGTGAGGGTCTGAGAGTCCTCCAGATGCCCAGAACACGTAAGGGCTGCTTGTTTTCCCCTTTCTCTCCTCTCTCTCAGCTCTTTGACTTCTGGCTGATAGAGGAGAAAGCCCCCAGAGGATGAAAGTCCTGGACCGCCACGCATTTCTGGGAATAGAGTGACCAGCTGTCCAAGTTTTAGCACTTACAGTCCCACAGCAAGGAAGCCCCTCAGTCCCATACACCAAAACGACTGCTCACCCACACCTGGGGCCCTGGGACCCAGACCTGGCCGTGCAGAGTTCTCTCGACTGCACTCAATTTTACTTCACAGATGGCGCCACTTACTTCCCTTAGTAGGATTATTTTACCAACATCCTGTGAGTCTTGTCAGGTGTGATTAAATTTAGGCAACACAAACGAACTGAAGAGGGAAATGAAATTATTATATTTTTTCCTGTGAAAACTGGTTAAGAGTTGAGATGATTGAAGGGGTTAAAGAGGGGTGTGCATGCCTCTGGATGAACACATATGAAACGGAACACGTATGAAACGGTGCATGCAGGGGTGTGTGTGTGTGTGCGCGTGCGCGCGTGTAACATACTTAGGAAGAGCGAGAACAGTCAGAGAATCGGACCTGGGCAGTAGCAGCCCCTAAAACGTGGGGAGAAGGCGCAAGTAGCTGCCAGGACGTCACACAGTTCCCTACATTGGTGTCCAGGGGGCGCCAGGAGCCTTCAATACAGCTCTGTTGCCTCTGGGGGCAAGTCGGAAGGAAGCCAGTGGATCTTGAGGTGAAGACTGAGAGTACGCAACCCACCACCTTTAGGAGTGGGGCATGCAAGAATGAGGTGTTTACAATCAGAGGAGTGCCCGAATTTCCTTCTCATTAACTCTAGATGAGTGAAATAAACACCTCTGCCTCCCTCGTTCCTGCTTTTAGCTTTGCAGGCCTCTTCCACTTTGGGAAGAATGAGAAACCTCATCCCAGTAATCCCTCTGGGATCTGTACCCTCTAGAGAGAGTGCTGAAAGGCTGTTTACAGCATGTAATAGTGGGGCCAGGCTTCCCACGCAGTGTCCCTGTCCCCTGGCTGCTTCCACAAGGCGCTGGGGCCTCTGGGTCACCAGCTTGCATGAATAGGGAGCTGATTGCTGATTGCCACTCCGCACTAATTGATGTATATTTATTTCATTTGAAATATTCTGGAAAAAAAAGACCTGTTTCTTAAAAGGAGAGATTTGTGTGAACACAGTGAACACTGGGGCCAGATTCCAAAACCACTAGGGGGTCAACCTTTTTCTATGTAAGAAGTGCTGCAGAGAGCCAAAGGGGGGTTCTAGCCTCATCTGGGAATCTAGGAACACCTGTGAGACAGGACCAGCTTGGTCTCCTTGTCTCAAACCAATCAATGGAGATTGTGAGAAACAACACAACAGGTCCCAAATGGAGTTGCTTACGCCAAGTCCATGTCACCAAGCTGAGACAACTCATCACAGTTTCAGCTCTCCCAGAAATGGAATCGGCACAAATAAGTCAGGTTACCTGCCTGATAGACCCTGACTCTCACAAAAGGAAAGTACGCTTGCATTTTGTACAGCTCCTCAGAGTTCCCTTCTATCTGCTAGATGCGATATTGCCCTGTTCAAATCAATCTTTACTCAAATCCCTAAACATTTTAATATGCATCAGTTTCTCTTTTGACACAATTAGAACATGTGGAAGTTGGTCCAGTGCTAGTGCTGGTGTTGACCTTTGCCAACCACATGACCTTGTGTGACCTCTGTAAACCACATGAAATCTGGACCTGTTTCCTGATATGTAATATGATGGAGCTTGGCTGGACAGTCCTCAAAGTCCCTCCATGTTGACACTTCATGAGGGTGATATCATTCACCTCAGAGGTAGTACCAGTTATCAAACTGTTCATTCTTGAGACCCCATCGCAGCTCTTAAAAATACGGAGAACTACAAGGAACTTTTGTTTATATGGGTTAATATCTTTCAATATTTATCATTATAACTTAAAACTGAGGATGTTTTAAAACACAAGATTACACAAGTCCTCATACAGAGAAATGACCTCATCATCCATCATATATTCTCTGGAAAATCCCCTCATGAAAATCAGAGTGAAATGCAGTAACATCTCAGTCTTATTATGAAATAATTTTGATCTTGTAGAACCCCTCCTAAGGGTCTCTAAGACCGTAGGGGTCCCAGGACCGCAGCACTGTGAACACCATTGGTGCAGTGAACGCCTCCAAAGCCAGTACCTGCACTTGAATCTTGGTTTTGCTATTTGCTGAATACATGACCTTGGGCATGTTACTTACGCACTCCGTGCTTCCATTTCCTGTGAAACTGCAATAACAAGGTGCCTAATTCACAGGCTTAAGAAAAATAATGCATAGAAAGTACCCCAACAAATATAAGTGTTCTGTTAACGTAGGCTATTATTAGTCAACTAAAGATAAAATTTCATTGAAAAGTACCTTTGGAAACCTAACAACAGAGAAAGAAAGAAAGAAAAAAATCACTTACCAAGAACCAAACTGCTACGTTTGCAGACGGCACCTAGAAAACCAGCCTTGGACAGAGAATTTCACAGGTCTTTAGGCCAGACTTCTCGGCCTCTGTGCTCGAGCCAGCCTGCTTCTGCAGAGTCCAGAGTGAGCACACGGGGCTTGGTCACAGCTCGGTCCTCTCTACGGCCAACCCAGAAGCTTCCCAGTTGTTCTGAAGCTTCCTCCACGGCTGCACGTGCCCAGCATGTACATAATTGAACAATTTCCTTGCATTCATCACCTGAGTACATTTCCAGAAATATGTGGGACTTCTTTTACTATTTGGAAGTCAGTACTGGTCACGATGGACAGACATATAGAAATTTTGGGTCATACGCCACAGGTATAAGACTCCCTCCAAACCCCTCATCCTTCCCCCTCACGTTTTCCATATGTCTTGGTTGATATAATTCAGAGGTTATGAGCTCTGAATGCACATTGCATTTGTGTTGCCACCCTTCAAGGCCAGGCAGGTTCATGGTCTTCATGCAGATGGAAAAACATTCACAGAATCGTTGGGATGTCTGGCATTTCTTTATCCACGGGTGGACAAGCCACAAACGCTGCAAGCTGCGTGTCTATCTGCATGTCTCATGTCATGGCCCCTGCTTCCCAGCGTGGCACCCATTGTGGCACCTGTACCCTTGCATGTCTCTCATCATCATCACCCCCACCAGGGACTCCCTACCTGTTGAAGTACTAGAGGGGAACAAAGCCGGAAAACTGCCAGAACATTACATGACATAACCTAATTCTGCACTTGTGAGCTCACTTCATGTTGTGGGAACAGTTTGTCAGACCCAGTCTCAAGGCTTTGAGAACACTAGTTATCAGACCCCTCCAAGGCTATGGGAACACTGTTTCCCTTAGCTACCCAGACACCTGGATGAGGAAGCCAGACTGCCTCCACTCACCCTGCAACATTCATCTGGAGAGCCGAAATACCATTGACCCTTGAACAACAGTTTGATGTGTGGGTTCACTTAAAGGCAGATTTTTCAAAAACCCACATATAAATGGATTCTTGCAGTTCAAACCCAAGTTATTCCAGGGTCAAGTCCACAGCTTGGAGCCCAATCCCCCAATGATTCTGATTTGATTCCCTCTCAGGGGTTACCTGCTCATTCAGAAGCGGGACCAGCGGGAGCCGGCACTGCTCTAACTGCCCTGTGGTTCTCAAAGGATGTTTCCGAGCCAGCAACATCAGTATCGCCTGCAAGCTTGTTAGAAATGCAGGCATGTTCTCAGGCCCACCCCCTATCTGTTGAGGCGGGGCCCAGGAATCTGTGTTTACCAAGCCCCCTAGGTGATTCTCACGCAAGATCAAGTTTGAAGCCCATGCCCTTGATTACCACACCTCCACAACTTCCAACCTCCACCATCTCCTCCCTCAACTAGGTAAGCCTGTAAAAAGAAAGTGTCAGGTTCCTTCTTTCCAGCTGCAAATACCTGTGTGGCCTGAAGTGGAACATTTGAGTGAGTCTGACATCATTTGCTTGCAAAGTCCCTCTGCAGAGGTGCCGAGTTTTCAAGTGAGTGAATAAGCCAAAGGTCACTGCATGTCGCACACGAACACAGACCCGTATTCAACTCAGTAAACATTAGTTGCTCACATTTTTATTCAAGCATCAGGCTACTGCTGAGGGCACGAGCGAGATAGGCACAGCTCAGCTCTGCCCTGAGGAGCACCTAGTCTAACAGGCACAGGACACAGAGACAAGCAGGAATGCTGGGGTCGTCAGAGAGACTGAATTCATAGCAACGCCAAGGTCACATGGTAGTTAATATTGATGGCAATGTCTCCGTGCAGCTGAGGGCAGCGAGCTGTATGCACAAGTCCTCACAACCTCACCCACTCCTCACACTCAATCCCCACCATAGCCTGTGATGTAGATTCTCGAATGTGACCCATTTTACAATTGGGAAACAGGTTTACAAAGAGCAAATACATTGCGAGGTGACACAGTTACCAAGTGGGGGCCCAGATTTAAAGCCACGTCTGTCTGACACCTGGTGATTATTCTTACATGTGCTACTTTTAACATGCAAAGGCTGTGACAGAGACTTTGGGAACATTTCCTAGCTAATTCCCAGAAAAGAAACTATGCTTAAAAGTTAGGGTTTGTGTAAATGGGTTGAGATGATGGCAGAATTCAAATTTCTGGTCAGACTGAGAGAGAACTGGAGGGAGAAACTGGGTCTTCCTGTTCGTACCCTTGTCACCTGCAGAGCACTTGGGGCTTAGAGGTCGCCTCAGAAACGCTGGCTGAGCGAATCCTCGGGGCACCGGTTGCTGCCATGCCTCGGGGTGTGCAGGAATCCGTCACTGTGCCTGCCTTGTCCCCACCTGTGACTTGTTGGAGAGGCTCTGACTCTTAGCAAAGCTGCAGAATGAGTGTCCCTCTAGCACAAATGCCAAAAAGACAATCCCAACCACAGTTAGCCTGTGCTAGCCTTCCGGCCAAAACTGCTGAAAAGAATGGGAAGTATTTGCAAATATGTAACATTATTTGAATGACACTTGGATTGGGTACACCTAACTCTATATTCTTAGTTTTCTTTATAAAAAGTCCATTTTACCCTGGCTGGTGTAGCTCAGTGGATTGAGCACGGGCTGCGAACCAGGCATCGTAGGTTCGATTCCCAGTCGGGGCACATGCCTGGGTTGCAGGCCATGTCCCCCAGCAACCACACGTTGATGTTTCTCTCTCTCTCTCTCTCTCCCCCTCCCTTCCCTCTCTAAAAATAAATAAATAAAATCTTTAAAAAAAAAGTCCATTTTACTTTGGAAACAGTAGGCTAACTGTATATGTATGTATGTGTATATATATGAGGGTGTATACATATATATGAGAATGTGTATCTGTGTGAGTGTACATATACCATGTACATATACATATATGTATATATTCCCACATAAATAACATGACTTTGTATCACAAAATCTTTTATTACAAAATCATAAGCATGTAATTCTGTAACATAACACTATCACACTCAAGCACACCATATGACATTTTAGGTGAAATGTTCAAATTAAAACTATAAATTATGACACCCATGTTATTGCCCTACAACCACACTCAAGCAGGTGTTACCTCTGCCGGACCCTGTGTGTGTGTGTGTGTGTGTGTGTGTGTGTGTGTGTGTGTGTGTTTTACATGACCATCAGCCTGACCACAGTTAATTTGTCCAAGAGTTGACATCCAATCCAAAGTGAGCTATTGACCTCTTTTTTTTTGGGGGGGGTGGACTTGAAGGGAAACTGAGTCTTCCTCTGGTGACTGGAGCTGGAAAGCACACAGGACACACTTGGGTGCACATGTCGCTGGCCACGTGAGGGATCGAGTCCATGGAAAGAGGAGGTAGCAGACGCCCTACAGACAGAGCAGCAGAGACGAGGGAGGGCCCTCCTGGCTCTGCGAGAACCCAGCTTTAGTTCATCCCGAGGTGCCCCCGCCTCCCTGCTCTTTCCCAGGCATGGTTTTTCACCATCCCCTCAGACTTTGTGACTCAACCCATTCCCCTTGGAGACGAAGCTCATGGGAATTCTGGTTCTGTCCCTCGTAACCACAGCCCTGACCCAAACAGGCGTTGAACGGCTTCAGGGGGATTAAAATGAAAACAAAAGAGAAAACAAGCAATAGCTCCAACTTCTCATTTTTTGGCTGCCTCGCATCTTTCTTAAACATATGAATTTTAGGGTTAGTTATGTCACATTTAACCTTTATTTACTTTTCCTCACCTGAGGGCACTTTTTCATTGCTTTTGGAGAGAGGGGAAGGGAGGAAGGGAAGCAGGGAGGGAAGAGGGGAGAGGGAGAGAGAAACAGTGATATGAGAGAGAAACGTTGGTTGACTGCCTTCTTGAACTCACCCTGACCAAGGATCAAGCCCACAACCTTACACAGTGTAGGACCATGCTCCAATGACTGAGCCACGCCAACCAGGGCCAGTCACGTGATTTTCCAGCAAACTTTTTACTGAATTGTAACACACACAAAAAGCACTGAGCAATCATGACTGTTGACAAAATACGCCTCTGTGTCACCAACACCCGGATCAAGAGTCAGAGCATTTCTAGCAACTCCGAAGCCCCCTTCCGGCTCCCCTGCCCGAGGAAGTCCCCACCTCAAGGCAGCCACTGGCCTGTCTTCTGATGTGGAGATTAGTTCTGCCTGTTTCTGTACTCTAAGAAGCACGTTCTGTTCCGCATCTGGCTGCTTTTCACATTTGTGTTGCATGTGGTTGTAGACTGTTCTCATTGCTGAGTCACATCCCGAGTAAAAATTTTAACCTTATTTTCACTCATGGACAGTAGCCTGGAAGTCGGTACTGGGCACCTAGTAGAAAGAGCTGTTTGTTCTCTTGGTGATACATAGATCATGATGGGGAAAGATCTAATTCAGCAAACTGCCTGGAACTTTTCAGCAGAGAGAACTTGCTTTTATGAAGTTGGAGGCTTTATTGAGATTATTACCTTGCTCAGCACAAGCGAGGACAAAGGCTGTTTCCTTCTCACAAAGGAGGAAAAACAACGAATGAGCTGCCCCCGTCCTTGTTCAACATACAGCTTCTGATAGAAAAGCCTGCCACAGTTCTCCTCAAAGCTGACCCTTCCGAAAACCTGGTCAGACTGCACATTGTTCTTTTCAGCATAACAGCATTCCGTGACTGTACAGGTCAATAACTCTCTAGTGCAATTAATATCGTGATTCCTGGAAGGCAACACCATCCTTCTAATGTTTTACCAAGCAAGCAAACAGTAATTCATCCACAGGGCTCCTCTCTCAGGCCTTTCCTCACCAGCCTTGAGATTCAAATTCCGAATATAATTTTCATCAATACCTGCAGTGTTCCTTCTTTATGCTCCATGGGAATTGGAATGTAAATAATTACTAGTCCCAGTTCTGGTGGTTTAAACAATAAGGAAAATTTATTCTTTCTCATCACAGGAAGTGTGGGGATGGGTTAACTTGGTTCAGTGACATCAACAAGGATCTACCAGGTTCTTTTCGTATCGGACTGTCTGCCCCATAGATCGGAGCAGTGCGAGGCCGTTCCAGGAGCCATATCCAGAAGCAGGAACTTCCTACAGCCCTGCCACAAAAGAAGATGCATTTTCTCTCTCTCTCCCTAGAAGCCTTCTTCACAGACCCAACATGACTCATTAGCCAGAATTACATTCAAGCCCATTGATGAAACCAACCAATGGTGGAGGAAATGGGGTTACCATACTTAGCACAAAACAACAGTGTTTATCCCTATAATTAGGAATACAGTCCCCTTGCCTGACTCACTTTCAAATACAACAATGGCTGTGCCAGGAAGGAAAAAGGGGAGAAAGTAGCTGAAAGCTACCCAACCACGGTCTTCCACAGTCCACTCCTTTGGCTTTCCAACATCTGGACACACCTACGCAACCCATGTTCACACCATGTTCATACTTCCACACAATTTATGTAGTCCACACGTCAGTGGAAATAAACTGAAGTCTCACCAAAAGGATAAATCTAATAACACTCCCATTCAAGAAAGTGGCTGTTGTCACTGATCCACAGCACCTAGTATTTGCTGCAGGATGGGAACAGCAAGTACCACTCCCCTGACCCAGCCAACAGGGCCATCCGGCTCTGCTTTGGGGAGGATCCCCCTTGTCTCCTGGCCTCCTGGACTCCATGGCCACCTCTCAGGTGAGCACTGGAGAGATTCTCCCCTAGAGACTGCTGGATTTAGCAGCCCACTTCCTACAGACACAAATTCTATGGCCTCCAAACCACCTTAGGACTTGAACAGTCCCAGCCTTTTGCCAGTTAGGTTTGGAATTTACCCATAATGGCCAACAGTCTTGTCTGAATGAGGTCCGAGGGTCCCACAGTTCCTATTTCCTCGCCATGCTTCTCTACGCTCTGCCTGCCCACAAGAGCAAAGTTTAACGGCCTCCACCTTGACGCAATTGACACAACAGCTCTGTGGTGGGAGAGGGAACACATCAGAGGAGGGGAATGCAGCCTTCCCAGGGTGTCTAAGCTGGATGGTGCCTCTTGTCTTGTGAAGAATGTTTGATGGGAGACCTTATGGGGATTTAGGTGGGGATTCAGATTTGTTTTTATCCTAATCCCATCAGTCTTATGTCTTGCCAAATATCTTTCTTTTTTGCCTTTTGTGGTTTGCTTTGATTTTGTACAAAGTTGGGATTCCTAACCTTGAAAATGCCCAAATTATGGAACTTTAAACCATCTTAGATTGCAGGTTATAGGCAGAAAGAGTCCACATTGAAAATCTGTATATTCTTCCACATCTGCATTCAGACATGGCACATTTCATCTGAGCCTGCCCCTGAGACTAGCAAAATAACCAGCAAGTGCCAACATCCCCAGTTTTTCTCCATTATCTCTAATCCTACAGTGTCTGCGGGCACATGATTAGGAACCTGAGGTCCCACAGATGGCAATGTGCCAAAGCCGTGTAGACTCAGAAATTCTGAAATATGGCTTTTGCCATTACAAAACGCGTACGAGCTGCATGTGGGGAGGAATGAAGCAGTTGACCACCAGGAGAAGCCAGGAACTGTCAGGCCTCAGTCCTTGAAGCACCAGCTTTGCATTTTCCTTTTATGCACGAGTGCGCTGCAGCTGACCCTGCCTACTCCGCCCCCCAGACACGGTTTCAGAATCTACAGCAAAGGGAGGCTCTTTTATTCACAAGTAAACACACTTCTGAAAGGGAGTTGAATACGCATTTTGAAAACAAGGTGAATCACAGCAAAAAATGTAAATTCGTATCTGAAAATAGATTAAGATACTCTTCCTACAAAAGGGGGGATCGTAGCTTAATCAGAAGAACAGAGCAGACTGTAACATTAAGAATTTCTTTGTTCACTGAGATGACATGAAGTTCTGTCCATCGTGAGCGGTCTTCACTTTTTTAGGTAGGATGTTTGTGTTCATCAGTGTTCCACTGATGGCCAGTTGATCTTCCTCCATGGCCCCTGGGAGAAGGAGACACGCTAGTGCAGCATGGAGCCTCCTGGTCCTTGCACCCTTATTCACAGAGCACAGGAATTCACACTGAATCCCATGGGACTGGGCAGCCCTGGCGGTCCCAGCATTCCCACCAGCCACCTGGACTCACCATGAGGTTCTGGTGGCATCATTCTCACCCTGCAAGGGTGTGACATTTTTTATGTTAAGCCAAGTCAAATTTCTTTTCAGGAGTGACTGCCCCTATTTTGGTATGGGGTTTGAATATTAATCAACTTTCTTTACACAAGCTCAGTACATTTGACCAAAACAGAACTCTGTTCCAAAAACAAGGTGGATATGACATACCATGTTCACCAAGGCATTCCTTATGGTTAGCACGTTTCTGGTGCCTGGTCAGGACTTGATAACCACTTACCGTACAAACGAATAAATGAAAAGAGTTGTGCCCACAGGAGCTTAAACACCGTCGGCTTTGAGCATTTCATTGGTCGCATTGGGTTGTGTGCAACTTACTGACCGTGAGAAGAGGAGATGGACATGGAGACGCCAGATCATTGTATATTTGAAATTATTTAGCGTTTCGTTACATTTTGAGTCTTGCTTTTCTTGTCAAATACTGTCTATCAACATCTATTCCCTCCCTGGGAGTGCTCTAGGCAGCAAGAAGAAAGTTAAAATTTCCAGAATGAATCTCTTTCTACATTTTCTTCCCCCACCCCAAATACCTCATCCTGAGCCAGGGGGCTGTGCAGCCCAGCCCTGACACTACCGCTGTGACTGGCCCCACTGAGACCCTTTAAACTCTGCCTTTCCCTCCCTCTTCTGCCCATCTCAGAAACAACTGCCGCCTTCCAACCTGGCAACCTCATTCTCATCACTGGTACAGTTGCTACCATGGCAAGTCACATGCACGCAGCTGTAGAAATACTAAAGCACATGGCTCTCCTTCTTGCTCCGCCACATCGTGAGTTCCTTGAGAACGGGCACCCACTTGCAGGCCTTGCTTCTGGTACAGTGCCAAGCCCATAATTAACACTTTTGTTGAGTGGAAAAATAAATGAATAAACATCAGAGATATATTTTTTCCTCCTCTGTGAATGGAGAATTTAAAGGTAAAAAAGGATAAAATTCCTTCTCTTACTGTGGAAAAGTTCAAGACTTAGCTGGAAAGTCAATGAATTCGAGAAGTAGTCTAAGTTTCTTTGAAGTAGTCTAAGTTCTGAAGAATGAGAATAGCAAATGAAAATTCCTTCTCATTAACACAGGGTGTATGTCATTTCCCCTTGGGACTATCATGGTGACCCAACTGTAACTAATAAAATGAAGTGGAAGTGATGTGGTGTAACCTCTGGGGCTAAGTCGCAGACGGCCATGTTGCTGTCCCCTGGTTCTCTCTGGACACTCACTCTGGGGAAGCCTGCCCTGCCACCGCCTAAGAAGTCTGACTTCCCACCACATAAGAAGTCCAATTACCTGGGACCACCTCATGGAGAAGCCACATATAGGCCGCTGGCCAGCCCCAGAGAAGGTCCCAGTCGACAGCCAGCTTCAACTGCTGGCCACGTGCATGAGCCTCCCTGGATGCCCAGCTCCAGTTGAGCCTTCTCATGAAAATAGCCCCAGGTGACATCTGCCGGCAACAGCTTGAGACAGTTCAATGAGAGCTGCTGATCTGCTCCTAAATCTGACTCCAAAATCACAAGCAAAATGATTGTTTAAAACTATTGAATTTGGAGGTAACTTGTTACACATTAGTTGTAACTAGACTAGTTACCAGTGGGGATCGCTACCAGAAAAATCCTTGAGTTTTTCTCCCATAGTCCTGAAGGGGGCAGTGCAGCCTCTGTCGCACTCAGAGCAGGCATACCCAAGGGCTCAGCAGTGAGTTTCCCCGTCCACAGATAAAAACAGCATCCAGAGCTTGTGCACGTAGGATCCATCAAAATGTAAATTAAAATCACAGAGGACTTCTGGAATGGAAGCAGTTGTTGCTTAATTAAGGAAAGAAATGCAAAACCTGTCTAAGATGAGAGTCATAAGAATAATTATTAGAGGCTTAAACAAAGTGATGTTTCTTAGTTACTGAACAAAGACTTGGTTACCAGACGAGCTCAGAAATTATTCTCCTCTGCAAGGAAATGCAGGGGAAAACAAACCATTCACAGAAACACCTCGTGACTGACGCCAGCTCGCCCCTCACGTGGGGCCGTGATGCTGACTTCACCCCCTAAAATGTCCCCATGACTAATCTCTGACAATCAGTGCAAACTTAACAAATATACTCTCCAGCCAAGGCAGCAGTAGGAAACCTTTCCATATGGCCAGATCTTTCCACTGGCAGGAGAGTTTGCAGGATTCGTAAATTAAACCTTTCGCTGGCCCAGAAGGAAATAATAATGCATGTGCCCCCAGTGTGCCTCCTCACTTTGCTCCCTTCCTGTCAGAAATGTGGTCCATCCACGTGCAGCTGAGCAGAAGGCTTTCTGAGGTCGTGCCCTTCTTTGCCTGCCCTTTTCTGTTTATCCCTTCAGCTCTACCCACACTGGGGAATAGTTGTCCCAGCCTGGCCTGAGGGGCAGTTAAAAGACAGCTGAGCTGTCCTCACCTACATGTCCCCCCAGCCTGGCAGGCCAGGGACTAGGGCAGCCCCCGGACAAAGGGCACACGGGCAGAGCTTTGGTTTCCGGCAGTGACTCCTGCTCAGGAACTGGCTCCCGGTAGCTGTCCCCAGGACTGACAACTGAGAACTGTAACCTATTTCTTGGCAGCCCCTAATTTGAGCAACCTCCTTGCAAAGATCCCTTCGCTGTCCAGAGAGGCAGCTGCTTGCACATTGTCTCCGAAAAGCTACACTGGACACACCCATGGGTCACCTCAGAGAACAGAAGGTGGGAGATGAGGTGGATGGAACTCTGAGCACCCCCACACACACATGACAAGCAGAGCATCTCGTCTTCTTTCCATTTCACATGTTTTGCTTAAAATATTTCATTTTTAGAGGAAAAAGTTTATGCCCCTAAAAATTATTTGGAAACCACTGCAGAGCTTTGGAATCAGAAGTCTGTAAGCTTAAACCCCCGTTCTACACCTTACTAAGTAACACTCACTGAATGCCTCTGACATCAGTTCTTCTGTAAATTGAAGATAATGATGCCAAACTCACAGGCAGAGGGAGGATCGGTTCAGATGATGTGTTCAGAAAATCTGGCATATACTAGTTGCTCAATAAATGATGAAGGTTGGGGCTTTGAGGGCCAGTAAATATTACTTTCTTTTTCTCTGCCTAAATTTAGAATCAATTGAGAAGAGGACTCAAGAATCGGAAAGATAAAGACCAAAAGGAGCAAGCTGTTTGGAGAACGAGGTTTAGCTCTGCAGCAGCAGTGGGCTTTGTAACACGCACCCCAGAATTAAACTGACCCTCTCAACCACAGGAAGAGCTGGAAATCTGCAGGTCTCCAGGGCAGGGAGGGCTCCCTTGTATAATTTACAACATACAGAATCTCTCTGCAGAAAGGCAGGTCCCAAATAAGTACATAGAAGGACAGAGCTGAGTTGTAGACACAGTTCTCTCAAGTTCACTAACAGATAAATCACCCCAGACCACCCTGTACAGTTGCACATGTTATTCACTGCACAGCTGTGAATTATACCATTTATTATATTTTTTATTTTTATTATTATTTTAATTTGCCTTCTAACAATAAATGTTAGGGTCTGCCCTGCCTGGTCTCAGGAAGCTGTAACCCCTCGCGACTTAGGCTGAGTGAGAGACCTCTGAACCAAGAGACGCTAAGGAGACAAACTTATTTCCCTGGCATGAACGCTGCCTGTTCTGTGTCTGGCCTTCAATGCTTGATCAGTTAGCCAATGATAGGTAAGATTTCCCAAGGAGGGAATTGCCTAAAACAGGCATGATCACGTGGAGGCCTCAGGAAAGGACTTGGGGGGCTGTGAAAATTAAGGAGTGATGGACATCAACCTATGACCCCTCAGCTTTGTCAAAGCCTGAGTCCTTGTTCTGGCTGTGATAAATCCAAGTCTCCTGGCTGCCTTTGTCTCCTCTGCCTGACTCAGGCCTGCGGAAATAACAGGGGCAGTGCAGTCCAGACCAGAGTCGGCGGACCCCTGGGGTAATCAGGCCTGGGACATAGAATATGCAAGATCCTGTGAGATCTGCTTTCTGGAGGATGCTCTTGAATTAGAATATGAAGGCACAGACAGGAAATTAAACTAGCCTTTTAGGTCCTGTAGTCTTTTTAAATGATAAAACCCAAAATCTCAGCCCAGAATCCCAGCGGGAGTTCTGTCAGCCTCTTTGAAAATTACCTACTTGTTTGATCTTCCCTGCCAGACAAGAATCCACAAACTGTATCTGTATTCTTAATAAAAGCCTACTGAGGCAGCAACTCAAGGCACTCTCCACTAGAGAGAGTGGCTGTTTCGTACCTATTTCCCCACAGGACTCAATTGTCCATGTATATGTTTTTCTCATGTTTCAACGAGCATCCACAGCAGGGTTGGATACTGCTGGCCAGTATCCTCCTCAAATAAATCCAGTAATTTCCATGGGTCACAGTCAACAATGGCATTAATATCCCCAAATTTTGTAAGATAGCAAGGGAAAAGCAAAATATCCGCTGGAAAAGCATCACAAGACAAAATTCACCAGATTTAATCATGCCCATTTATGACAAGCATTTTTTTTCCAAAGTGAAGGATGGGTAAACCCCACTGTAGCCAAAATGGACAACACTGCTCGTTGAGTGACACTGACATGCAAGAGCCAAGGGTCACCCTGGCTTCCTCATCAGGGAGGACTGCTCTGGGACAACAGGCTCCACATGCCTGCTGGGCCATCTGACATCAGCCCTGCCACATATCTGTTGTCAGGGTGACCTTTGGAGTAATTTCCCAAGGGTGCTCATTCATATTGTGAGTGGTATTAGTTGGCACATTTAACTCCTGGGGTCACGCAAAGACTTGCTCTCAGCCCACTGAATCAGACTATTTCTATTCACCGCCAGGGTGTTTCTTGCCCCGAATCTATGCAGATAAAAAGGGCTTTTACAATAAGTCCTCAGCCTCTTTTAACAGGAAAGCTAATCTTGAAAGGGGACCAACAGCTCACCCTGATGTCGCAGTGTTCAGTGTGTATATACCCCACTGAGATGAAAATCTTAACTCAGTGTGAAGATAAGTATGTCCCCACATCTTTCTAAAGACATTCGATTGAGCTAGTGTTAACACTAGTCTTGAGTTGCCAGAAATACTTGGAAGAGGGACAAAGATTATTTAATTTATTTTGGTCTCATTCCTTTGCACCTACTCTCCCTAGCTTTCTGCTGAAGGCCTTTTGCCATATTTGGTTTTAAGAAATGGACCAGGTCTTATTTGTGGGATACAAGTATGAAGAAATAACTTAACCTGTTTGGTAAAGTATTTCTGAGGGCAGGGGGTTAAAAGATTTGGTGATGGCTCTCTGTAATTATGGAATTTCTATGAAATTTTTTATCTAAAAAACTCCATGGATTTAAACAAGAAGCCAAACAATGTAACAGCAACAGCTACCATTTGTTGAACTTTCACTGTCCTGTGTACAATGCAGTGTGCTGAGTGCTTTCCTTGCAGTGTTTCTTCTGATCCCCACTGTGCCTTTCTGAACTTGGTTCTATCATAATGTCCATTTCATGGAGGAGGAAACGAAAGGATCAAGTAACTCACCATAAGAACACAGAGCTGGTGATTTCCAGGGAGATTCTTGGATCCAGGTAGCCTGACTTCTGAGGTTGGAAGAATGTGTAGAAAGCATTGTTGTTCCTTAAAAGATTCAAACAATATAACTTGTGTTTATTTTTCTCTAGAAAGATCATTGTGGTTTCAACTAAAGTTAAGGGGTTTAACCAACAACAGAACCTGATGGAAAATTGGCTTTCTTATTTCTAGAGGCAAAGGCTCCTGATTTATGGAATAAACCTAATTGGAAAAGTATGTCCAGCAAACAACTCTGTTAAAGAAAATTGCTCCTACTTAGGAGGCATATAACGGACTATGAACAATAGCAAAATAGCCTCTGCATCACTGCGCTGAAAATGGCCTCTTCTTTAGCTTCTTCCCCAATTCTAAACTGAGATGGTATTTTATACAATCAGGCTGGGGTGAAGCCCTGGTCTCAATCAAAAACACAAAATACCTGAGAAGCCTGGAGATAATTCAGTTCCTAGTGGTCTTTATATCAGTATAAATGAGGGATCTGAAAATAAAAGAATAGAATAAAATTCTGGGTAAATTTGTATGAAAATAAAATAAAACTGAAGAATCCTCTTGAAAAGTGCAAGACAGAAATCTTTTTAAAGATTTTATTTATTTATTTTTAGAGAAAGGGGAAGGGAGGGAGAAAGAGAGGGAGAGAAACATCAGTGTGTGAGAGAATCATCAACTGGTTGCCTCTCGTGCCCCCAACCGGAGACCTGGCGCATGGCCCAGGCAATGTGCCCTGACTGGGAATCGAACCCATGACCCTTCGGCCTGTGGGACGACGCAACCGGGATGCTGTGGTGAGAAAGCCTATTGGAATCATTTTAAATTGCATTGGATTGATATTCTGATTAAGTTTTAAAGGCAACAATACATTTTCATTAATTAAACAAGATTTGAAACCATCATTATACAGAGGTCAATTGGTTAGCCGCTTTTAGCTCTCTGGATACAAAGATTTCTAAATAAGCCTCATTGTTTGGAAATTACCTATTACTTCATCAGAAACAATCTTCCCAGGTGAGGTTGGGGGAAGATAGGAGATCAGCATCGGAAACAGTACAGGAAGTATTTCATGGGCAGCCCAAAGTCATAGACTGCCTTATGTCCTATTAGAATAGAAAGCAGTCCTAGAGCTAAAACAAACTCAGGAAAAATTCTCTCTGACTCAACCAGAATCAAGCTTGGACAATCCAAGGGCAACCTCAGGAGCTAATTCTATATATTATCCACCAATGCCAGCCATCACCATTATCATTCAAAACTCATTGAACTATTGAGCATGATGTTAACGAGTTGGGGTGTAAAGATACACACTTGGTTCCCATAATAAGGAGCTCAGAGTAAAATTGAGGAGACAGGGCATTTCCATATCAAGATAGATCGTGATTCTAACCATGTAATGGTCCAGAAAAAAATATTTTAGTGACTTAAATGAGCAAAGTCCTGGGAGTGGGGGCAGAAAGTCGGTCTGTAAGGGTAGGTAAGGATTCCAGAAAGGTGAGAGGAAAAAGGCTTTCAAAGTCTAGATCTTCATCTTGAATCTGGTTTAAAAATTAACATAGTTTTAATTAACATAGACTCAAGAATTTATTCATGCGAATTTATTACACTGTATATAATGACTTGTGTACTCTTTTGCATATGTTACACTTCAACACAAACTTTAATTTTTTAAAAAATTTAACTTTAACTTAAAAAATGTTAAAGGAACACATACTTGTAAGATAGCTGAGTAGCACAGAACACTTTAAAATAGAAAGTGAAAGCTTTCCAGGTCATTCTCATTTGTACCTCCCCCGCCACACACACTGTTCCTCCCCTTCCTAGCTGCAGGAAACCCACCTGCTCACAGGCACCTGCAGTGGCTCTCCTCCCTGCAGCCACGGTTACAGCTGACAGCTGGGGCATGAACCTTTCAGGGGCCTGCAACGCAAGTGGGGAAGGCTTTCTGCTCCTTGAAGTCCCAGACTTTGTTATTGTTCCTAGGCAGGGTTGCAAGATTTAGCAAAAACAAAAACTAGAATTCTCAGTTATATTTGACTTCAGAAAAATAACATGATATTTTGGTAAAAAATGTATCCCATTCAATATTTGGGATACACTTACACTGAAATATCGTTTGCTTTTATCTGAAATTCAATTCTAACCGGGTATCCTGTCTTTTACCAGGAAACCCTCCACTGGGGACACACAGACCTACAGCTGGAGTCGGCTCCCTACTCGAAAGTTACATGGAAAGAGAAACAGTGTTTATAAAGTTCTAGAACTTGGCCTCTGTTTATTTTATGTCTTTATTCACTTTATTTAATGCATTATTTGTTTTTAGTTTAAAATGTATACATGCTTATGGATTTAAATACAATTTTTAACATTACAGAGAACTACTTCAGCAGAAATGGTAGTGCAAGAACCTCCAAACATTCGCTCCTCCATAAAAGCAAAAAGAATACAGCAACAACTGTCAAAATTAACATTTTCAAAACTCTATATATGAACCCAAAGCTGGCAACAATCCAAGGAGTGTTTATTCAAAATAAGTGGTTGAATCTCAATAACACAAGTAAGACTTGTGATGTTTTAATTTGTCCTACTTCCAGCCCCTTCTTCGAAAATCCACAGAAGTCTTGAAGTGCACAAGCTCCCTAAACACTGTGAGCAGCAGGCCTGGGTCCAAGAGCACGGTCAGCCTCACCTGCGCTTTCTCCCCGTCGATCACCAGCAAGTGAGCTTCTCTTTGCCAGTTCATCGTTTCATTCCCACCCTTAGGCCACTAACAGACACTTAGGTGCAGATGCATTAAACACACACACACAACGACATAGATGGATAAGGGCTTCCCCATCGCCCCAAGGCTGCCTTCCTCCTGGCCAAATCTCGAGTTATACCACAAAGCTGTTGACTCCAGAATTTGTTTTCTACTTGTCCTTTGTGGTTCTTGTACCTTTTCCTTCTCTTCCTGTCTTCCTTTTGGCTTATTGTACATTTGAGAACTATTATTTGAGAACTCCTTCCTGGAATTGCAGCTACAACTTTTCGTTGTGCTTCTAGCGCTTTCTGTAGAGTTTATAGTGTACATATGTAACTTAAGTCTGTCTTCAAGTGATGTACAGTGTAAGTACACTCTCAGAGGTGCACAGCATCAAACATTCTCCCCTCTGAGACTTGGTGCTATTTTGTCTTACATTTTATACCACACAATACATTGTTATATTTCTGCTCTAATCAGCAGATTTTTAAAAATATTTTAAATATTAGTAATAAATCTTACATTTACTAACTTAGTTATTTCCAGTGCTTTTCACTCCTTTTTTGCTTATATGATTTTCTCTCTGGTGTCATGTCCCTTCTGCCTGAAGGACCACCCTGAACATTTCATCTAGTCCTGGCCCTATACTCTGCGGGCAATGACTTCTTTCAGCTTTTGGATGTATGAAAGTTGTCATTTTGCTTTTATTTTTAGAAGGTATTTTCACTGAGTAAAGAATTCTACTTTTAAAGCTCCTTTTCTTTCAGTACTTGAAGATATTGCTCCACTGTTTGGTGCATTTTTCCAACAAGAAATCTATTCTAATTCTTATTCCTCTGTTACATGATATGTGATGTCTTTTTTTTTCCTCTGAATGCTTTTAAGATTTTTTCTTTATCACTAGTTTTAAGCAAGTTGATTCTATGTGCCTTTGATGCAATTTCCTTTATGTTTATTGTACTTGGGATTTATTGAACTTCTTGGATCTATAGGAGTTTTTTCCATCAAATTTGGGGATTTTTCAGGCATTAATTTCTTCAAATATTTTTTCTGCCGTCCCTCCTTCAGAGACTGGAATGTCACAAATATTTGGCTGCTTGATTTTGTCCCATAGTTCACTCATTTTTCTGCTCATTTCTCCCTCCTCCTGTCCCCCCTCCCATTTTGGGGATTTCTATTGCTATGTCTCAGATCCACTAATTTATATCCAATCTGCCATTGTTACCACACAGTGCATTTTTTCTACCTCAGACATAATTTTCATGTCTAACATTTTGATTTGGATATCTTTTATATCTTCCATTTCCCTACTTACATTCAATATTTCCTCCAGTGTCTTGAACATATGGAGGGCAGTTATAATAAGTGTTATATGTTATTATTTACTAATTATATTTTGTATGCCATTTCTGTTATTTCTGAGAGCCTACATTTCCCAAAAGTTTAGCCCCAAATCCAGGCTAGCCAGAATTTTCTAAAAGAAAAGTCTGCTTTTGCCCTCTGCTGGAAGCTGCAGGAAGAAGTCTTACTGGAGACGGTGCCCAGGTTCATTAAACTGGCAGCTTCAGTGGAGATGCAGGTAAGAAGGAGAGAAGACTCACCCAGGGCCTCTGAAAACTGACTAGCTGACCACGTCTGTTGCTTCCTCCTTTGATAAACTAAAATGCATGTATAGGAATGGAATTCTCTGATGAGTATACACGTACCTGGAACAACCTCAAAAACCATCTAGGGATTTTGCCAACCAGAGGCTGGCAAATATGACCTAAGAGCCAAATCTAGACCGACCTATTTGTTGAAGAGTTGTCTATGGTGGTTTTGCTGCTATCATGACAGAGTTGAGTAATTGCAACAATCATATGGTACCCATAGCCAAACATATGTATCGTATAGCCCTTTACAGAAAAAAGGTTGCTGACTTCAGAACTAGGCCAGTGGTTTCTCAACTTTGCTCTTTGAAGTCAGAACTGCTCTGCAGGGGCACTTTGGGGTTTCCATGGGAGGAAGGGAAGGGGGTGGTACCCACCACCACCACACCACAGCCTCCTGCACTTGGAGGTAGCAACTCTCTTTTTGTCTGTGAAGTTGTTTTTTTAAAATATATTTTTAAAGATTTTATTTATGTATTTTTAGAGAGGGGGATGGGAAGGAGAAAGAGAAAAACAGCAATGCGTTGCTTCCCACACACCCCCAACTGGGGACCTGGCCCACAACCCAGGCATGTGCCCTGACTAGGAACAAAGCCAGCAACCTTTTGATTCACAGGCGGATGTTCAATCCACTGAGCTACAGCAGCCCAGGCTGTGAGGCTGCTTTCTAAAGTTCCTTTGGAAAATAGCACTTTAGAAAATTTAAAGCTACTATTTTGAACATTTTTTTTTTCAGATTTAAAAATGAAGACTGGAGAGCAAAAGTACATTTATCATTTGGTGTAACATAGCTGCTTATATCCTGAATTCCGTGATTCCCAGGTTTAACAGTTCTTCACACCACCTCAATTAAAATCAATTAGGAGAGGGCTGTCCTGAAGAACCTCTAACCAAGGGGGGAAAAAAGCAGAGTGAAGGGAGCTCCCCCTAACCAAGGGGGAGCGGCAGAAGAAAGTCTGCCTTGAGCTAGAACCCCCAGATACACAGCACCCCGCCCCTAACAGCCATGGCCCTTGATGTCTGGGACTCTTGTGGAGCTGTCCCACTTGTGAAAAGAGCTGCGGCTTACTCGGCCTCCTGAGTAAGCATCGATAGGAACATTCAAGGGTTGAGAGACCCAGAAATAGAGGTCAGAGGGTGATAAACTAAAAGAGAAAGGCAAGAGAAGCAAATGCGGACACAACACACAGAGGAGCTGGGAACACAGGAAAGCACCTGGGCTGGGGTAAATTTGCTGTGGAAACAGGCCTGATGGGAATCCGGCACTCTCTTCGGCACTGACCCCAAACCTACAAACTCCACTCAGCAAAACCAAATATCTAGTAAGACCCACATTTTATGAAAGGCAGTTTGGCATATATTTATACTTCCTCAAGCATAAACTTTGGGGTCTCATACTCCCCACTCCAAGTGGCCTATTATTATGGATTGAGTGTTTGGTTCCCCACCCAAAAGCCCAAAAGCCACATGTTGAAGCCCTAACCCCCATTGTGCTGGAGGGGGACCTTTGGGAGATAATTAGGTTTAGATAAGGTCAAGAGGGTGAGGCTCTCATGATGGGATTACTGACTTTATTAGAACAAGAAGAAACACCAGAGTTTCCTCTGCACAACCTGCGCAGGCACAGGGAGGAGGCAGCCGCATGCAAGTCAGGAAGAGAGCTGTCGCCACGAGTGAATCTGTTGGACCTTGGGTTTGGACTTTCCAGTCTCCAGAACCTGAGAAATAAATGTCTGTTATTAAAGCCACTCAATCTAGAGTGTTTTATTACAGCCACTCATGCTGGCTAAGGCACATATCAAAATATTTTTTCAACGTGCCCTTCACAATAACTCTCCTTATTTATTGGCAGTCCCAAGCTGCAGTTGAGCAATGTTATTTGTTTTTATCCCTTAGTTACTGTGAAATGGGTGACCAGCGATGTTTTCCTCTGTGAACTGGCTTTTGGAAATCTTGGAAATAAACTTAGTTCTCTCCCTAGCTCATTAATGCATTCCCAGCTCCACTTTATGTCCCTGACTATTTTTTTTCCCTGTTTTAAGTGAAAGGTGTGCACCTACATATGACCTGTGGAGATACACAGATGATGGCAGCCACCCCCTAAGTCAGCCTGGCGGTAGCAGTGGTAACTACCAAAGGGAAGGGGAAATTATAAAGTTCCAAATCCCACCCCCATATGGAGGTTTGTTTTCCCTCCCCTGCTAAACCAGGAAATTTGGATTTGACTGCTCTTGCCATTACTGCTACCACTGGTCAGCGTCTCCCAAACCATTAATAGAAGAGAACTTTGTAATGGAAATCAAGGTTGGAAATTAAGGTCGAACTGCATCATAACATCCCATATTCTGATAACAGTAGAGGCATAAAAATTGTAGAGATCCATGGAAGGCTACTGGCCAATTAAACCTTATAGGAACAAAGTTTGGTTTGTTTGTTTCTTCATTTATATTGAGAGATAATTCCAAAAGCCTGTGAGTGTAGGAAGCTCACACAAAGAGGGAACTAGAACCATCCTCTGACCAAAATAAAAATTTAAAAAGCTGAGAATTTTGAAAAGCTGTCCTACTCATGACAATGTCTAGAGAACCCAACATAATACTAGCTGGGAAAGTGCCAACAGATCTTGAAGGTAACTAGGGCGCCGGGTAGAAAAAACTTACCCAAGTCACTAGAAATGAAAGCCCATACCACATAAGGCTATAAAGCCAAAATGTTCACTACCCTCATATTTCAGGAAACCAAAGTGGTCAATTGACATTAAAATGGTCTAGGATTTGTGAAAACTACTGGGACTGAAGCAGAAGCAAACTCAAAATAGTTCCATAGGAGTACTTCTGCAATTCAGAGCACACAGGAACTACCACATCCAGGAACCCCCAAAAGACACTAATACAACTTCATTTTAAAAAATTATAAACTATACAGAAAATAATTGACCATGGGGGAGAACTGGCAGATGCAACAGACAGGAGAAGCAGCATTTTTAAGGTCTAGAGAAAGTAGAGTCATCCTGAGACTAAAATAGAAGTACGCTTAAAATAATTAAAGACATCATAACGAAAGAACATAATAGAATATAAAAATAAATAGAGAAAACAATAGAGCTTTTAGAAATTAAAACCTATTTAAATATCAGATTAGACTGTACAGAGAGTTAATGAACTGAAGGGTAGATTTAAACAAATTACTTGCAATGCAGCATAGAGAGAGAAAGAGGTGGAAATAATGAAATAGAAGTAGAAATATGGAGAGTCGAGTGAGCAGGTTAATTCTACATGTACTTGACATAGAAAAAGCAAACTGGACCAGAAAATTAAGGAAATGATTTTAAACAAGCTATTACACTGAATGGCTCATCATTGATGAGGAGTGTGTCGTGGAAAAGTAGAAGACCTGGGATTTACAGAGGCAGGTGAGTTAGAGAGTGATGGAGAGTCTTAGGGAAGTCATGCGGAAGGACGAAGATGGGTCTCATGTCAGAGGGTACGGGGCAGGGTGGTCCTTTGAGGTTAGCTGTTTCCAGAACACAAACAATTGTTGGGGAAGGAGGTGTTTTTAACTATCCCTGCTTTCTGGAAACAAAGATCTCAGATAAAGTTCAACATTGTAAAGAGGAGTTTCAGAAGGACAAAGATGAAATGCAGATAATAAAGGGAACTGAAAAAGATAAAGACTGAGAATTTTGCAGATTAAAATAAGATGTAAGTCCTCAGATGGGTGCAGCAGATTGGGTCCCACAAAAGGATAACCAAAACAAAGCCCCACCTAGACACCCGGGCATAAAACTGCAACCGGGCAGAATTACTGTGCGTTAGGAACGTTTTTCTTGCACTTTTTCCCCACCTTCCTGCATTTCAAGTATTACTATTTTATGCGGTTAAATTATACATTTTATTGGTTGCTTCTGAAATAGAGAATTTAAGCAAAATCAAAATCAGTTATTAAAATAAGAAGACTTAGAACACCCCTCGACTAGCCTGCCTTCCTCTGTCACAGGGAATTCCTTCCTAGAACTCAGTTTGCCGCCGTCTTTGTCTTAGGTCTCTCCCCTCCTATCCTTACATTTCTCTTTTTTCACCAACCTCAGACCTTTGCTTTTCCTCTCCTAAAATGTCCCTAAGAAACCCCACAATTTCCTTAATTTATTTTGTAGGAAAATTCAACCTTCTTTCTCTGTGTGTGTATTTTCTTTCTCTTTTTCTCCTCCTTTCAGGCCAAGCCCACTCCCAAAGAAGCCTTCAGTGTCTTTCCCTAAGCAAAACATCTCCCTTATACAAATTATGTCACTACTTGGGTATATGGAAGTTGCTGCAAGTGGATTTTTATAATAAATAGCAATTCTTTGCAGAAACAATGATTTTCCCCTCTTAATTATCACCTTCTATTTGTACTAACTACCACTGGCTTTTAATCCATCTTTGATTCCTAATTTTCCATGCTGGGCTCGGCTTGCAGTGGGACACATGAATGAGACAGGGATTCTCAGGTGTAAATTGCTTTAAAATTAAAAAAAAAAAACCTCAAAGGGGTAAAGGTTTGCTACATTGTTAAGTTCATGAAGTTGGCTAAGCCAAAGCAGCTTCATCTGGACCATTTCATCAAAACGTCATATAAACACGGCACAGCAATTTTGTGGCTTTCAGATGGGTGAACTGAAGCTCCTAGGACTCATCCTATTTGCAGCTTCCGAGGCTGGTAAATGGTTGAGCTGAGCTTTCAACCCACATCTTCTGGTTCAAAACACCACTCCCTCCCTTTTGGTGCCACATTGCAAGTTGTAGAGTTTCCTTCACAATTTAATAAGCTTCATTTTGGCCTGAAGAAAAAGAATCGAGGGCTGATGTAACTACATCTACTTTGTATTTCTTCCCATGCCACCAATCAGTTCAGCTGGGAGATCAACCCCTCTTCACAATGGAATTTCCAAGAGGGTAAAGAGGGAAAGAACACATGCAATTCTTCTAGCAAAGCTTTATGTTTTCCCTCATAGATCAGCATGTAAAATCCCATAGAAATCTTGTGACTTTAATACTTAATAGAGATTAGATTGGGTATCTCGGTGGCCTGTTCTTTCCCTGCATAGAGTGTCCCAGCTGTACGGAACAGCACCGCTCCATTAGGACCAAAAGCATTGTCCTTAAGGCTGCTGCTGCTGCCTTCTAATGTGCCCCGCAGACCTTGGGCAAAGGGACAAAGAAACATTGCTTTTTAGACTTCAGTTCAGCTGGGGATCAGAAGTCGTATGGAGCCACTGAGTGGAGTCATTTGTGTATTCGTCCAACAAATATTTGAACACCTATTATGTGCCCACATTGTGTTAGGCACTGGAGAAATGCTAACAAGAGACACAATTCCTGTCCTCATGCAGCTCACAGATCAGGTGGGGAGAAATAGGCATTAAACAAATACTGTAATTACACAAGAAAGTCAGATGTCACTGTCCCTGCAAGCCACCTATCTTGAGAAAAAGGCAACATCCTGATACAGAAAACAGTATCTCTCCTTTTTTTCTTTATGGAATTTATTGGGGTGACATTGGTTAATAAAATCATATAGGTTTCAGGTATACAATTCTATGATACATTATCTGTATTTGTATTGTGTGCTCACTACCCCAAGTTAAATATCTTTCCAGTATCTCTCATCTTTCTAGTAAGTAAATGGACCATCTGTTCTGCATCAAAAGCACTCACGAGTAACATAGCTGTTATATAGGAGATGGAGGAAGGGGTTTGTTCCCATTGTTACACACCCCAGTGAAGTCCTCCAAATTCTCTTAGGAAGCATATGATCTCTAACCTGCAATCTCATCTGCCCTTTGCTGAGGCAGTTCGGGGCCTTGCTGTCTTTTGTCTTCTTCCTGGATTTTCCCCCTGGAACTTTCGTTTTTCTGTCCCCCATCTCCACCCTCATCATGGTGAGCAATTCAGCTCTGCTTGGGAGTCTGCCTCCAACCTGCTTGCTGACAGCAGCTTGGGGGTTCAACAAGGAAAATATCCTCCAGGGGCTAGAACCCACCTCCTCAGGAGATGGCATATGTGTTGGGGAGGGGTGGATGTAACAGCAAAAACTGGCTGTGGTAAATTTAAATAGGTACTAATTATCATTGTGATCATTTTCTAAGGGGAGAAATACAGGTTCCAGAAGGCCGAGGAGGAAGCCAGCACAGTGCGGTGGCCAAGAATGGCTGTGCTCGCCCGCCAGGTCAGGTCCCAGCCTCCTGAGTCCACCTGTGTCTAATTAGGTGCCACAATTGCTGTCTGAATAATTCTCTGGAATGCAGTTTCTTCCTGAATGAGTCGATTCACACGGGATGAGACACTGTCTCTCTCCACTAGGAAGTGGAATGAAACAACTGACTCACATTTCTCGCTTCCATTTTTGCCAAGTGTAGATGATAATGTCTGTTACTCAGAAGTGGGCTAGAGCTGAATCTGCTTTGTATAACTGACTGATTTGGCTAGGAAGTTAAAATCCAGGTAGTAGGCAGCCAACGGAGGCATACTGAGTTAGATTCCAGTCAAGTCCTGGATTCTAGTCAAGTCCTGGAGTGTGGTGGTCTGGACCCACTCAGGATAAGAAACTGCGGATCCTGTTGGTTTAGAAGTTTCCTTCCACCAAGCGTCACTCCCTCTGTATGTCTCCTGATGAAGGTACACATCTCATGAGCCTCTAAACATGTCTGATATCCCAGATTGCCGCATGGAGCATGAGGCTTCAGGGGCCAATTGTGGATGCCACTTGTACATGCTACAGAAGTCAGTGCCGAGAACATATGGCAAACACCAAGCTCACGGACTAAGCTGGGAGCAAACCTGACCAAACATGGCCAAATTCAAGAATGGTGCCCAGATCTAGAGTACTGGACAGACAGCAGGTCTAAAGGCTCAGTGCCCATGGGCCACAGTATATTGAGAGGGAGACAGGGGCTCTGACCTGAACTTACCTGCCTCCTAATTACTGGTCATGATGAAGGGAGTCAGCCAATAGGATGCTACTTTTTTTCTTTTAACAGGATTTCCTGAACATTTCTCTCATGTCATTACATATTGGAGATCCAGTAGGTCTACCATCTATTGCAAAATAAAAGACCTATGATTTATCTACACACCATTAGCCCACAATGAGTACTGCTCTCTGTAGTCTGCAATATGTCCTCACAACACAAAACATCATAGTAAGTACGATGCACTATGCTGAGGTGACAAATTTTCTTCAGCTAAACCATCATGCCCACTAGGGAGTTTACACATTCTCCCCACTCACAGGGTTGCAAGACGTGATTCTGTTGATTTAAAGGCTAGCTTGCCAATTTAAAAACAAGCATTTTTGAGCCTTTCCCTTGATACTCACAAAACTAAGAACTGACATATTAAACTCTTCATTGAGTAGACTCTGTAAACCTATAGCCAGCTGACATTTACCGAGTTAGCACACACATTCATAAATCCTCACAACAACCAAGTAGGATAAGCACCTTTATTATGCCTGTTGCATAGATAACAAAACCTTAAAAAGATTAAGTAACGTAGAAGGATTCAATAAATAAATTATTGGAAGTCATTCCATAAACAGAATCATTAAATAAACCTCAACTCAGACCAAAGTCTGCCTGGTGCCAAGCACACGTGCATAACCACGCTGCTCTTCCCTGGGAAAACACGGCAGACTTCTGGAACCTTCTCTGATGTGCCTTGGGTTCACAGTGCATTGATAACTGAACACTAAAGAATTAATGGATGGAAGGTCATAATATCTTCAAGGCACTTCCAAATGGCTAAAAAAAATAAAGAGAATGAGAGCAAATGATAAAGCAATGAGGTAAATATTAACAATTGGTGAATCTGGATAAAGAGAATCCATGTGCTACTTACACTATTCTTTTGATTTTTGTGAAAGTTTGAAATTGTATTGAAATAAACATGATTAAATATTATATTACATCTAATTACCTATAGTCACATCTGCAAAGTCCCTTTTATCACAAGCCCCAGAGGTAAGGATGTAAACATCTTTGGGAAGCAATTATTCTGTCTACCACAGAGTAATTCAGTTTAATAACAAGAGAAACAATTCTATCCCCCTCCCAAATAAATATTAAATAATACTCAGAGAATTTTGTTTGGAAAGAGCATCCAAAGGTCTAGGAAAGGGGATGCCTCAGGGATGAAGATACAGGGCATCGAAGCTACTATAATATTCTAGAACTTAAGGAATGAATGTCAGTGTGTGTGCTTTATTATTCTTTTTTAATTTAAATTATATTTTATTGTTTATCCTATTACAATTATCTCACTATTCCCCCCTTTTCCCCTCTCACCCAGACCCTCCACTCTCTCAAGCAGTTCCCACACCATTGTCCATGGGTCATGTATATACATGCACATTCTTTGGCTACTATATTTGCTATGCTGTGATTTATATCCCCATGACTATTCTGTAACTACTCATTTGTACTTCTGAATCTTTTCACCTTTTTTACCCATCCCTTTGACCCCCCTCCCATCTGGCAATGATCAAAACATTCTCTGTATCTATGATTCTGTTTCTGTTCTGCTTGTTCACTTATTTTGTTTTTTAGATCCAATTATTGATAGATCTATATTTACTGCCATGTTATTGTTCATATTTATGATCTTCTTCTTAAAGGAGACCCTATATCATTTCATATAATAGTGGTTTGGCGATGATGAACTCCTTTAACTTGACCTTATCTGGAAAGCACTTTATCTACCCTTCAATGCTAAGTGATAGCTTTGCTGGGTAAAGCAATCTTGTCCGTAGGTTCCTGCTTTTCATGACTTTGAATATTTCTTGCCAATCCCTTCTAGCCTGCAAAGTTTCTTTTGAGAAATCAGCTGACAGTCTGATGGGAACTCCCTTATGGGTAATTAACTGCTCTTCTCTTGCCGCTTTTAAGATTCTTTCTTTACCTTTAACCTTTGACATTTTAATTATGATGTGTCTTGGGGTGGGCCTCTTTGGGTTCATCTTGTTTGGGGTCTCTGCACTTCTTGGAATTGTATGTCTATTTCATCACCAAGCTAGGGAAGTTTTCTGTCATTTTTTCAAATAGGTTTTCAATTTCTTATTCATGCTCTTCTCCTTTCAGCACCCCCATGATGCAAATGTGGGTATGCTTGGAGTTGTCCCAGAGACTTCTTACACTATCTTCATTTTTTTTGTATTCTTATTTTCTTCTTGTTATTCTGATTAGGTTGTTTTTGCTTCCTGATTTTCTAAATTGCTCATTTGATTCTCAGCTTCATCCACTCAGTTGTTGATTCCCTGTAAATTGTTCTTCATTTCAGTTAATGTATCCTTCATTTCTGACTACTTGTTTTTTATGGTTTCCATGCCCCTTTTTATGCAATTGAAGTCCTCAATAAGTTCACTGAGCATCCTTATAACCAGCATTTTAAACTCTGCATCTGGTAGATTTTTTGTCTCCATTTTATTTTGTTCTTTTGGGGGTGGGGCAGGGAGGAGTTTTGTCCTGTTTTTTCATTTGGACTACATTGCTTTGTCTCCTCATTTTGGTAGCCTCTCTGTGTTTTGTTTTGTTTTGTTTTTCTATGTATCAGTAGAGCTGTTACAACCTTCTGGCTTGAAAAAGTGGCCTAATATACTAAGTGTCCTGTAGGGTTCAGTGGCAGTCTCCCCTATAATCCAATAATACCCACTGCATTAACTGTGTATACTCTCCTCTTGTAGTTGAGCCTTGATTGCTATTGGCAGGCAAATGGGAGGAATTTACCCATAATGATCAGCTTCAAGGACTGGCTATGACCACTGACCACCAACCTCCAACCACTGTAGAGGATCCACTGTGCAGAGGTCTACTCCAAAGAGCAGGACTTATTTCAGCAGGACTCTGGTGCCCACTGAGTCTACCCCTTGAGTATGCTGCTTGTGGAGGTGGTTGGGTAGTGGTGCTCTGACGTGATCTATAGCTGTTCACTGGGTGTTTAGGCTCTGGGGCCTCCTAGGAAATGCAGGCCAAGATCAGCCATGCCTGTGTGCTGTCTGGGGCCTCCCAAGCTAAACTATAGTGATCTGCAGTTGGCTGCTTCTTGTGCTGGGCTTAGAAGTGCCCAAGCAAGTCCAAGCCGTGAACCAAGGCCAGCTGATGATACTGCTGGGCCTGAGGCCACTTAGCAATAGGCACAGCGCATGCTGAGGTCAGATGCCATTTGTTTGAGAGAATTCAGGAAAATGTGAAGCATGAGCCAAGACATGCCATTTGTATGGGAAGCCACTGGAAACAGCTTCAGTGGGCCCAAAAGCTGAGTGGAGCAGAGCCTCGGGGAGTCAACAAGGTAGGGAAAACACTATAAGCCACATTGATAGGGTCTCAGATATGGTGCTGCCAGCTGGCTCTGTGGCTCTGTAGGAGGGCTCCTCAGAAAAGAAACAATGGCTCCTGCCAGCACTTCTGTCTGGGAGAAAGCTACTCTCCAGCTCTAGCCCTGATGCCAGATACTTCAGTTCCTCCCCATATGTCTCTGGTGCCTTTCAATCTCTGCTCCTGTGCTGGAGCTCGGAGGGAGTGACTCCAAGTAAGTCTGTGTGCAGGCCCTTTAAGAGGAACTGCCTGACACTCTAGCAGTTTGTCTTCCACAGTCTCAATCCCCACTAATTTGTATAGCTAGAAGTTATGGAGACTTATCTTCCTGGCACTAAAATCCTGGACTGTGGGATACCTGGTATGGGCCTGGGTCCCCTCACTCCTGAGATATCCCTCCTAATTTTTATCTGCCACATGTGGGTGTGGGACCAGCCCATTCCTCATCTCCACTCCTCCTGCCAGTCTCAATGTAGTTTCTTCTTTAATTCCATAGTTGTAAGATTTCCATTCAGCTCTATTTCTGGCCATTGTGAGTAATTATTCTGTAGTTTAGTTCTAATTTTGGCATGGTTGTGTGAGAAGGTGAGCCATGTTTACCTACACCGCCATCTTGAACAGAAGCCTATTATTCTTAAACTGTACTTACACATCAGTCACGTGATTTAGTTTATAATTGTTTTTTAAAACACATGGAATTATATATAATGGTAGACTTTTCTGGTAAGGCTTACCTTTCTTAAGGACTAGAGTATTTTGAAAACTATTCTACTTAAATGTTTTTGAAATAAATTTTAAAATAGTTTATCTTCTCATTAGGGTTAATTACATGGAAACATGATTAGTTGTTAGCAGATCTAGCAATTACGATCATGTAAAAAGTAAAAGCTTACCTTATGATAATGTATAGAGTAACTCTTAAAAATTACGTTAATTCAATTTGATCCAACAGTTTTAAATGTAGGAATTTAGGACATGAAACATATTTACACACACTCTCACATGTTCCCTCAAATGGTAAGAGTACATTCAATGAAGCGATAACAAGAACCTGAATTCTACCCAAGTGTTTATCAGCCTCTGCTGATTAACATTTGTGTAGAATGTTATTGCAGAATTGTCTGGAGACTGAGGTGATAAGTAACCCACATTCAAACGGGAGCCTAAAGCAATTGGGGACCAGGTACGAAACAGCTGGATTGGCTCAGTTACTCAGCTGTCAGAACATGATTCCCTTTAATCTGTACATATTCACGCAGACCAGTTTGGGAAACAAAGTTCAAGGAGAATTTTCAGTCTTAAGATGTCAACCTTTCTTTTCTCATGAGCACCTCCCTCAAAAGAATTAAGTAAGAAGAAACACACAGAGATTAGAAGTGTAGGCTAGAAGGCAGTCCTCACATTTTAGTCCCTGTTTGAATACTTGCTTATTCAGTGGAACTTCTGTCCTCTGTGTCTATTTGACCAGAAAACAAAAGGAGACAGATAGCTGGACAAAGAAGCCATAGCCCTGGAGCAGTCTGCCTGTCCACTCTTGGGTGTGACAAGGATATGTGGGCCTCCTGAGAGTGAAAGGACCTACAGAATGTAGCTGGACTGCAGACACCTTGCTGGGTACCCTACCGGAGAAGCTTGTTCTCCAGGAACAAGACACTGTGGAATGAACTACCCTGGGTTAGAGCTGAAAGAAATTGGATAAAGTTGAATTTGAGCATATTTGCCATGCCAAAAATCTGTGCTCTGAGGAGAACTTTCTGTGAGTCCCCTGAAGAAGCCACATCTGTCCTATGAACAGGCAGCTTTTAAAGTACAACACACACCACAAGAACACCCAACAATGGCCACAACAAAAATTCATCTGTTCAGAGTGCTATAATAAAACATCACAGACTAAGGGGCTTAAAGGGCAAAAATGTATTTTCTCACAGTTATGGAGGCTAGAAGTTCAAGATCAAGGAGCCTATGGAGTTGGTTTCCCCTGAGTCTGCTTTCCTTGGCTTTATGTGGTTATCTTTCTGTTTACCTGAGCCCCTACTCTTTCTTTGTGTGTCCAAATTTCCTCTTTTTATAAGGCCACCAGTCAGATGGATTAGGATGCACCCTATTGACCTCATTTTAACTTAATCACCTTTTTCAAGGTCCATCAGGGGTACCCAATGCACAGCCCATGGTCCACATGTGACCCAGATGGCTACGAATGCAGCCCAACACAAAATCATAAATTTACTTAAAACCTTTTTTTGCTCATCAGCTTTCATTGGTATTTGTATACTTAATGTGTGGCCCAAGACAACCCTTCTTCTTCCAGTGTGGCCCAGAGATGCCAAAAGGTTGGACACCCCAGTGCCTATCCTCAAGGACAGCCACATTCTCAGGAACTGGGGGTTAAGGCCTCAACACACACATTTTAGGGAACCATAATTTGGTCAGTAACAGTCACATAAATAAGAGACACTGTCTCTCTCATTCTCCCTTCTGTCACCCCAACCACAGAAGAGGGAGAGCAGAAACGGTGACATGGTAACCCATCCTTTCCCCATTCCACACCCTCTGACTAAAGTCTGCCTCGCACTGGCAGGTTTAAGGAAGGGAATGAACACAAAATTGGATGTGAGATTTAGTTTTAAACTGCTTCAGACAAGACAGAACATTTTAACAATAAGTAACCAGAAAGCTGTGAGATCTGTCCAAGATATCATTAAAGTTCAGAAAGGGAGATTCCATGGAACACAGTTGAAAAAGTGATTGGAAAGAATACAGTTTGGTATTCTGTTCTATTGAATATAGACTGTTTAATTAACTGATTGCAATACAAATTTTATGGAAAGAAGTCCACAATTACAGGGTGTGACAAAAGTAGGATTACAGTTGTGAATATGCAAAACAAACTTTATTTTTGTATTATTATTTATCAATTATTGTATTATTTTCCATACAAACAACTGTAAACCTACTTTTGCCCCACCCTGTGTAATTTACTGATTAAGCAGATTGGAGAACAATATGCATATTTTGACCCTACTTGGCTCACGAAAAAAGTGATAGAGGCCTATTGTTCTTGACTCCCTCTACTTCTCCTACTGACACTTTTCCCAGCAACCGGATGTCATCCTGCGACTCCAGCTGAGCTTCTCCTGTTACTTCATGCCTCTTGCTAGAGTGATTAATCCACAGACTGAACCAATCATAAACATTCCCTGGTATTTCTCAAGCCAGAAGGACAATGCCCCTTTCCTCTTCAGTCACAACGTGGCAAGGCTACAGCTGGGAGCTGCTGGTGGTCACATCTCCTGACTCGTGGAGCACCCAGTGTGAAGAACGAAGCCAACGTGCAGAGAGACATCGAGGTGAGAGATAAAAAGATTGACTGCTAATGATGCTCTAATCCTGGTTCAGTCATCCCCAAGGCCAATTCTACTCATATCCTTCCAAAATCTAGAGTGTCTGAGCCAACTGACTTTTTGTTTTTGTTTAAGCCAGTTTGCTTTTGTTTCTATCCCTTGAAACCAAAGAATCTCAAAACTGCATGTATTTATGTGGTACAATTATATCTCATGAAAAATATCTGAAAAATACATACAAAATTATTAAGGGTGGTTAATTCTGGTAAATGACATACTTTTGGTTTATGCCTTTTATTTTAATTTCTTTATATCAATTATTTGTTACTTTTCAATAAAATACATTTAGAAAAAAAAGAACAGAAATAGTATAGCACTGGTGATGGCCAAAGAAAGGTATAACTATACATTAAATAAGATTGGGAAATGAATTTAGAATAATGAACATTTAGCTTAACATTCTCTATGCCCTCTTTCTATGTAAAGCTGCTTAAAGTCTTAACACAATTTTTAAAATGTAAACCCCAGCATTCACAAAAAAGGTAGAGATAATTAATTCAATGATGTTTGAATAAGTCATGTACAGAGAAAGGACTAAATATGTACAGGAAAATCAAACAATTCCTATGGCATGGACCAAATGCAATGGATTTACATGTGAGAGGGAGGGAGAAGAGAAAAGAAAAGAGAGGAGAGGAGGGGAGGGGAAAGAAGGGGAGGGGAGGGGAGGGGAGAGGAGACACCAAAAAATAAAATAAAATAAAAACCCTTAGGATCTGTCCTATGGGGCTATATCTGGGTTACACATACTTTGGGAGCAGAGACTGCAGCTCACACATCTGCCCCCTGTGCAGCACTCCACAACGTATTACTTGACCCATTGTTGGTCCTAGTTTTAGTTATCTAACTATTGCATCACAAGTCATCACACAACTTAGCAGCTGAAGAGAACACCATTTAGTGTCTCAGAGTTTCTATGGGGCAGGAAGCTGGGTGTGGCTTAGCCAGATGCCTCTCTCTCAGATGACTCACAGGGTTGCAGTCATCTCAAGGATAACTGGGGGCGATCCTCTTTCCAGTTCACTCATTTGGTTGCAGGCTGGTGTCAGGTTCTTTTTGGCTCTTTGCTGGAAACATGAGCTCCTTGCCACTTGGGTTATTCCTAACAAGGTAGTTTGCTTTCCCAAAACTGAAGAAAAGAGAGGGGGAGAGGGAGGGAAGATGAAAGTCATAGTCAGCAAGGGTGGGGGATGATGGGTACTACTGACATCTAGTGCGTAGAAACCAGGGATGCTGTTAAACATCCCAAAATGCCCAAGACAGCCCCCCACAACAATTATCTGCCCAAAATGTCAAAAGTACTGAGGTTGAGAAACTCTAACACTGAGTGTTGAATATTTGCAAACCATTTCATGTACATTATTTCAACCCTCATACAACCCTGTAAGGTAAACATTATTACCTCTCCATTTTATTGCTGAGGAAACTGAGGCTTAGAGAAGTTCACTGGTTTGCCACCTAACAAGCATGTGGGAGACTGGCTCTGAACCAAATTGGTCTCACTCTGTTGCCAGGCTCCTTTGTGAAGCAGGTGCAGGAACACGTGGAAAGGGAGAACAAGGTCTGGGAGCAGGAAGGGATAAAGGGATAAATGCCTCTCTGCCAGGAAATGGTACAGAAGCCACTCTCATCACCTCATTTGAAATTTTCATTCAGGCACAAGCATGAACATGAGCAGGCTCTGTTCTCTGGGAAGGGTAGGTCGGCCCTGCCCTGGTTCATGTCAGAGCTGAGTTGGAGCTGTGGGTCTCTGTGGTCCCCAGAGCCTGCTGTGCTCACTCTGACTGCACCCTCTCCCTGCTGTCCAGGGCCCCAGCTGTGCCTCCGGAGGATCACTGGTGACTGCGCAGAGAGCTACAACCTCCCCATCCATTCTGCTTTCATTATGGCGGGCCAGGCTTCTTCTGTGTCCAGAGACACACCGCCAATGAGATCATTGGGAAACTACCTGATAAATATATCTTAAACACCTTTTCTATCCAGTTGTGTTCCCTGCCCCCATTCCCCTTTTAAGACTTTAGGACTTGTTTCCTCCTGACCCCGTTAGTCATAATTTGAAGATTTCATTTTCTAAGTAATCATACCACTCTGAGACAAATTCTATGTCTTAATTGTGCCCTCTCAATATGTCTTTCCCTTTGGAGAGTCAGCCCTTATTAGTTGTGCCCTTATTAGTCTGTATTTGAATAAGAGTTATTCCTTCTGGGATGGAAACCTCAAACCCAGTGACTCTCAGACAACGGTGAGAGGCTGGTAGTGCAACAAAGTCTCAGAGGACTGAATTAAAGTTTTCCAGGTGTGTAGGCATTATGAAAGTTCTTAGTTCAAATGTAAAATTTTATATTAAAAAAATTGGCAAGAGGGGAAATGTTTTCTCCACCCTGGGGCTGCTAGGGTAGATGAACCTTTCATCAGCTGAGAATTAGTAGGTACGTGCCTGCTGGGATTCCCAAGGGCACACATTCTTTGGCCAAATATGGTCTTGGCATATAGCCAGCCTTGTAGAAGCATCGTCCTTGCAGCTTCGGTCTGTGGTTGAGCGACTAATGTCGTCTTACCTTGCTCTTACCCTAACCTAAACTGGGGCCAGGGTCAGGGGCAGGGCAGGTGGATAGAGTTCTTCATTTGGGTTCTTGGTGGGCCAACTGCAAAGTTGCACAGGCTTGTAAATCCTCTGGCTGTCAGCTGACATTGTAGCAGCTGCATCTAGAGACAGACAAATTCCAGTCTGGAAATGGCAGCTGTAAGTGTGCAGAAGGCCTTTTAAAATTAACAGGAACTATAGTAAGCAAAACCACACATACACAACCACCAGCACATCAGGTGACACGGAGTAGCCTGTTTCTTCTGCCAGGTTATCACTGATTTCTGACTGGTTGGCATGGTTCAACTTTAGTTCTCTATCCCGGTAACTAGTTATTGGGATTTGGGTTAGAAAGAAATTTTTATTCAATGTTATCTTGTTTCTTTTTTCCTTTTGAAACTTTCTGTTATTTGATTATTGTATATACACACTTATTACCTCAGGGTTTTCAAATATTTTTGGCAATAAGCACAGTAAGAAATTAGTTTTATGAATGTTTTAAAAAATATTTTATTTACTTATTTTTTAGAGAGAGAAGAGGGCAGGGAGAAAGAAAGGGAGAGAAATATCAGTGTGCAAGAGAAACATCAATTGGTTTCCTTTCCCACGCCCTTAACTGGGGACATGGTCCAAAGCTCAGGCATGTGCCCTGATGGGGAATCGAACCAGCAACCTTTTAGTTTACAAAATGATGTCCAGCCCAATGAGCCATAGCAGTCAGGGCAGAAATTAGTTTTACATTGTGGCACATCACGTACGTGCACGCACACTCCAAAAACTAAAAATTCAGCAGAAAATATATTCCCTCTAACTATGTGTGACTCACACTAGCATTTTCATTCTGTTCCATTCTATTCTTGTCTAATCTATTCTATTAAAAATGCCTTTTGTTGTCCATTGATTTCACAACTCGTTAAAAGAATATGACCCACAGTTTGAAAAATATCACATTATTTAAACTGCAGTTTAAAGAATAAAAATTTGTAGCCGTCTGATGAAATTCAAAGTAACTAGAAAGTGAATTTAATTAGCATTTTCCAGGATTTTTTCTGTGGGATCCGTACTATTGCTCATCCAACTCTCCAGTGCAATCTTCTGTTTTTTCTACTTTGCTTCTTCTTTTTTTTTAGTTTACTTTCAATATTATTTTGTATTGGTTTCAGACATACAGAATAGTGGTTAGACAATCTTATACTTTACAAAGTGTTCCCCCTGTTCAGCAGAATCTTAATGTACTCACAGTTTCACACTTTCTCTCCAGTTATGATGATCGTTTGTGAAAACCGTATCATTTTAACAGACTCTTTTCTACACCCTCACACAGACAAGGCCTTTGGGAGCTCCTTTCGAAGCGTTACACCCTTGAGGCTTGGCAAGGTTGGGGGACACGGTGCCCTTGACGGTGGCCATGGTCTATATAGACATGAAGGAGTCCATCCTGGCAACGACAAGCCAAGGGAAACGCCAGGGCTTAACAGGTGCCCTCGCGGGACTCAGCACCGGGGAAGAGAGGGAACCAGGCGGGGAGCCAAGTCACATGGAAGCTTGGAAGTCGTGGACGAAAGGCAAAGGGGGCAGGGCACGAGGCGATTCCTTAACTAAAGAACAGCGGGCAATGGGAGCTCCTGACCCTGCTCCTGTCACGTGGGCAAGGAGCGTGCTGCAAACACTGGAAGAGGAAGCTCTGAAACTGCTGCCCGGAGCCGCACACGAAGGGAGACATTCAGATTCATCCATAATAATTCATTCCACAGGCAATTTTCCTTCAAGAATCTGATATTAAGTGAAGTCAAAGTTTGTCTGTCATTGCCCATAATACACAGTGGCAAAAGCCATGCATTTGATCATTTCATCCATAAACATGTCAGTACGTATATAAAAGCTATTTTTCAAAACAAAACCCAAATGCCATCACACTTAAAATTTTGTAATAATGATTTCTTAATATCATTCAATATCCAGTTAGTATCTACATTTTCCTAATATTGTCCTATAATTTGCTCTTTGTTTTTACATTTTGTTTATTCTAGTCAGGTTCCAAATAATTATAGGATCATGGTATTTAAATTGGTTGATCTGTCTTATAAGACTGTTTTCATTTGTCAGTTTTCCCCCATTTTTTTGCACATTATCCAGAGCTCTTTAAATAATAGGATATGTCCCAAACCATATAAACTGTTTACATCAACTCGTCGGCTGAGAAAAATAGTTACACCCTTCTTCTCCGTGTAGGAGGGGAAAAGCTTGCACAGGGTGGCCCCAAAGGCAGTGAAAACTGCACCCACCTCACTTGCCTCCATCGTCCCTAAAACCTCCCCCACTAGACTCACTCCTTTACATGTCTAAAAGGCCTCTTTTATTTTTTGATGTTTTGAGTATTTATTCTGTTTTTAATATAATTTATTCAGTTATATTTATGTTATTTACTTTTTTACTTTATTTTTATTGTTTACACTATTACAAAGGTCCCCATTTTCCTGCCCTTTGCCCACCTACCCTCATCCCCAGCCTTTGCCACCCCCCTTCCCTCAGGCCACCACCACACCATTGTCCATGCCCATGGGACATGCATACATGTTCTTTTTTTATTATTATTATTAACGTTAGATTCCTGTCTCTTTTTTTTAGTTTTTTTAATATTTTTTATTTTAATTGTTGTTGCAGTACAATTTTCTATCTTTTACTCCCATCCCAACCCACACACCCAGCTCTCTCCTCCTCCCTCCCATTTGTACCTACCCCTAGTTTTTATCCATGTGTCCTTATACTTCTTCCTGTAAACCCTTCCCCTTTTCCCCTAAAATTCCCCCTGGCTGGTGTAGCTCAGTGGGTTAAGCATGGGCTGCGAACCAAAGGATTGATAGTTCAATTCCCAGTCGGGGCACATGCCTGGGTTGCATGCACGTTCTTTGGCTAATCCCTTCACCTCTCATCCAGTCCCTTTCTCTCCTCCCCTGTGACAGCTGTCAGTCTGCTCCACGTGTCCATGCCTCTGTTTCTACATTTGGACTACTGCATTCTACAAACAGGAAATCTGTTCCTCTCTCATATTAATATGTCAATTCTTTGTCAGTACAGAGCTTATAAGTGAGGCCCAGGATGGTAACCTGGTGAGTCATCAAAGAGTTGATTCTATTTGACAGTTTTAGTGATAATCCATGTATTTATTGCCTTTGTGAGCTGGTACATGCCAGGACAAGATGCTAATTTTTCTATTTCCAGGATGAGTCTTCTTACATTCACTGGAATAAATTGTCTCACCATCATTCAATAGCTATTTCTACACTTCAAAAATTATTAAAAAATCATTGTATATTAAAGCTAATACACATTTAGAGACCACAGACTTTCTTTTTCTTTTTTTCCTTTTTCCCTGTATCATGTTGCTACCCCTTTCCCTTGGCCCAGATTTCTGGGTGACATGAGTACCAGAGGATGTACCCAAGAGTAGAGATGTCCCCTGGCAGCTCTGCTCTTTACATAACATAAACTGCACCCACACTAAGGGTCTAGTTCAGTGAGAATTGACACATGCACACGCTATGTAACCTCCATGCCACTCAGGACAGATAAAGCATATTTTCATCCTCCCCAAAAGTTCCCCTTTGTCTCTTTGCAGTCATCCACCCCTTCCCTGGTTGCCAGACAACCACTGATTTCTTTTCTTTCTTTTTTTAAAAAAAGATTTTCTGTATTTATTTTTAGACAAAGGGGAAGTGTGGGAGAGAGGGAGGGAAGTATCAGTGTGTGGTTGCCTCTCACGTGCCCTCTACTGGGGACCTGGCCCTTGATCCAGGCATGTGCCCTGACTAGGAATTGAACCAGCGACCCTTTGGTTGGCAGGCTGGCACTCAATCCACTGAGCCACACCAGCCTGGGCCATTGATTTGTTTTCTATCAACAGAGATTAATTATGCCCCTTCTGGAACTTTATGTAAATGAAAAATACAGGATAGACCTTTGTCCTGGTTTCTTTAACTCAGCTTAAGTTTTTGAGATTCACCCATGTTTTTGCATGTATCAGTATTTGTTCTTTTTCATTGTTGACAAGGAGTCTATTATATGGATACACCATAATTTCTTTATCCAGGTTACACAGTGTGTACATTTGTCAAATCTCATTGAGCTAGACTCTCTGACTATTTTGAATAAAGCTGTTAAAACAAATGTATACAAGTCTGTGTGGACATATGCTTCTGCATTTCATGGGTAAATGCCTAGGAAAGGAATTGCTAGCAAGTGTAGGAATAACTCTATAAGAAATTGCCAAAGCGTTTCCCAAAAAGGTTTTGTCATTTTACATTCCCACCAGTGATATATGAGGATTCCAGTTAATCTAGATCCTCACCAGCATTTGCTGTTGTCAGTCTCAATTATAGTTACTCCAGTGCTTTTGTAAGAGGATCTCGCTGCAGTTGTAATTTGCATTGACCTCATGAGAGAAGATTAGCATATTTTCACGTGCTTACTGGCTTATTTGTATTATCTTCTTTTGTGACGTATCCAACTTTTTTGCTAATTTTCATTGGGTTGTTTTCTTACTCTTGACCTGTAAGACTCCTTTATAAATTCTAGATGTAATCTTTTGTCAGACAGATGTATAGTGCATTTTTACTCCCAGTCTGTGGCATTCTTTTTTATTTTCTTAATGGAATATTTTTTAAAATTTTGTAAAATCCAATGTATTATTTTTACAAATTTTACGGTTTGTTCTTTCCATGTTCTCTCTAAGACATACATCTTTGTCTACACTAGCATAGTAAGATAGTTTCCTTGTCTTCTTGTAGTTTTAGCTTTTAAATGGAGGTATATCATTCATTTAAAATAAATGTTTGTGTACAGTATGAGGTAACGGCAGTGGTTCATTTTTGTCATGTAAATATTCCAATTGATGCAGCACCATTTGTTGAAAGACTATTCTTTCTTCACCTTTGCTGAAGAAGCAGAGTAATCTGCTTCTGAAATCTTAATACTATTCCACTGATCAAAATGTTTATTTCTAGGCCAAAAGCATGCTCTCTTGATGGCAGTAGTTTTGTTAAGTAAGCCTTGAAATCAAGTAGTATAAGTCTTCCAACTTTGCTCTTTGTCTAAAAAAATTAGCTATTCTAACTCATTTGCATTCCCATATAAATTTTAGATCTAGTTGTGCATAATGGAATGCTTGTCAGTCGTAAAAAGGAATAAAGTATTTATACATGTAAGAATATGCATGATTCTAAATAATTATGCTGAGAGAAACCAAGCAAAAAAGACCAAGCAAATATTATTTGAGTGAGTCCGTATTCTAGAAAATGCAAAATAATCTATCCTGATAGAAGGCAGATTAGTGGTTTTCTGGGGACAGGTCATGAGAGAGGAGTAATGAAGAGGAACAGGCATGAGAGATCATGTAAGGGCATAGGAAACTTTGGATGTTCCAAACTCATGTATCCAAACTGATGGATGTGTTTAAATCATGGTGGAGGTGTCATGGGTGTACATATATAAGGAAGTATCAAATTGCACACTTTTTGCTTTTGAGGTTTGTTACACTTCAATTATACTCCAATAAAGCTGTTTTTTTAAAAAACAGACATTTCCAAAAAATAAGGGAGCTAAAGAAAGCTTTCAAAGATTCAAGATCAAGAAACAGGATTAAGAATTAGAATGGTTTGGGGCTTCTAAACAGCAACACTGGAGACTAGAACACAATAGAGAAATACTTTCAAAAGCCTAAATGAAAATGGTTTCCAACCCAAAATTCTATATCCTGCTAAGCAATAAAGCAAGAAGACCAAGTTGTTAGATATGGGCAACCTAAATAAAATTAATTTAGTTATGACTCATTCTTTCTCAGAAAGCCATTGTCATTTCTACACCATCAAAAGAACAAAGTACGTGAAGGAAGAGGATTACATGAGATGTGAAATTTCCTGGAACCCGACACACAGAGAGGCGAGAGGAAGTCTCTGGATGGTGGGGACAGAGAACGAGAAAGCTGGCAGGGAGGGCAGCATTCTATAGAGTAAGACAGCAAATAAACAGAAGCTCCAGGAGAGAAGTTTGTTGTTGTTTTTAATAAACCAGTAGGAGACTATCTGATATGTTTTACAATGCGGGAAATTGTATCAAGAGGCTGTTGGAGCAAGTAGGGAGCATTAGCGATAGAAAGAGAACGAAGCAGAATGCTAAGAATCAAGCAATTGATTCTAAGAATCAAGAATTGTTAGTGCCAGAGCTGACAAGAAGTTGTACAAGAAAGGAAACACAGCCATAGTACGCTGTGACTGTGGTAAATTCTGCTTACTCACTTGCAACACTACAAAAACTGAATATTGATTTGTTTTCGTTGTAAATTCTTTCTAGTGGAAGGAGGAAATGAAGCAGAAGGTAGACAGAGTGAACTGTGTGTTGTGCTGGACCATAACAGAAAGTATTTAATGTATGGAGTTATATTAAAAAGAGTTGGAAATTCAATTTTCAATTGTGCAAGTAAACATTAGGGAACCAACAAGGACACTGCCAGCCCCTGGGAAGCAGAGCTACGGGAGTGACCGGTGGGATAGGCACAGGGAAGTCTTTCTTTGCAGATTGTTTACTATGCTTCAACTTTTAAAACTATGAGCATGTACTTTTGTTAAAAAGAATACAAGTTAAATAATTTTTAAATGATTTCTGAATAAATTTCTGGAGACTGTATGTAAATAAACTGACTTCTTCAGGACTCAGCTGGTTGCATAACATTTATTGAATGGGCTTTTTCTATTTATTACTTATCTGCCTAAGTGGAGATCGGTGAATAACATTGCTGAAGTCTTCTGGAAAACTTCTACCAAATGTTAATTGGGGTTAATTGAATACTTTTAGTATTCCATTTTATTTTATCCATAGGCTTCTTAGTTATATCTCTTCTATTTTGAATTTGTAGTGGTTGCTCTAAGGCTAACAACGCGCATCCTTAACAAAGTCTATTTAGAGGCCGTATGGCCCCTCTCCGAGCTGCAGCTGCGAATCTGACCTGTGCACGTCCTGCTCCATCCTTCCTACTTCACACCCGATACTTCCACTTTCCACTCTGGACTTTACAAATGTCATAAACTTACAATAATACAATCCCATTGACTCACCCACCCTTGTTCTTTGTGCTTCTGTTATCATATCTTTGTTTCTATGGCTGTTCTAAAATTCCTTTACAACATGATTCAGTTTTCTTTCAACAGTTTATTTACTTTCAAGGACATTATGAAAGGAATAATATTGTCATTTAAGTGTAACCTCTTATTTACCACTTCTGGGACTGTCTTTCCTTCTTTAGATCTGAGTTTCCTTCTGTATCATTTCCTGTTAGTATTTGTCCTGGGGCAGGTCTGCTGGTGGTAAACTCTCTCAGCTTTTATTTAACTGAAAATATCTGTATTTCATCCTTTTAACTGAAAACGACTTTCACTGGATATAGAATTGTAGGTTGACAGGGCTTTCAGTTGTTTCTTTTTGGTTTTAATTTCAACACTTTAAACATTCTACTCCATTATATTCCCTTGTATGCAATATGCTTTTTTTCTAGTTGCTTTTGAGATATAACCTTTGATTTTTCAGCAGTTTGATGTGTCCAAGGGTGATTTTCCTTATAGTTATTTTTTCTGAAATTTTCTTTTTTCTAGATCTTTAAGTCAGAAATTTTCTTTAAATTTAAGGAATTTTTGGTCATTATTTTCTCAAATATTTTTTGTTTCTTTATGCCTTCTGATATTTCTATTATGTGTATATTGGATCTTTTTTTCTGCAGGTTTTTAAGGATCTCTTTATTTTTATTTTGTTTTTTTTCTTTCTGTACTTCAGATTGGAAAAGTTTTCATACTTTTCAATTTCAGAATTCCTGAGTGGTAATATATGTATACATATTTTCATTTCTCTGCTGAAATTTCCTAGCTATTTACTAAGGCATAATATTTTAAGTTCTTCCACATTTTTCATTTTTTCTCCTAAAGTGTTTATAAAGCTGCCCTGAAGTTTTGTCTGGTGAATCCAGCATCTGAGCCATCTTGGGGTTAGTGCTCATTGACTTCTTTTGTCCTCGATTATAGGTCATGTCTTCCTGCTTCTTCGCATATCTGGTAATTTTTTATTGTGCATTTGGTATTGCTGGTGATCCATTCTATAGACTCTGGATTCTCTTATCTCTCTTAAAAGAAGTTTATTTTTGTTCTACTAGGCAGATCAATTACTGGTTATCACCTTGAACTTGTATAGGTTGGCTTTTTACTATGTTGGGGTAGATCTGTGGAAATCCCCTCAACTTAGCTTTTTCTGGAGAATTGGTGTTAGGCTTTTTTAGATTAGGTTGAGTGAGTAGCCCTTACCCTAAAGCATGGTTCTCACTTCTAACATGTGGCCTTTCTGGTCTCCACACTGGATACTTGAGGTATTAGCAAAATATTAATGCTGTCTCTCCACTACAGCTGTGCAGGGTCTCCAACCTCCCCCAGCACTGCATACTTAATGATGCAGAAATGTTCTCTGGTAAGCTTTGCACAGTCTTGCCCTGCGCATCTGTAGCACAGTCCTCAGCCAAGGACACTGGGAGAACTCCCTCCTGCTCTGCAGTTCCTCCTCTCTACTGCTGGATTTGCAGATTCCAGCCACTTCAGAAACCCCAAATCTGACCTATGTTTTCTAGGCTCGCCAGGACTACTGTGCTCTGCTTAGATGCCAGCAATACACACCATGGTTGGGAAAATATCCGCAAGCAGAAAACTAACAATGTGAGGTTTACCACCTGAGTTTCCCTTAGGGGTCATCCTTTGCATTGCCTGTTTGCCTCCCTAGGTTAGACAAAAGCTGCTTCATGTATTTTTCCAGTTTTAGGATGGTTTACCACAGGAGGGATAATCCAATAACCAGTTATCACATCATAGCCCCAAAGCAAATTGTACATCCAATTTTTCAACTCTATAATATCCATATTTATGAAACATAAGAAGAATGTAACTATTTAATCCATTAAAAATCTAATATGGTCTTGGCTGGCGTGGCTCAGTTCATTGTAGATCCTTCCATGGACCAAAAGTTCACAGGTTTGATTCCCAATCAGGACACATAGCCAGGTTGCAGGTTTGATTCCCGATCAGGGTGCATACAAGAAGGCAACCAATCAATGTCTTCTCTCTCTCTCTCTCTCTCTCTCTCTCCCCCCCCCCATCTCTTCTTCTCAGTCTAAACTTTCTTTAAAAAGTCCTTGGGTGAGAGTAAAAATTTTTTTAAGTTTAATATGTCAAATTTGGTATACTGAGCCAGTTAGACCACCTTTGTCATTTGCAAACACTGTACTGCTCTACGATGGGCCCTTCTGGCTGAATGATTAGTCGATGAGCCCTCCCCCACCACACTGCCCCTACAGTCTGTTTGAACTTGGGCCTTAGCTATTTGGATGCCTTATAGGGTCTGTTTTCAACTTTGCATAGTGGAGGAGTCCAAATAGAAAAAGAAAAAATATTTTAGTTTATAAGAGGCTACACCTAGAGTGATACTGCATCAAATAGCCTACGATTTTTGTAGAGTAGGATGAAGGTCCATCAAAATGTCAGAGAGAATAAACAAAAGAATAATACTATCTCATATCTGAATAGTGAATTTCTTAATTGGGCCTCCCACTAATTTTCTGAAAAGGTAATAAGCTGTTATCATTTCCATTTTACAAATGAGGAAACTAAGAATCAAATCAGGTAATTGACTTGACCAATGTCACATAGATAGATGATAACAGAACTCAAAAAGGCAAAGTCCCTGTGAGTAAATTTGCCAGTTATGGCCTGTTACATGGGAAGCTCAAACCAGCCTAGGAACAGACATGGCCAACCATGAGGTGTAATTTGAGAGATGCCAAATCATTCACCCCCTAGCTCATCAGGGGGTCTAAGATTTCAGCATTAGTCATTCATTTTAGCTTGAAACATCGATGAGCTGTTAAAACGGAACTCTAAATACCTTAGATTTTGTACAGCAATTCACATTTTTCCAAATGTGTTCTATATTTAATAATACCTAATACTTACTTTGAACACATTTACATGGCAGGCACTATATTATGTTTTTACATATATTGGCTATTTTTATCTATATACTCATAATATTCCAAAAAAAGGTACTATAAATATCTTCATTTAAATATGAAGAAACTAAAACATAAAAAGATTAAATATCTTGCCCTAAGTCATACAATTAATTAGAAAGACTTCGGATTTGAGTCCACATCCAGTATTGTTGCTTTTAACCATTAAACTGTTATGTGATTAGATCCAGTCCAAAGATTTGCCAGGTAAAGACATTAAGTCACCTTCCACAAATGATCCAATGGAGACCCAGAAAATTTAAGTGACTTGCCCAAGGATTCCTAAATAGTTATTAGTTGATTCTTAACTAATCTTGGGGGTCATGCCTCCTAATCAATTATTTCTGATATACTAAGCCAAAAGGATTAGCAGTTAAGTCATGATCAACAAAAAGAAAGATTGGGCAGACAGTTACATTTTTATGAGAGCTAAGGTAAGATATTTTGCAAAACTAAAAAGAAGCTTGAGAATTTTTAGCCCCAGATGGTGACAAAACTGTGAATTTTATGCTATAAATATTTATTGATTGCATAACTATATTCTCAGTACAGGAATATATCTATAAACAAAAAAAAAACAAAATTTCTGTTTTCATAGGATTTACATTCCAGTGGAATACAAGAAAATATTACTGATGACGTAGAAGAATTATATTGAAGGTAAAGAAGTACAATATAAAGCAGAATTAAACATGAATTTAGCAAAATAAAATTCAAATCTACTCCTTTAATAACTTGTTTTTTTCCCATATGCTTCTTCCAGGAAACGACCCACTGAAGTGCAAAATGTAGGTGCCTTGAGATTTTTCAAAACATAACGTTAAACTTGTTGATGGTGTAAGTCACAGACTATCAAAGGATGAGATAAGCTCCCCCAAACAGTAAGACAGGATCAGATGGAGATGTAAAGACACAAACTTGACAGCTGACTATAGCACATCCAATCTTCAAGACCGTTTTCTGGCTTAAATCTCAGAGGGCTATGATATGTCAGTACAATCTTCTCAAATCTTCTTTGTGTATGTCCTCTTCTAAGTTATCCGAAGGTCTTACTACTAAAAGGCACAGTGCAGGCAGCTAAAACAAGTGGAGATCACGAAGGGGGAGGGAAGCTGAGAAACTATTTCTGGCCTTGTGCAAACTACCTTCACCGTCATCACTTAACCAGAAGTCTAGCTTCTCCAGTTCTCTACTTGGATTTACTTTAACACAATCATCAGAACTGACAAGGGACGAATTCCAGCTCAGGATAGAAAAAAAAAAAAAACCAAACCTTTGATTCTTTAGCCCAAGTTGCTAGGCAGCAGCTGTTCCCACGCTGAAGGAGCCAGCTCTTGCTTTTATCAGCAGTTGTCAATCATGCCCAGCATGCAAGAGCCTCCAGGAAAAGCTCATTTTTCTCCTCTCTCTTGCTGGTCCCATCCACACCAGTTTTGTGGGACCTCTTCAGGACCATATTTAACTCTCAGGGCTCAGTGGCTCCCACTTCACACCTATAACTCGGGAAGGTGTATCCCTCTCCCCAAATGAGGCCTCTGCTCAACCAAGGCAGCCTGAAATTCCAGAGGGCTTCACTCTTCGGGCCCAAAGACTCTGTTGTACATTGAAATGCAAATCCAGGCCCTGTCATGGACAGGTTTGGGTGAATGGATTTATCAAATCATTTCCTCTGGAAAGGAGGACATCATAGATAGAGGTGGGGTGGGTGGTGGTGAGCAGAACAGCACCTGGCAAGAAAGAGAGGAGCAGGGAGAGGAAGAGGCAGTGACAAAGGGAGCAAGGAGGCCAGGAAGGGATGCTGAAACCACTGATGATAAACCAGCCAGCTCCTTGGTTTCCCCAATGGCTGGTCTTAATACTTGGCAACTATCCCAGTCTTTCACTAAACAGAACCCGAGCAGCATCTTGCTGTCCAACCACATAAACCAGGAATGGGAACCAAAGGTCAAGATGAAGGAGAGTGTGGAGGATACTGAGATGCGAGATGCGCTGCCAGGATCCTGAAAGACCTTTTATTTCCAGCTGCTGGGACTGCTACCAGCCCCTCACCCTCAGGCATCAGCCGCCTGTGGGCATTGCCTGAGGCAGAGGAAACTGCCTGACCAAAATCACCTCTCCTTTGCAAGTGGTCCCACATCTAACTCAGACGAATAAAGGCCCTGCCCATGGCACCTCTGCAGTTTCATCCCATCTTCTTAACTCCCATATGGTTGGCTGAGGCATCTGCTAAGACTACATCACAGTCAGTTTCTCCCTCTGCTCAGTTCTGCTTCCTTTCCTTCTCTTCCCCAGAGGTTGATTTCTAAAAAATCTGCATGCCGATCTCCATCTCCAAGTCTGCCTTCTGGGGATCTTGAACTATGATGGCCAGGCCAGGAGGCCTCCAGAAGGCCTCTGAAGAAGAAGTGTACCCCAGAAGAAGCTTACCCCGTCCCACACTGTAGACAAACTCCAAGACCAGGGTGTTCTGGGCTGCTGTAATGGCTGCCTGATGCACTGTGTGGGCTGAAACTAGGAAATCTGTCCCTGAGGGAGGCCCTGAAAGCTTGACTTCTCACACATCAAACAACAACAAATACAAAAAGGTGATTCACTTCATCCAAGAAGCATCCACTGAGCATGAACTCTTAAACAAGGACGAAATTATTTGCTGCCATCATGGCCGTCATCCTCGTGGTCAATGTTGTTACTAGTTCATATTTCAAATGCTATCTCCAGGTCTGGTGTTCTGGGAATTAGGAAACAAATCACTATCCACCCATGTTCCTGTTATGGTTTCACAAGCTGAGGTGCTATCCCCATTCAGTCTTTGTATTTCCTGAGCAAAGTATACTTAGTTTTCAAATTGCCCAGCTGTCAATACCTCCCCATCTGCTTGGTCATTCCCATTGCTTTCTCTGGAATGGCTTCACTTATGCTGGGGTTTTTTGAGTCACAGTGACCCTGTGTGTTTCCTTGTTTCCTAGATGCGGCTGGACCAGAGTTTGGAACCAGGTAAGATTATATTCTTTTGATTTGTTTCCAATGGTCTCAATGAAGGTGTCCAACCAGACTTCACAGTAAAGCTACTGTATTTGGCCATGTATAATGTGCACTCATGTTTTTGTGCACATTATACAGGGAATATTATACCCATTGTTATACTCATGGTATGTAATCATTATACCCATGTGTAATGCCCATCCTTACTTTTCCCTCAAAAATTTGGATGAAATGTGAGCACTTTACATGCAAAATATGGGTAGTCACTAGGTCAGGGAGACTTTAAGGCTTCTCTGAGCATATGCAATAGTTCAAAGTCCATTCCATGAGCAAAATTTTAATAATTATATTTCCTCACACACTATATTATATTCACCCTCATGGACATTCAGATGCTCATTTGAGTGCTCTGTGATTTTCTATGTTGTTTGACATTTCACTCCCTTAAACAATTTAACATTTTCTATAAACTAAGAAGCTTGACTACAGATGTCTTTTGCCAGGATGCTCCTAACCTGAGAAGTAACCAGATCTTCTCTGACTACTCAGGATTCCACTATTTAGACCTCCATTAAGTGCCCAAATGCCTGCTTTTTATTCCTTGCCTTTAATTTGTATCATTTTCCCTTTGCAAAATCATTCCACAAATTTCACGAGGACGTATGCTGGAGACTGAGGCAATGTGGTGGCAAACATAAGACTACCCTAAGATGTTCACTGATCCAGACATATCACAGACATACACCTGTAACAGCTTCCCCATTTTTCCCCGAGTGCTGCAGTGGGGTCAAACTCCTTCACGGCCCCTACACATGCTCCACTTTCTGGGTGTAACCTGACCATTTTCCCCATCCTGGATATGACCTCTTCAGCCTTCCTCAGGTTGAATTCACTCCCTAGAGATTCCAAACAGACTCAGAATCAGAATAGGACACAAAGGTTCTTGGGCAAGTGTCACCTATGGGACATGGACAAGTTACTTTATAACTTCCAATGTAGACAGAATGGCACCAGTGAAACCTCACCATTGCATTCAAAATGTGATGAGTTGGCAAATTCTGTGTTACTTTTCAAACACACTTTGGACAAAATCTTGGGATTCTGCTCCTTATCAGAGACTGTGAAGAATAATGTGTGCAGAATTTACAATATGGCAAGGAGCAAAAGCACCTATTCTCTCATATTGATCTATGAAGAACTGGGAAATGGGGCATTTAATAAGGTGTGATTATTAAATCTCTATTCTTCCTGGCTGTGAATCATATCTCCAGATATAGATTTGCGTGTGTGTGCATGGATGCAATTGTGGCATCTTCTCTGTTGACTCAAAGGATTTTATTTCAACTTTTCATTTCTAAGAAGTCACCATGCTCTCCTATTCCTGTTTGCCTGAGTCACACCCCCCTCCTTTTGCTCCCTGTGAGATAACAGGGACAGATTTGCACAACTAAAGTACAAGATATTTTCAGAAACAAGCTACTATAGTTAGCCTTCTTGGTGGGAATCAAAACCACGACATCATATTTCAGGACAAAGTGTCTCATCTAATGACTACTGACAAGGTAGCGTGCAGTTCATGCATTTTGAATCATAGATTTTGAAATTTTAACCAAGATTCAATGGTTTGCTCTTGTAAACTTCTAGATACACCACAAATATGTTTAGGTCATTGGTAACAACAGATGATGATGATTGATGAAGACGATGATGATAGATAGATGAATAGATTTAGTTTATATATTTGGATGCAGTCGCTTTAAATATTTAATGTGGTCATCTCCCTGTGCTTAAACTACAGAGTGCCAACTATTTTTATTTCTTTTTAAGTATTACTTTATAGGACACTCAGTGCTCCATCATCACCCAGCCATGCGGCAAATGGTGGAAAATTGGCAGTTCAACCACTCGGCATATAACAATGTATGTGGTAGCACTGTGACAGAAAAAGGAGACTGACTAAAAGCAGTGTTCAATCAAAGTGCTACATTTATACAGGTCTACAGACAGGGAATTTTCAAACCTCTGAGTGATAAGAATGTTTTGCTTATCTATGAGATTATTAACTTTACCACTAAGAGTAAGTCGTGAAGATTTACAAGAACCATACATTAACATAATTTTGTAGGTAGTAGCACTGTCTTCCCCATTCTAGGCAAATCGAGTTCCTACTCCACGCCTATTCTGGTAAACTGATGAGAAGCCTGGACTCCCAGGTCATGGGCGAACAGCAGGGTAAAACAGAGCGCAGGTCTGGGAATTCTTACCTTCTGTTAAAGCATGAGTGTCACAATTTAACCTGTGATAATGCATGATCAAAAAATAACAAGGGGATTGTATACTTCATGTTCATTCCACCTCATGCCATTTAGAAGTTTTCAATGACCATTTCTGATATTTTCCTGCCTTCTATACTAAATAAGATTTCATTTTTCTCCTTTCCTTCTTTCTGCCCTTCCTTCCCCCACCCCCCACTTCCCTTCCCCTTTTCCTCCCTTCCTTTCTTTTACTGGAACATATACTATTTTTATATGATCTCCAATTGCTAACTCTTTATAGAGAAAGCCAGCTACAAAGAGAAGACTTCATTCAAGCATGGACGTTTTTTGTTACACTCGGAGCTGTTTGTTCTTTTGGCATTTTCTGAATAAAGCTGAAGAGACAGTGTGTCTACCGGCATCTGGTCTGTAGCAGATTGCCAGACTACAATGTTATTCCAAGGGTCTGGAGATTAGAGTAAATGAAAGAGCTTTCCCTTTCTAGTTATGTTTATTACCTTAATTATTTAGAAGGAAGAAAGGGAGGGAGCATGCAGTCGCCATATGCCAGGCACTTTCACATGCAGTAAGACAGTCTTTTTCATCTTTGTTTGCTTCCTGGCTATTTATTTGCTCTTGCTTTGAAGAATGAAAACTGACTTGTGAAAGCCAAATATTATTAAATTATTCCAGGCTTCCACAGCAAATTTGCCTATTGAAACAATTCCCCTAACCAGTCACAAGAACCACTTCTCACCCATTTTGGGGGGTCATCCCATGTATATAGTTTTTAAATCCTCTAAGAGCCGGCTTTTGGCATGGGAACACGTTTTATTCTGTAGGTATGTGTACACATGTCAGACGTCGGGGAAGGGGTCAGTTCGTTGAGGTGCAAAGAACACAGACTGGGCGGACAGACCTGGGTTCTAGGCTTCACTCTGCCTTCCTCTTGCCATGTGACCTTGCGTGAGTAAACTCACCTCACCGAGTTCTACTCGTCTCATCATGCATTAGACTTTACATCTACAGTGGTTCTGCACACTTCTCCTCATATTCCTCCTAACTTTTCTGTAGCTCTTCATTGGATGCCATTTGGTCCATAAGGACTCATGATTATATCTTCATTGAGGAAACTGCACTTGGTCAAAATAAAAGTATTCCCTTTTTTTTTTTTTTTTACCAATTGCCATTTCTTTTCAATTCTACATTTGTCTCATTACGACAGCTCTTTTCTTTTTCTAACCATTTTGATTGACTCATTGGGGTATAAACATGGAACAGCTCTATCATACAAATAATGGTTATCAGCTGAACTGAATAAACTGTTAACAATATTTCGGTCTGCTCTCATAGGTTCTCGGAGTTCCCCAGTCAAAATAGTCGCCTCTCCCCTCCTCCAAGCACAGGCTAGAGCTGTGCTTTCTCAGCTTGGGAAGAGAATCTGGGGTGGGGGGGGGGGTGTGGATCAACAGAACACTCGTTATGCTCTCTGCCTGCCAGGGTTCAATGCTTCTGTCTATGAGGTAGGGAGAGTAACCGCTGTTCAGAGCTTCATTTGAAGTCATATTGCTTGATAAATTACTAGTGCTATTCATTTATTTGAATCACTTCCTATGTTTCCCAAAACAGTGGTGAATAATCTGAAAACTCCCCTTAAGCATTTTAAGCAAGGTAATAACACAACCAGATTCATATTTTCAAAAGACTACTCAGCTGACAGCGTGGAAAATGAGTTTGAAGTGAGTTCAGAGTGAAAGCAGGAGGTCAGATTACAGGGACACTATGAGAGTCCAAGGGCGCCATGGCAAGAGCTGGACCAGGGAAGCGGCAGCGAGTGGGTGACAAAGTGAGAGGTTTCGGAGATAGATTGACCTGAATGGCTCCTCCTGTGCTGAACCAGTTAGTCGAACGTAAACAGCTATAATGGTGCCAAATGGAGGAGTGGGAGCCGCTACAGGACTTCTGGTGAGAATACGGGGATGTTAAGCTGTTTCACTTATTGGGGAAGGGACACTAATAGAGTCGATAAAACAACAATCCTTTTGACGTGTTTACAGCTTTTTCCCTGTTTGTTGTCAATCCCTGAATATCATGTTTATTTAATTCTGCCATAGCAGGTAACTTTTCAGGAAATTTCTTTATTTTGTGATAACAAAGAGTGAATAGCGTTAGCTTGCATGAGGTGAAGAGTCAAAACTGGAGAAGCCGCAGGATCAGCGTGTGCTGTTGTCTAGGTTGCCACTTGGTGCTCCGACTTCTGCACAGCAGACAAGGAGCCCCGAGGGTATCACAACTCAGAGGGATCCTGCTGCTTGAAATAAATGCCTGTGTGTTGGTGCCCTCACACTCCAGTGCACGAAGCGAATGCCTGCCAGATGCAGTCTGATGAACTGCTGTGTGATTTTGAGCGAGTGACTTCATCTCAGTAGGCCTCAGTCTCCAAAGCCATAAAATGTAAGGCCAGTGCTCGCTCATTTCTAAGGCACTAAAAATGTTTAATAGTCCAAAGACGTTGTGTGTGTGTGTGTTTCAAACAGGACAAAACAACCACCCAGGATGACATGTCTTTTTGTTTTAATTCGGTTGCCCAGATCCTCTATTGTATAGCTAGCTCAAGGTTCTGTGAACGACCTCAAATTCTGAAAGCTCACATTCATCAGTTTAATCTCATTCCAGGCTCCCCACTGCTTCAAGTAATCGTTCATTTTGTGAACCCCAATAATTTTTCCAAAAGCTGAAACAAAGAATAAAATAATATTATGTTACTATATTCAAAACACTTTGGTTGGTCTTCATAAGTCACAGCTGTCATCTCCAAGATTTTAATTATTCATCCATGTCTGAAAAATATGAGCATGCAACTCCTATAGTAATATATAATGTTAGTGATTTATTTTATGTTGTTATTTGATTAATAAGTGACTATGCTTGCACATGCACTAATACAGTGATACAATAAAACTAATATAAAAACAGAAATGTTTAAAGGATGGGATAAAAAGCAAAGAAAATATTGCTATATTATTTATGGATTTTAGAAAAAAGAAACATTTTGCTTTCACTAAAATAATATCCTGGTCCTTTTAAAATAAGGAGAAAAAGTCTTTTGTATTAGTCCACATATTTGTTATTCAGGTGTCCTTCATTCCTGTGTATATCCAGATTTCCAGCTGGTTTCATTTTCTTCTAATTTAAAGACCTCCATTTGAGATTTCTGGTAGTGTTGATCTGCTGGTGGTGAATTTTTTTCGGCTTTTATATGCCTGAGAAAAATCTTTTTTTTTTTCCATTTTATTTAAATGATTGTTCAAGTACAGTTTTCTCCCCTTTACTCCAAATCATTGAATAATCTTTATGTTGCTTTCATTTTTGAAAGATATTCTTGGTGGGTGTGTATAAAATTCTAAATTTACAAGATTTGTTTTTGTTTTTAAGATGTTGACCCACCATCTTTTTTTTTAAACTTGCATTGCTTCTAACAAAAAGTCTGCTGTCATTCTTACTTTTGTTCCTCTCTGTGTGTTTTGTGTTTTTACTCTGGTTCTTTTTAAAGATTTTTTCCTTTATCACTTATTTTAGTGAATTTGATTAGAATATGCCTTTGTGTAGTATCCTCCATCTTTCATCCGCTATAGTCACTGAGATCAATATATCTATAGACACAGAGCTTTCACCAAATTTGAAAATGTTTCAGCCATTATTCCTTCAAAATATTGTGCCCCTTCCTCTCCTTTGAAACTCTAACTATGTATATAGTAAGCCATTTACAGTTGTTCCAAAACTCTGATACTCTTTAGTGTTTGAATGCAATGATATGTTTTCAGGTTCACTAATTTTTTTTCTTCTAAAGTATCTAATCACTTGTTAATCCCATTCAGTATACTTTTCATCTTAGACATTGTATTTTTCATCTCTAGAAGTTCAATATGGATCTTTTTTATATCATCTGCATGGCTTCTAAAACTGCTCATGTTTCCCTTTATATACTTAAACATATGGAATATATAAATCATAGTTATGTTAACATTCTTCTCTCTTAATTCCATCATCTGTGCTATTTTTGAGTTTGTTCCTGAGTGAGTTTCTCATAATCGTGTGTTATCTTCCCTATATATTTTCATGTCTTGAATGTTTTGGTCAGATGCTAGACATGGTGAATTTTATATTTTGGCAGACTGGATTGTTTGTGTTCTTTTTAATGTCCCTAAACTTTGCTCTGGAATGCAGTGGAATGTGTTAGAAACAGTTTAATCCTTTCAAATCTTACTTTTAAAGTCCATTAGGCAGGAACAGAGCTACCTTTAGTCTCAATGACTAATCTCAACCAAGGACAATTTTGACCCTAAGGGGAAGGGGACATTTGGTAACGTATGGAGACAATTTCAGTTGTCACAACTGGGGGAGTGAAAGTAGTACTGGGGTCTAGCAGGTGGCTGCTGGGGGTGTTGGGGCCACATAACCTATGCAAATGTGTGGGGTTGCTACTCCATCACAAAGAGATGGCTCCCCTGTGAAACCATCTCTGACTCCCTCAGGACAACATCAGTCTCATCTCCCTCTAGGCTTACCACAAACTCGGTGGCAAGACCACAGACAGCTTTTTGGAGAACGTAGCAAGCAGACTGTACTAGGCCTCTTACCTCGACTCAAGAAGCACTCTTCGACTTTCCTGTGTTGGGAGGACAGTTTCAGAGGAGGCATCAGAAGTGGTAACTGCAAACAAGGGCCAGCCTCCACCTAACATCCTCCCCCAGATGCCCCCCTTACTAGTGACCTGCCTGGAGAGCTGCCTGAGTGGTCAGGCGTGGGTAAGGTGCACAGAAGCGCAAGTCTTTCCGGGAGAGGATGGGAAAACTGAGCAGGAGGAAACAGCTAAGCCAAAAACTAGGGCTGGCTAGGTGAGGTCCAGAATTCATGGAGAAGTCAGGAGGGATCAATCAGGGAAACAGAATTTCAATGTCATTCTAGAGGTGGTTGGGAACACTTCTGTCAGCACTGGCCCTCTTGGGGACAGTAGGGAAGGGGAAGGGACTCACTAGGTCACACCTATTTACCAGGCAGAGTTACCGTTTTTCTGGCATAGGGCGGTCATCTCTCAGTTCCTAGGGATCAGCCCAGGCATAGCTGACCCCACCCTCACACTCCCTGCAGAGCCCTCCTTGTCAGGGTGTCCTGCCATTCTCCACTTTCAGGCCTGTGAAAGCCCCCAAATCTAAGTTCTGTTAGAGAGCTGGGAGGCCCCAGCCCATGTGTCCACCTGAGCCTGACCAGAGAGTCAGGCTAAATAAAACCAACACTTAGATCCCCATCAACTTCCTATATTGACTGTTCGAGGAATTAAATAAGCAAGAAGGAGGGGCAAGCCATTGGCTTCCTAGACCTTAGTCAATTGAACAGGGCGAAGCTAATCAACCAACGTACTTCACTTAAAGAATGACTGAAAAGAAAGTGAACAGTCAGCCATTCAGTCTTCATAAATTCTGTGGAGAATTTACTTAAAATGCATGCTCAGGGCCCCTCCTCTGAGAGTTTGGTTCCTATAGAAAAGCCTGAGATGACATCTGGGAAGCTGGGTGTTTTATTCCCCAGTGAACTGGGATGCGGGTATTTTCAGATCAGACTTTGAGAAGTAGCAGCCTAGGAGATAAAAAGGGGGAATGTAAAGCATCTAACGCTGCTTGGGTCATCGAAGCCCTGCCTGGGAGACCCTCTGTGCAGGCTGCATCCCTGTGGTGAATCCTGTAGCAAACCCCCCTTGCTCCAGGTGTGGGCCCATCTACAAATTTTCCATCATAATTTGACTTCCTTTGTCACTTGCCAGCAGGGGGATAACCTACAAACAGATCTACTGACATGAACTCTGCTCTGTCCACAGCTGCCTTTCTCATCACACGAATCAATACATTGGCATTCACTTATGTTTTCATTTCTGTGGCTCTGCTTACTACTGGTCCCTTCTGAAAAGCAGAGCTTCTCTCACGTTGCAGATGAAACCGTTTTCTGCTATTGCAGAAACTGAGCCTCACTGTGAGCTGATCCGTCTCACGCACTGACACGTCCAGAAGAATGTTCAGAACAGTAACTTCCTGCTCAAACCATCTGCTTTCATCCCAGCGGCATCTACCCTATTCGGAGCTCCACCCCCACCCTCTCGGCCTTTGTTCTCAACTCCCAAGGCCACCCACTCTCTCAGCCCTCTCCCAGGGCCTTGCAGAGCCCCCTCCTTTACTCAGTGCTTCTGATTCCCTATCACCTCTTGCCTTTCAAACACCTCTGATCTCATCTCTTTTCCTCCTTGGCTTTTGGTCTGTGCCATCAGTCATTTCAATCTGACTGCTTTTTGTCCTTTATTCCCCATCAAGAGTGGAGCTAGAGCTTCCAGTCCCTGCTAGTAGCAGAAGTTCTGGAACAATAAAAGACCCCTTTCTGTTATCCTTTCTTAGTGCGAGCATGACTCGAGAGGAGTTGGCTATGTGCCATGTCCCAGAGAAAGGGGAAGGGGAGGGGATAGGGAGGAAAAATTCACCCACCAACAAGACCCTCAGTTCACTCAGTGAACATCACCCTGTGCTGTGACTCGGCAGCCAGCTAGTTTTCCTGGGCGGTACTCCTTGTGAATTGCCAGAGCACATGCATTAGCATCCACCCTGCATCTCCATTCAAGGGAAAGAACAGAAGAAAGGCTGAACGAGATTAGACCAATCTTCCTTCCCAGGGAGTCCTGGACTCTTAATTGTGGCCTTGACTGACAGGTTGCTCTTCAAGCTGTTTACCTCAATAGATGAGGGGCAGCCCCAAACAGCTTCTTTTCTTTAGCAACCTGCTATTTAAGCCTCTCCTTTGTTCCCTCTATCATGTTTGTCATCCTGCCCTGTCGATTTCTCTAGCCACCATCATCATTCTCATTGCTCGAATTCTCATTGTGACACTGACTGTCATCATCTATCTCCCTTGCTGGCTCACAGTCCTCCTGGGGCGGTTGGATCCAGGGCCCCCTTCCCGGGTCTCAACAACCTCACTCCCCTGTAATGGACCTCACTTCCCAGCACAGACTCCTGTGCATTCAAGCCCATCTCTGGGTCCAGTGTCCCAAGGCTTCATACTCACACTCACACCTGCCTGTAGTGCCCTTACCTGTGCTCTCCCTTTTCAAAAGGCAACCTCAAACCCTGCCGTGTTTAGAGTGGGAAGTTAGGATGCAAGGACACCGTGGTGCCGTGGGCTCTAAGTTTTCAGCTCTGAGTCTTCCACCTTTCAGCCATGGGACTTTGGGCATGCAACTGAACTTCTCTGAACTTCAGCGATACTAGACAATAATCATACTTCACAGGGCTTTGCCTTTCCAACAGTTTGTTAGTGACCCGAACTTGTTGAAGGATAAATCGGAAAAGGGTTTCCATTTCCTCCGGCTCCTGTCTTCCACTGTGTCACAGCAGCTTCCCTCTCCTGGTCCTTGAACAACAGGTTTCTAGAAACTTTGGACTAAAGAACAAATAGCATTTCCAAACACTAAAATATGCAGCCAAATCCGAATACAAACCTAAAAGCTCTTCTTCTCCCCTACTCTCCACACTCCCCACCTAATCGGGCTTGGATCATGGCTCCGGGTCTGCTGTCCTGCACCCTGTCATGCCTTCTTGCTCTTCCACTCCCCTTTGCCAGTTTCTGGGTCTTCCAGAGTCAGGGCAGAAGGAGGGAAAAAAAGAAGAAAAGTGGCCAAGCCTTTTTATTACGCCGATGCTCCATTAGCTGTTGATGCCCTGTGACATCACAGAAGACTAAGGCCTGGCTATTTTGTGTGGTGCAGATGTGTTGACTTTTGGAGGCCCACCTCAAAGACCTCTGCATCATACAGCTCCCCAAACAAGGCAATGCATGCTACAGCTGGCCTTTTGATCCCACAGCCAGCAGCACACATCACATAGCCTCTTCTTGGAAAAAGGCCTATTCAGTGGGTTCTCAATAAGATGGATGGAACCCAGTTATCTTCCCCAACACCTAAGGGGCCCAGGAAAATCATGTGTATCTTTACAGACAAACACCAGGCACGCAGGCTGTCACCCACACAGTCTCTCCTCCCCTGCCACTGTGGGCAGCTCCAGCCTTCAGAATCCGCAAGCAAAAAAGCAAACCAGCGTCTGCAGCATACCTAGCAGCCAGCGGAGGCAGAAGCGGCCAGTCTCCTCTTGCTGCTGCTGCACCCTAGTCATTTCCTGATCCCATTTCACCTTAGGAACAGGTGGAACACAGAGCTTACCCCTAGATCCAGATGCCTACAACGCTTCTGCCTCAATGACATTTTCAATCATCTCTCTCGTCCAGTCTTCACTTTACAAAGGCTAAAGAGGGGTGATGGCAGTGAGAGATGACAGATTAGTGTGGTACCCTCTCAGTCTTGCAGGGACGTCTGTAACAACTCCAGGTAGAAATGAGGGGCTACTTAGCATCTCTTGTTCTCAGATTCGGAGGCCTTATCTAAAAGTCCAAGACCTCAGGAAAAGTCTCTTTCAACATTCAACCTATGTAGAGCAAAGCAACATCAAATTCCCTGCACAGAGCCAGGCATTGCATGTGCTCAGTAAGTGGTCATTATTGTGTGGCCGTCCTCTAAGAACGGTCAAAGTAATATATATACACGCGCGGCAATCTGATGCTCTTCTTCTCCCAACTTTGTGTAATATTTATCTCCACATGGTAATGTAAATCCATTATCTTACTAAAGCATTCTTTCATATGCTTATGCTTTGGGTTTTTAATTAAAAATGAAACTGCCTGAAAGCAAACACTTTTTTCTTTGTTCCCCAAAAACATCAAAAATGGGGCTGAGCATGTCGTAATTACTTAATATTTGTTGATTAATATCTTTACTACTTTTTTCTTTTCTGCTCTTCAATTATATTCAGTTTTGAATTCTATTAAATTCTTCTTTGGTGATTATTCTATTGTTCTGTGGGCCCGGTCTGCGAGACCAAGGAACCTGTCAAGTGGCTGAGTGCAGGTGTCCGGGTGCTTCCTCCGCTGCCACCCCATTTTCAGTTCAATCCCAGGGCAACAGTGAGCAGACAGGAGTGGCACAACATGGGCAGCGGGAGAAAGGTGAGGCCCTGTGAGGACCTGGTGTTTAATAGAGGATAATGTCATTAGTGAGTCTCTGAAAACCAGTCCAAATCTTCAAGGCTCCTGCAGGGGATATTAGACAGATTGAGAGTAAGGGCTGTAAGCCAAGGTCAGGCAAGTCCAGTTCAAATTTCAAGGAGAGTACCTGCAGGGAAATGCTGGGCCATGGAAGGAGAGGGCATGTTGGAGCAAGTTTACAGGACACAGAAAAGTACTGATGTGGCGTGTCTTCAACATGACAATAGGTACCAGGATTGAGAGTCGAAGCAGAGACTAGCCTGGAACAGGCATTCTCAACTGGTGGTGATTTTGCCCCTTAGCAGACATTTGACACTGTCTGAAGTCTTTTTTTTTTTTTAAGATTTTATTCATTTTTAGAGAGAGGAGAAGGGAGGGAGAAAGAGAGGGAGAAAAACATCCATTGGTTGCCTCTTGTAGACACCTCTACTGGGGACTGAATCTGCCACCCAGGCAATGTGGCCTGACTGGGCATCAAACTGGTGACCTTTTGCTTTGTGGAAAGATGACCAACCTATTGAGCCACACTGGTCAGGACTGGAGACATTTTTGATTGTCATGACAGGGGGAACTATGGGCATGTAGTAGGGAGAGACCAGAGATGCTGCTAAACACACTGCAATGCACAGGACGGCCTGCCCACATCCCCCTGCCCCCTCAACAGCAAAGAACTACCTTGTCTGAAATATCAGTAGTGTCACGGTTGAGAAAGCTTGTGCTGGAAACAGGCAAAATGGGAAGTTAGCATGAAACAGACACCCATTAAAACCAGCACAAGTATTTCCACGTGTCTTTTGTTATTGTCCATGTGTCCTTTATATTCATTCCTGCAAACTCTTCACCCTTTTCCCCTGAAATTCCCTCCCCTCTAAAAAGAAATTAATTAATTAAAAAAAAAAAAAGCTAGCACAAGTAAAAATTGAGGATTACTGATAGGATCAGGGGAGTTTTCCAGAACCCAGGTTTGGAGGTACGGTTCACAGGAACTAGACAGTGATTTGGGAGCCATTTCCTCTGCATTGCTCACTCTGGGACCCCAGACTTCCCATCTGCCTTTGGCTCTCACTCCTCCTCCACGCTGCGGCCCAGCACACGGCCTAGGCTGCTGTTCCACCCTGACTCAGCGGCAGTTTTCAGTCCAGGTGTGAATAGCAGCATGCATTGCAATCACTGTGCTTATTTCACTTTTCAAAGGGAGACCCAGATTGGCCGGACTGGCCAGTGAATGGTCTGGCTTCGAGTCAACAGTAATCAACTGCAGCCAGAGGGCAAGATCTCGTGCGCTTGGCAAGGCTGTGGCAGGCACTGCAAGAAGCATTTTTGTTTCTCTGACAGCTGTGAAGGAAAAGCACAGCTGAGGCAAAGGGAAGAGGAGTCTGAAGAGTTCAAACTAGGCAGCCTGAGGTCTTGATAGAATTGATGATCAATCACCCACCAAGAGCAAGTCCTCTGAGAAGAGCATGGAAAAACGCAGAAGTGGGGACACTGAGAGCGAGCAGCTGTGGGGAACTGGACAAAGGACTGACCAGGAGGCCAAGGGTGGCAGGTGGCTCTGAGGGTCTCCTCTGTGACCAGAGAGGAACCTGCTCCACCCTAGGAGGTAGAGAGGGGTTCCTGCCTGGGCCCGTGTTCCAGAGGGCCCCCAGGTCACAGCCACTAAAGAGTCACTTTTTATTTTGTTTGGACTTGTAGAAAGTTTTTTGAAAATTTGGTAAGTGATTGAGCAAATGGGAGTTAACGGAGACCCTCCAGCCAAGCCGGAATTTCCAGGACAGATAATGAGAAGCCGAGAGATGACAGGGCCTCACCCACTCCACCCTGGGCAACCAAAGAAAAAGGGGGCTGCTTCTGTGTGAAGTTGACCCTCCTCAGATCACTCACGGTGGCTGTCTGGACAAGTTTTCTTTCTCCGCTCTGCTCAGGGGGTGGGCTAGTTATCAAGTTATTGCCTGTCATTTCCAAACGTACCCTTCCTTACCTGGTCTGTGATCATGCAGCTCGGCTGTTGAAGCATTTTCCCTTTGCAGCAAGCACAGTGGTGTTAAGCTTGGTCAGCCAGAACATTGGAAGGACACTGGGGGAGGAAGAGGCTTCTCTTCCTGGTTGCTGTGTGCTTGCCTTTGCTTCTTCTGTTCAATACTACTGTGAAGCAACAGGAGCTGTTGAACTTGGAACATCCAGGGACACTCCCCCCACCCACCCCAGTGCCCAGACATGCAGGACTTGGGAAAACTTGCAACCTTGGCCTAGTGACTGCCTCACCAAGGCCCTGCTGCCGTGGGTAACTTGGCATGTTTTACACATGTGGGTATATAGAACATACATACATTATACTCTCCATAAATAAGTGACATATATGTGAAGAATGTGTGTTAGCAATGATTATCTCTATGCTGTGGGATTATGGATAATTTTTATTTTTATATATGTCAGGAATTGAGGCCAAGGAAAAGAAAAATGAATTCTCAAATTTTAAAAGATAATCTACTCTCTCCCATCTTTTAGAGATGAAAATCACCCACGTTAAACTAGTATATGTCAGCAGATTAACTTTCCTCACGCAAGTGTGCGGGACTATTAAATTGAGTTAATGCATTGCTCTGGACTCCATGAAACACTCGGAAACAGATCGGTCTCTTCAAGTCTAATTACCTGCTACCAAGGACTGTAGCAGCTCCCCTGGGAGGACACTGTATAAGATATAGAAAAATGCATTTTGTATTTCTTTCTCCACACTTGGGAGGTAGGAGGGGAAACTAAAAGGAGTGAGGAATGCAAATAAATATGAGTAATTATATCTGCACATATGTACTTTTTTTTTCGGGTTGTTTCACTGTACCCTTGCAAACGTGTATTCTGTGACCTCACAGGATGATTGGCATCTACCCTGAATCCATACCTTACCTGTCCTGCTGCTCCTGGTGTTCCGTGGAGGGAAGCCGCAGGAAGGGGAGGGGGTGGGGCATTTGGGACGGGTTGCATCTGCACTGTGATTCTGCTATAATACTTATTAAGCCCAAACTCTCTGCCCTCTTTTCTGTGGGTTAGAAATGTTTGCCTCTGATGTCAAAGTAAATTTATTCCTTGACATTTAAAAGAAACACTCAAGTAACATAATCTCCATGCGTTGCATTGATCCTAGTTTCCGAGAACTGAAGGAGTGTGTGATCGTGTGTGATTGTGTACGTGGGTTTTATGCGTGTGTGTAAATTCTTTTCCAAGGCTCTTGAATTGTACTGAAACCATTGTTATTTCTTAAGAATAGATCCTTCCTAAGTCAGCCACTCATATTTTGAAACTGGCCGGGGTTTAGAATAATTCGATGCATTTTTAGCACCAAAGTTATCTTTGGAAGAAAAGTTCTACACACCAAACGTTCACCCCAGAAAGGGGGGACTCTGAAAATACAAATTTTGGGTTCTTTGTGCCAAGAATCCAGGCTCGAGGAGAAGTGAATGTATGCCTCCCCAAGTCGGAGAGAGAGAAAAGCCTGCGGTGTCCCACAGCACAGCTCCACCGCCACCGTCGGGGCTTAGACCCGACCGTCCTGCTGCCGAGCGCTCGCAGACCTTGCCGCTCTCCGAGGCATGCTGCCAGGTGAGAGCTTGCTTCTCAGCTAAGCAGAAGGAGGGATGGACCCAAGACGGCCACATCTGCCGAAGAACTGGGTGCATGGATGGAACGGGCCAAGATGGAGTGAAAATTTGTATCATACTATTTGCTGAGAAACGTTTCCCACTTTTTAAAGCAGTTGTGTAGTCTAGAAAATATATGCTTTTCTTCAAGAAAAAAATCCGTCAGGGGAGTGTCTGTGCATGTGGACCAGGACTGGCACCGTGACATCATGGACGATTGCTGCTGCTCTGACTGGGATGGGAGGCACTGGGGACTCAACTCGTCATTCTGATTCAGCTTTATCGGGAACGCGGCGAAGCTGTTTCAGACAGAGGTTACGGTTTTTCTAAGCTTTGGCTACCTGGGCTTCAAAGCCCATTCATTTCACAACACTGCAGCCACAATACATACAAGTAAATGACCCAGATATGGAAGATTCATTTGATCACAGATGTGGATTTTGTCTTCCAGCCCGAATAATTTGTGCTTCTTCTTTCTGGAAAAGTGCTCCCCATGCTCCCTCCCCTTCCCATCTTCCCCACCCCCGACTCCCATGCACGCCTTCTCTCATTTCCCACAAGACACACTCTTACTTGTTTTTCCTGGTGCTACGTAAGTGCCCACTTCACCCCAAGGACCAGCTCGAGTTGGCCGCCCTTCCTCGGTGCTCCTTTCTCACACCCTCCTACCCACAGCACTTTCTAAGTTGAACTGTGGCTGGTTTACTCACCTGCCTCCTCCCACCTGACAGGGACTTCCGGAGGGCAGCGACTGAGTGCTTTACTCCCCTCATTCCCTTTGGGACAGGGTAGACTCTCCATAAACGACGAGAGAGTTGTCAAGATGCCCTTACCCACAAAGCTGGGGGACGGTCCACTGAGATGAGGCATATCAGGCTGAGTTTCAAAAGGTCAGGCCCTTCCTGTGTGTTAGGTAGTTCTGGCAAAAAGAGAACACACATACACTTGTACTATCGTGCTTGTGTCTTAGTGCACATTTGGGACCGATGGTGCTTGCCACCGTGAATGAAGGGAGCTGGGAAGTGAATGTATATTCTCTGATCCCTTTGTCTGACCCAGGGCCTTTTCATACGGTCTTATCAACCCCTCTGGCAACCCTGGAAGTACGTATGAACATTTCCATTTCTAGATGAGAAAACTAGAGCTCAGAGAGACCAAGACATTTGCCAATATCATATAGCACATAAGTGGCAAAGCTAGGTTTTGACGCTAGTCTGCCTGCCTTCAGATCCCCACAGGATGGGACCTTTGCTTTCCTACAGGGTGCCGCTTTGGCTAAGGAAACAATCTTGGGTCATAGCCAGTTACCCCACTTACACCTCCACCCCTGCCTTGTTCCACAGACCTGAAAAGTGGGGGGTGGGCACCAGGAGATATCGTCCAGGGCATGCAGCCCAGTGGTGGCTGAGCTGGGGATAGCCCAGGACTGCACAGGTGTTGCCTGGATGCCCAGAAGCCAGGACGGGGCTGCATTCTCTGCACAGCAAAAGGAAAAGATACTCACCCCCAAAGTCAGGCAGCAAATCCACAAGCCACTGAAGTCTGATAGGTAAGTGTATTTTTTCAAGCTCCGATTCTTTCCCCACAAGTGAGGAACATAAGAATTTAAAAAGGGATGGTAAAAGAAAATCAATATTACACACCCAGGAAGGGGAGGCTGGGTGCTGTCTTGTGTGTTATAACAGTAAGTTAAATTATTATTAAGAAACAGTCATTTATGTAATATTGTATAAATTATATTTCACATTAGATATAATGTTATGTATTGTTTTTATTATAATGATAGAGTAAAATATTGACTATGATGTAAATGCCTATTTGACTAGTATGTCCCAACCTTTCTAGTACACGACTTATACATTTGCAAAGTGCTTTGTGGGTACAGGTGGAAAAGCAGGATTATAACATCAGGCTGAAGCCCATTTGAATCTCATGGAAGGTATACTCACCTGTCACCTGAACACACTGTGCATGTCAATAGTTAACAAAGGACTAGCTACCTTTACTGAGGTTGCTCCTTCAATCATGAAGTGACACCTACATACATACACACATCCCTGGAAAGCTATGCATTTTTCAAGGTCATGCTCAAGTGTAATGTGTTTCAAAAGTCCTGCCAGACACACTTAGGGAAAATTAATTACTTCCTCTGCAACCTCACAGATCTTTGTACATACTTCTGCTGTGTTTTTTTTTCACACTGTGCTATGGTTAAATACCTCTACTTGTAGACCAAGAAATCAACAAGGGCAGGAACTGTGTCAACATCTCAGTGTTCTCAGAGCCTGCCTCAGTGCTGAGCATGCAATAGATGCTCAGTAAATGAACAGGACAAAAAGGAAATGTTTAGGGCACTGTACACCCTCATTTCACCACTAGAGGGCAATATGATCAAGATTACAAACACCACTCAAGCAGTTCCTGCTGAATAAGAAAAGTAGCTTTTGAAAAGATGTATCTTATTTCTCAGATTCTTTGTATATATTTGACATGCCTTTTATCCAATTTTGTATCTAAATTTGAGAAAACATTCCAAAAATGTAAAAAGAACACTTGAAACAGAGGCTAAATGCCAGAGTGCCAAGGAGTCCAGGAATTAATTGTCTGGTATGGAGAGAAGAAACTATTGGCTACCAAGGAGACTAGAGATGCCCCTTGCTCCTCTCAGATATAAGAAGCAGCTATCTTAATAGTACTGCTGTATCTTTTCACATTTTAAAATGCTTGACCCTTCACATTAACCCCAAGGTGAATGAAGCATCATGGAGATTAAGAAAATACCGAGGGACAAGAGAATACGCATTTATGGGGTGAGTGCTGAGAGAAGACAAATCAAGCACAACTTTCCATCTAAAAAGTTTCTGCATGTCTATTTCTGAGGAACAGCAATTCTGCAGCACAGCTGGTTTTCCTTCTGTCTAGATTTCAGGTCCTTGATGGGACAAGAATTCAAGGGGCAAGTTTCTGAGGCATCTCCTTCATAAATGCGATTCAACCTTGGAAGACCCTCCAGTGATCACCGCCATGGTGCCAGACAGTGCCACCTCCATGAGACCTTTCCTGACCCTCCAGCTAGAGCTCTCCACCAGGCTCACTCCCAGTCTTTTGTGCCTCCCTGACCTCGTACCTCGTGTTCTGTTTTCGTCAGTGTGTGCCTTTACTCTCCTTCTGGACTGGCACTCCTCCAAGGTCATGTTTGTTCATCCTGATCACCCAAAGAGTATCTATTAATATCTTACACAGAGGAGGTGTTGAGTAAATTTTGTTTCACGAAACTGAGTGGAATTGAGTTTGTGTTCCAATACTTGTAAGTCTCAAGGCTGCTTCATTTATTTTTTTAGTCTGTTTGCACTTTCTCTTCACACACAACTGATGTAGCAGTAGCACTTACCCATTTTAAACTCGGGTAGGTTCTTGTGCGACCAAGAACTTTCCTATCACAAACATTTCGAGCCCGTGCCACGGCTTAGCTCCCAGTGACGCACAGACGCACCCCACTGACGCAGCGAGTTGGGCTCCAGGCCCCCTACGGTAGCAAGTAGTATCACAATAAAGAGAGCCGCAATCATTTTTGGTAATAGAGGATCTTTGTCTATAATTTGTAAAAAAAAAGCAACACCGGTGACATGCAATGAAACAAAGTGTGCTTGCTCTTACTTAACCTTACTAGTTCCCTCATCTGTATTTTCAGGGCTGGGGTGTCTAGGAAAATAATGATTTTTTGGAAACAAATTAAAAGCTAGTGCCCCTTTTATTCCTTTCCTCTGTCCACGAAGCCTATGTTTTGAATGATTCGGCCAATCTAATTGTATTTATACATACAAAGAAGTGCATTATTATCTCTCTAATGAATTCAAAACATAAATAATTGGAAACAGTTGAATATTATGCTGAGTTGATCTAATTCTACCCAAATCATTTTTTTTCAATAAATGTTTAAGTACCTACTGGGTGTCAGGTTCTGTTCTCGGTGTTGGGGGTAGAGGTAAATAAAGAGAGGCGCACTGCCCATGTGGTCCTGAGGCTCTGGTGGGGCTGAAATCAGTGAGACCTGATGGTTATCAAGACCAAGTAAATCTGTGTAGCGGTGTTTGATCATAAATGTATGGCTTAACTCAGGCCTTTGAAAGCGCAAAACAGCCAGTAGTCTCACACTTCCCTGTGTCTATACCCCCTTCTCTGTCTAGGGAACTGGGAACTGGTGGACTAGAAGCGTTCTGAGGACCCTTTTACCTTGAATATTTCAGTTGCATTTTTCTTAAGTATCAGTTTTCTACTGCGGCATAAAAAAAAAATTAGCACTGCTACAGACACCACCCATTTAATATCCTACTATTTTGTAGTCCCGAAGGCTAGGCGGCCTTGGCTGGGTTCCCTGTGGAGGGTCTCACAAGCTGAGGCCAAGGTGTCGACTGGCCGGCTCTTTTGTGGAGGCTCTGGGAAGACCTCGTTCATCAGCTCATTCAAACTGTTGGCAGATCCAGTTCCTTGCAGTTGTAGGCTGAGGTCCATTTCCTGGCTGGCAGTCACTGGGGACCCTCTCTCACTCCTTGCCTTTTCAAGGCCTCCTCCATCATCAAAGCCAGCAATGGCGTTTGGAGTCCCTCCCACACTGTGAGTCTTTCTGATGCCGCTACCAGCCAGAGAAGGCACTCCACTTTTCAGGGCCCACGTGATTAGAGGAAGTCCACCTGGACAATTGTCCCAACTTTGGGTCAGCTGTGTCACATAACACAATCAGGGAGTGAGCTCTCCTCACACTCACAGGGCCTGCATAGCAGGGTGGGATGTCTCTGGGGACCTTTCAGAAATCCTGCCTGCCCTACAACCAGTGGCATTTCCACCTCAAGCAATCAGTCCTTTAGAGACCTCTGCTGCGAGACAGGAAGGAAGGTTTGGGACTCGTGCCACAGAGAAGGTTTTTAGAATCATATGAGACCATTTTACTTAATCGGCTGGGGGCCTTCTCCCCTCACACACACACACGCACACACACAAGCACCCAATAGAGGTCTTTTAAAAGTGCACGTTAGAATTTTACAGAAACTTTTTTCAGATTGTTTGGTCCCTTTTCCTTCATGTCCTTTCCTTAGAAAACATCATTTTAGGCTGATCACAGATACAGCGAGCACATTCAAGTAAAAAGAATATTACCATCAATGAGCTGTCATTTGCTGAGAACTTTTATGCCTAATCGTCCGTCTAAGATGTAGGTTGATAAATGGTATAATTTTTTGGCCATTTTTATCTCCTATTCATCACACTTTAGTATTTCACTATTCCATCGACAGAATACGTTGTGATGAGCTGATATCTGAAAGGCCAAGGTGACATAATGGTGCATATCAACTTTTATGCAGCATTATTTTTTACTTTTCATGGAGTTGAAGAATAAAAGAACTATAAGTTTTGTTTAAACTTTCTTATCTATTGACTATTTGAGGTGACAGTTCCATTTTCACTAAGAAATGATTACTTAAAGCTCATTTTCTTCACTTCACCACTCAAGAATCTTAACAATTTGTCATCATGGCTGCAATGAAATCATTTCTATGATAGCAAAGCAGAAAACGTATGATTTTAAATTTCAAGGGCATTTATCTACGGCAAATATATTATGAACAAATGACCCAAACCTTCAAAACATAATTCATTAAATATGACTTAAACTTTTCTTATGAAACTACATATTTTCCTTAGGGGTTTTCCAAACTAAGTTTATGAGGCAACGCTTCTACCCTCTGAAAATGATATCTCCCCAAACGTTAGACTAAGCCCATCACCCCCTGCTTCGGGATCACCCGGAACAGCTTGTTTAAAATGAGGATTCCTGAGCCCTCCTCAAAGTCACATAACAGCGAGGACTTACTTCATTGCAAGTAATAGAAATCAAACAGACCAATAAAAGCAAACACACGCACAAACTTTTTCTCAAAAAAAAAAGAAAAACAAGAGTTTATGTCAAAGGAGTTAAGTGGCTTGCCAATGTCATTCGGCATTTGGGTTCTTTTTTCTTCCTTTCTCTGCAGCCTGCACAGTGTCAGCTTCACTCTGCAGCGAGGTACCCCTAGCTCCCAGCACGCCTGCTCCCTCTACCAGAGCTTGGCAGAAAGAGGAGCTTGTTCCCAAAAGTTCCCCACATAAGGAGGCTTCCTCCCCTAAAAGTTCCCAGAAAACATCTGTTGACCTCTTGTTAAATCAACTTGGGTCATGTGCCCATTCCTGAGCCAAAAACTATGACCAAGAGACAGGTTTGTGCTGATTAACCCTGAGCCACGTGCCAACTCCTGCCACCAGACACGGAGACTTGGTTCCAAAAGCACATTGGGTGGGGGTGGGGGTGGGGGTTGTAGTCACCAGAAGAAAGGGAGACAGGTGTTGGGAAGACACCACAGGGCCCACTGTATTCCCAGACTCTACCTTCGTAGGGACCGCACAGTCACATTCCAGATGGTCCCAGTTTCACAGAAGACAGTGTGAGCGCCTCCCCCCCTCCACCCCACCGGAAGATTTTGCCACATGACAGCCCTAATCTCTAGGTGAGGTCTGAAAGTCTGCATTTCAAGAAGCTACCCAGAGCGTCCGCTGCAGACAAAGTTTGAGGACCACTGTACTGCACTGTGAACTTCTTGGGGGATGGTTTCACCCTTTTTGTATCCTGAGCACCTAGTCCAATCTGTTGCCTGCTACATAGTGATTAATAACGTTGGTTAGTTGGTGATGGAATTACTCATTCTGTCACCCAGACAGAGGTGGTCGGGAAGGCCTCCCAGCATGAAAACTTTCAGTGGCACAGTACCTACAACAGGGGCACTGAGGGTGTTGACATTGGGTCTGGCTTCTCTGGGCTTACAGACAAGAGTCTCAGCAGCAACAATCAACAACAGAATCTGCCAATACAATACGGCCATGGCTGGGAATCCAGACTGGTCTTTAGAAATGGGTTTCCAAAAGAGCTTTGTAATGAGTATGATTATAAAAGCCCACAATTTTCAAGGTAGTCATGGAACTTCATGACTTTCACTATGTGCTTCTTTGTTGATGGCATTTTTTTCAAGAAGTAGATGTTTTAGTGCCATTTAGTATTCTGCCACTAAGCAAAGCTCCTTCATGATGATGTAAGGATCAGAGGCAAGAAACAATGGCCCACGATCATCAGAATGCATCCGTGCAGACCATGAGGCTAGGAACTTCTAGATGTTCTGGGAGGTGTCCTCATCCTGGCAATCCCCATCTCACAGGACACCCTTTCTTATGAAGAAAAATAGGATACAAACAAAGGTGCCCCAGCCCTGGCCAGTGTAGCTCTGCTGGTGGGGCATCATCCCACAAAGCAAAAGTTGCCAGTTCGATTCCTGGTCAGAGCACATGCTTGGGTTGTGGGTTCAGTCCCAGTCGGTCAGGGATGTAGGAGACGTAAGTGATTGATGTTTCTCTGCTCTCTTCCCCTCTCTCTAAAAACAAATAAATAAAGTTTAAAAATAATAATAAGTAGAGTCGCCCCAGGAAGTTTTGATGCACCTGCTTTGTTTCAGGAGGAGATTTACCAGGTATGTGCAGCCCATTAGTGCTAACACCTATTGCCTAACCAGTGACACTGGAAACCCTGATTTCATATTTGCCTGCCCTTTAAAATCAGCTCTGTGTTTCAGTAACACAGGATTTACTAAAATCTTTCCAGAATGTCCTCTGTTGCTCTCCTAATCAACACATGATTGCCACATAGTAACATTTGCAGATTCCCAAACAGCAGGGTCTCTGAAGCATTTAACATTCAACCATTCAAGAATGTTTTCTCAGCCTGTGGGCCAGGAGTTCACAGAACATGAGGGATCTTCTGTACCAGTCATTAACACCCTCTGGAGGCAAAGGAATCATTAGTCAAAGATTACTAACTTGGATTGCAACCTTAATAAAGGGTGATTATTTCAGTATCTCTAGTAGAAACATTCTATCAGGATGTTGGGCAACGGGGAGGTGCTGGATAGGGCTTCATTCAGTACAGTCCTTTATTGTGACCAAATCTACCAGCGTATAACATCCTAATTGGTTTGCAATTGCAGCTCCTCAAAAGGAATGAAAGGCACATCTATTCCTGCCAAAAACACTTTTTGAGCAACTATACTGTGCTTTGTGTGATGAATCTGCACAGCTTACTAGATATCATCCCTTGATTTTCCCATTTTTTAAAGGGGGATAAGTCCCTACTCTACAGCAATATTGAAAGTAGGCTCCTGGCAAGAATGCGTGAACCAGTCCTTAGAAAGTGCTTGCACTTACCCAGTAAGAGCTCACCAAGTTAAATTTATTAAAATGCATCATAACATGCAAAGCACTTTTGTATGTTTCTTTTTCATTTTGTTTCATAACGCCTATGCACAAATAAGGAAAGTAACTCAAAGGCAAGGCGATGTTGCCAGGGCTTCATCAATTAGTTAAAAATGGAAGAACCAGAATTAAAAGCCAATTTTCACAACTACTAATTTTACTTTTCAAATATTTTGAGTTGAAATATTGGAGCCTCTTTTCTAATCCTGAAGAAGTTCATATGCTTTCACAGAGGTTATTATAATTTCTTAACTATTACTCCTAGAATTCAGATGACACATTTTATGTGATTGTGGTTGTGTCTTTACAGCTGAAACAACAGGGTAAACCAGGCAAAACTCAACCACTTGACCGGTTCCGGGGCTTGTGCGCACACACACTGTGTGACAGGGACATGCTCAGCTGCGAATGACAGAAGAACCAATTAACGTGGATTTCAACAAGATCGGAATTTGTCTCACAAGATAAGAAACCCAGAGCTAGGCCGTCCAAGCTGGTGTACCAGTTCCATAACTTCGGAAATGTCCCCGGATTCCTTCATCCTTCCACCACATTGTCCTCCGTGCTTTGACCTTTATCCTCCCACCTGCAGCCTCCTGGTTGCAGGGCTGCAGCGCCCCATCCGCACGCGCGCTCCTCTCAGGCGGGACAAAGGTGGCAGAAACCAGACCAATCATCTGAATGAGTGATGCCCATCCCTAGAAGTATTCTGGGGACTCTTCCCAGACTCTATCTCCAGAGACCCTTACAAGCCACATCAAGAAAACATCTTATATCATTTACCCTGAGCTCACTGAGTGCCTCCTGGACAGCACACTCCAGGCACTGCGCTGTGTAAGTGCAGATTCGAGGAATAGTTAGACGCAGCCCTTCCTCTCTATGCTACGACCTGTTGGGGTAACAGACAGCTGAGATGCAATGGGATAGGTGTACAAGTGTGAGTGTGTGTAACATTCTCTGGCTGCAGAAACAATTGATTCTAATCAGGACATTAGGAAAATGGCTTTTTTTGTAAAGAATTCAAGTGAATGCTATACTAGGAATTTCAGAGTTTTGCTTTGAAAGATTATTGAAGTGTTTTTAAACAGAGGACTGTCAAGAAGTTATGTCCTTTGAAAAGGTTATTCTGTTAACAATTGCGGCAGGCAAAACACTGAAGGCAAGACCAGCTGGCAAGCTATGTAAATAACTTGGGTTAGAGATTTGAGGGCCTTGAGATCAATGGCTATGGGAATCCAAAGAAAAAGGATGGATTCGAGAGAGGTCTGATTCAAAATATAAAGCTTGATGATCATGTTTTCTTCCATCTTGGCCATATATAACATTGTGCAATGAAAAAAAAAATCATTCTCTAAAGTCAGATTTTCCACACCACTAGGGGTATTCTAAAGAGTGGGTTGTACAGATTCAAACAGTAGGTCAGTATGTTCTGTTTTCATAAAAACAAACCAAGCCTTATGTGTGGATAGATAGGTGGACAGATCAGACAGATGACAGATTTCGTAAAGATATGAACCAAGGTCTTAGTGATTATCTGACATTGGGTAGGACCCAGAGTTTATTTTCTTCAACTTTGCCAATCTGTATTTTCAATTACAATAGAACGTTATCTATAATTTAGACCTTCCATTACCTTGTAATTTGACCCTTCCTTTTCTTCCATGGAAATAACTGGCGCACTAACTTTCCCATACCTGCCTCCCAAACCCATCTTCCCCACAGGTATAATGAATGAGAGCAGGCCTTCCATCCAGACTTAGGAAAGGTGAACGGTTTCTCCTGCCTCATTTCCAGTGGATGCTTCGATGCCATCGCCATCGTACTCCTCGCCAACACCTGGAGGAGCTGAAAAGTATCTTCTCTACACTTCGTATAGAACTTACTGTCTGTCCTACTCCACAACCCTCTCTCTCCCACCTGGGACCCCGGAAGCATGTTGGTGGTAGTTGGGAACGGGTCTCTCCAACACACTAGTTCCCTGGAGCCACAGCTGCAGCTTCCAGAGCTCCTCCCACCCTCCAGCTCCCACACTGGGGTGCGTGTGCATGAAGGAAGGATGGGGTGACGCACTGAGCGCAATACATTTAGTAGGAAGTAAAAAAAATCAACAAACCACTTATTTTTGGTATGTAACTCACAAGTGGATTTATTTAGAAATGGATTATCTCCTCTGATGCAGTAGCAGAAATTAAAATTTCTGACTTGCCTTGTTTTGCCAATATTTAGGTATTTTTTTCTACTGAATGTGACTACAGATACAGACAGACACACTTTTATTTTGTCTCACACTCGAAAAGAGAAAGCATAAGGCATATAATTCTCATCCAAACATTATAATATGAATTACTAAATCCAGTTGAAAACAATAGGAATGAGAATACTTTCTCCCCTAGGATTCTATCAGCCTAGCTTAGCAGCACAAAATATCTTCAACTGTAGTTAAAATAAAGGGTTTTGTTTACAAAATAGCATTTGAGTTATTCATGCACTAAAAGATCGGCATACTTACCTGCTAAAAGTGTGAAATAAGTGTACACTTCTCCGTCTAGGATGAGTATTTTTGAGTTTAAAAAGGAAAGAAAATCCTGAAAAAGAATTTTTAAAAATAGTAAGGAGAAAGCTTCAAAGTAGTGTATGTATACATAATTTCCCTCCAAGACTAATTAGCAATAAAATACTTTTTTGATGACTACATGGCACTTACTCCCTACCAATTAACATTTTAAAAGTTATGACAGCAACCATATTAAAACTAGAAAGCTTGTTTATTAGTAAAAGTCAGAATTTTTTAATTTACAAGGTAATCTTGAACACTGATTATTATATTCATCACATTGTTTGCTTCAGATTTGCTTGTTTCAAATTTTGGGTTTGAAAACATGCAACCTCACCTCATGATGCACTGTAACTAGTACTCAGTTATGCTAGTAACAGAATTACGTCAACCAATAGATTAACATCATCCTTCAGTTTGTTTCAGATATATTTGGTTCAGTTTCGGTTCTTATTTTTGGATCTGGGTATCCTTGATCTGAAAATTCACTCAATCTTGCTTGGGGTGGAGGGTAGGGGGGAAGGATTGAGCAAAAAGAAAAAAGGACTCATGGACACGGACAACAGTGTGATGATGGTGGGGCATAAGGGGACGGAATGGTAATGGAAAAAAGTAGAAAAAAATTCATCCAATCTAGAATCAAATGACAAAACCACAACCTAAAAATATAGAGGTTTTTGTCTAGAGATTTCCTATTTTTAATAGGGGATACAGCCTATTCCTACTCTCTCCCTCCGCTTAGATCAGCAGGTGTCTCCGCCCCTCCTGCAGACTGAGAAAAGGAAAAGAGGTGGCAATAAAAAAGGGAAGGCAATTGTCTTGGTGGTTTGGGGTTGGGGGTGGGGCTTTGTTTTAATTTCATGTTTAAAGGCTTTCCTCTTGAATTTTAAAGTTCTTACCCATGTGAATGATCTGACATTAAGGCTTATGCAGCAGAGTTTGGGTCTGTCCATCTGTAACTTACAAAAAGGAAAGGAATAAGGGATGCAGGAGAGAACAAGATGTAGGTGCGTGGGAACGGGAAGAGAGAGGCGGACTTGGCAGTCAAACGGGCTCCGGAGGAACAGGAATGGAAAGTGTGGCCTGGCCGTCAGGCCCAGTGGTGGAGAAGGTGGAGCCCACGACGTCTCAGTCTCCCTCCCCCTGTTTTTCCTCTGTAGATGGGGGCCCTCGGAGCCTCCAGACTGGGCCGGTCGCCTAAGAAAGGGAAGGTTGTCTCCAGAGGATGGGCAGGCGGGCAGACAGGTATGGCAGAACGCGCAGCCGCCCCTCGGCAGACCGCTGGGCGCTGGGGAGAAAAAGACCCCGGCCCAGACCCCGCAGGTCTGGACGCCCTCGGCCCCGGCGTTCGGAGTGGGGGAAGCTGCCACGCTCGCCCCGCCCCACGGGCGCCCCTAGGGCGCGCTGCGTCCCCTTCGGATCTTCGGCAGGCTTCGCCTTGTTCCCCGAGTCCAGACCCTCCATGCGGACCCTCCACGCCGTCTTCCCCGACTGACGCCAAAGGACAGGGCGGCGCGGCGCCTGCCGCGGGGCCTCCCACCCAGGCCGCCGCGAGGGCAGCGGCACCCCGCGCGCCCACACCTTGCAGCGCGGAGCCGGGGGCCGGGAGCCGGCGGGGGCGGCCGCGGGGCGGGGGAGCGGCCGGAGCAGCGTCAGCGGCCCGGGCGCGCGCGGGGGCGGGGCGGGGCGGGGCATCCGGGCGCGCGCGGGGCCGGAGCGCGGCGGGGGCGGCGCGGCGCTGCGGTGGGAGCGGCGGCCCAGAGCCCTCTCGCGGTCGCGGCGGCTGCAGCGCCAGCCCCAGCTGCAGCCTGGCCGCCGCTGCCGCTTCGCGCTCCCGCCGCCCGGCCCGACATGAGCGAAGCGGATCGGGTGCCCTCGCCCGCCGCGCCGCCGGCGCCGGAGGAGAAGAAAGGGAAGGAGCCGGAGCGCCAGAAGCTGCCGCCCACCGTGTCGGCGGGCGTCGGCGCGACTGCGGTAGGTGCTGGGCGGGAGCCGCGGGGCGCCCCGACGGCGGCATCGGCCGGGAGGGCGAGGGGCCCTGGGGGGCCGGAGTCTCCTCCGGGGATCCTCGGGCTCCCCGGGCGAGGCGCCCGGTCCCCCTTCCTGGGGTCGAGAGGAAAGAGTTGTGCGTCTTGGACAGCCGCGACCACTTCGCCAGCTGCACCTTCCACCCTCGGGAAGCGAGGTGGCCGCGTCCGCCGGCTGTTCTTGGTTATTTTCTGGTTTGGGGGAAGTGCATTTTCTCTGAGGAAATGACCAGCGTCTTGGAGTTGGCGTTGTCTGTTGGATGAGGATAAGGTGTCAAGCAGGCGGGAGTGGGTTTTCCACCGAGCTGCCTGCCTGCCTTTGAGGAGCGGAGACTCTGCCTTTTTTTCCGCTTTTCCTTCCTTCCTCCTCCAGATTGAACGGGCTCCGCGGCGAGTTTCCACTGGTGACCCTCCGTTGCTGTGAGGGTAGTGGGAGGTAGATGCCTCGGTGATGGTTTTATTAATATTTTTCATATGGTACAGACATGTGACGTAAGGTGGGGAGGCTTTTTTAACCTTTTTATTTAAATTCAAGTTAATCTAAGCTTGACAAGGCTGATTTCCCTGCCGGATTTTCTTACAGATTATTTGATGAACACCCTCGGGCTTCATCAAATATTGCTAGATGATGTAATGGCCCCCTACCTTATTTTTGCTGGTGGATATGACTGGTTACTTTGGAAAACACACAAAAAATTAACCTCTGATATTTTGAGATTTTTGTTTGAAATAATATTTAAATACTTTCTGAGAGTTTGCTTCGGTACATTTAAAGACCACTTTGTCAGGCAGCTGGGAGTGACAAAATAGTAAAAGTTAGAGAGCATGATACATTTTCCTGATTCCTATGTGCAATTCATTCCTTAAAACTTCCCTCTTACGTGACTAAAAACTTATGAAAATAAGTCATTCTTCTTTAAAGTATCAGGAATAATGTTTCGATTTGGTACATTTTTCAAAGATAGCAAAGGACTGGTACCTGGAAACCGTTAGAATGAGGTCTTCATGTTGCATCCGAGCAGCAAAGTGGACAGTAATAAAATGACATTTTAAGATATAGGTACAGTTGATTGGAAAATTGGAGTTATGGTTAGATGCTACTTTGGCAAATCCTCTGGAGGAATTTGTCACCCATCTGCTGGCAGAACCAGTTCCTTCCGTTGGTCCCCTGGGCTTTCAGAGCTCATCCAGGGAGTTCTTAACTTGCCAACAGCTAGTGTTTCAACGGTAGCTGTTCTAAGTCAGTAGTTTGCGACAATGCGTGCCTGCAATTTCCGAAACAGTAATGTGAGTAGGCTTAGGTCCTCAAGTGAGCACCCTCCCCAAAACGTTTATTTACCTCAGTGTAGTTGAAAAACTGAAGGTTTGGAATGAAAGCTTGGAGAAATTGATACAGTGTGGACACAGGTCCACATAGACTGTTAGCTGAAACCCTTGGGGCTTTGGCGGTCAGAGTTTTTCAGATTTTAGAAAGGTAATTCATATTACCTTTCAGTACATACATATAATATCCACAGTGAGGTCCTGGCTAGTTCTCCATAATCAAGTGTGTTAATAGCTCTTCACTGAACAATATGTGTGTTCACACTAAATGAAGTCAGATTTAAGTAGCTTAATATCAGTTCAGATCAGATTGAATTGTCACCAAATGAGCTTCAAAAACCTTCCAGTTTCAAGAGCTTATAGGATTTGGAAGTGTGAATAAAGGACTATGGGTTTGCACTACTAGTCAAACAGAAGAAGAGAATTTAAGGGTTTTTTTTTAAATCTTGACTTAAGCCTTGAAAAGACAGAGGTTTAATTAGAGAAGGAGGAAGGAAAGAAAAAGCTTGAGGTTTTGAAGGCAATTTCTGGTGCCTAGAAGGTCTTTCAGGGTTGGTACCTGTTTTGTTTTGTTTTGTTTTGTTTTTTTAAATAAGACATTCAGAATTTATGGCTCTTTGAATTGACAGGTTTGTCATTGGCACTGGGGTTATGAGTCATGACAGGAAGGAAAAGGTCTTTTTCTCAGGTTCTGCAGCATGAGTTAGAAGAGCAAGGGAGCCCTGGATGATGAGTGGCTCAGCTGTTTGGAGCATCATCCATACGTGCCAAGGTTGCCTTGGATCCCAGTCGGCGAACACACAGGAAGCAACCAATTAGTGAATGGATGGGTGGAGCAATGATTGATGTTTCTCCTGTTTGATGTGTGTCTCTGTCTCCCTCTCCAAGATCAATTTAAAAAAAAAGAGCAAGGGGAAGGTGATGATGATGATCTGTGTATATGTAAATATGTGTATATACCATATTTGTCAAAGAGGGATGTCTAGATCTGGAATTCTGAGTTAATAGCAGTAAAAAACGTAGGTCAAGGAAATATGTACTTGGTCCTCTAGAGCCGGGATGTCAAACTCGTTTTCACTGGAGGCCACATGAGCCTCACGGTTATCTTCAAAGGGCTGTATGTAATTTTAGGACTGCATAAATGCAACTACTCCTTAACCGTTAAATAAGAGCTCGACACTGCCACTGGGTAGAAACAAGGTGCAGCTGGATAAAACAAGGTGGGGGGCCTTGTGTTTGCCACCTGTGCTCTAGAGGGCGAGAAGCCAGGGTACTGGGATGATGACTGACTTCGCCCTAGGGTAGGAAGGCCTTGGTGTGGGGGCAAGCAAAGGCAGCTAGTGGCTCCTTTGGTGGTTTTTCAGCCTCCATGTGGATTAGAGTTTCTGGAGGTTTACTTAGGATCTTGATTGTCATCAATAACTTTTTTCTTTGAGCCAGTTTAGTGATTCTTCCTTTTTACCCCAGGTTAACAGCTCTATGTAGACTGAGCTTATGACTCAGATAATGTAGTGCTGCACTGCTAGCTTTTCCTCCAAAATTATTGTGTCACATTTTTATGAGAATTTGGAAATAATTTAAAGTGATAGCTCCCTAAAATAAGTAGAAGGCCAGGTTATGAAGTTTAAAGACAGGTACAGGGGTGCGATTGAGGGTGCTGGGAAGAGGAGACCCAAAATATTTGATCCTAAGGTCACCGAAGTGTAAAGGAAGTCCATTCTAGCTAGGAAGTACCTAACAAAATGGTCTTAAATCTGACGGACCACAGAGTTACCTTGATAGCATATTAAACTCTAATTTCCAGATCTCACCCCAGAGAACCATTTTTTCAACCTTCGAAGCACAATGGAATCATCATGGGGAACTTCTGAAACCGTATTTGGCCAGGCCCAAATGCAGGCCCATTATACCAATTTCTGGGCATGGGGCTCAGGCATATTTTTTTTTAATTGCCAGGTGTAGCTAAGATTGAAAATTGATGCTCTATTTGCTGAATAGTAGAATCTCTGTGGACAGAAGAATCTCTATGGAATCTGTATTTTAACCAGGCTGCCCCAAGTCTATACTTAGTTTAAAGAGTGGCATTTAAACCGGACTAGTAGAGGCACAGCAGAAAGCAGGTGTGGCAGGGGAATGGAGAGAAGTGCAGCTGAAGTGGTTCTGCTGGAGATGCCCCAGGGGCTTAGGATAAAGCCCCCGAGGACTATCAGTGTTTGGGTTTGGCCTCAGCTGTGGAGAGGTGGCGATGCAAGCCCACAGGGTTGAGGGTGAGGCATTGAAGTAGTGCATGGGTACGAAGGTCTAACGATCGAATATTGAATCTACTGAGGTTGACAGATTGGAGTGGAGCAGAATATTATAAATTAGTTGCTGATGTAATGCAGAAGTTAGAAAATTTGTGAATGGGGAAGGAGAAGAATGGTCAAAGGAAGAGCAGGAATAGCAGTGACAAGTGAGGATGAGTTTGTCTGCTTCAACCTGTACATCAGGTAAATAGGAAAAAGGGAGGTTTTGCATGGGGGAGGGTAGCAAGGAGTGAAGATGGGTTCAAGGAGGAGCCAGGTTTTACTTAGGTCAGGGAGGTGAAGGGAAATGGAGGAAACCAGCTTAAAGGGAAGTTTGCCCCCAGTGAAGGCTAGGAGACTTGCCAGGCAGGTGGAAGGTGAGGGAAATAGTTGAGGGAAAGCATAAGGTGTGTGGAGAGGAGTTGACAGGAAGTCTGTAGTAAGAATGAGAAGTCTGTATATGTTGTGTCAGATGTGCAGAAATGGGCTGTGAAGCCGCTGTGCCAAAATGTAACTACCAATTATTGAACATCCATTATGTTTAGCTTCAGGGTAGATGTTACAGAAAACACAAGGACAGGAGATTTTTGGGTTTTGTTTTTTCAGAAAAAGCTTCCAGCCTCAGGGTAGGCAGGGCTAACAAATGAAAACATCACAAAGCAAAGCAGTGTGTAAAAGCCACATTGAGCCCCAGAAACAATTTACACTATAGGAGATCAGAGAAAGGAAGTGAGTGTTCGCAGAACTGCGTAGAAAGGCCTTGAAGTTAAGGTAGTTATTTAAGCTGGCTGGCCATTGAAGGATGGTAGGACTTGGATGGGCAAAAGAAAGTGGGAAAAACAATCCAGTGGGGAAAACAACATGAACAAAGCTTAAAGGGAAGAACTGGGGAGCAATAACACAAGCCCAATGGAAGCGTGCGGGGAATGTGTGGGAGGTGAGTACGACTGCATGGGGCTGGAGCCAGATCACTAGGCAGACAAATTTGGACATTTTTTCCTGCGGTTAGTGGGAAGCCATTGGAGTTTCTTAAATAAACAGCATAATGCAATCAGTGGTAGTGATTGGAGGTACCTGGACTGGAGGAAAGAGGAGGAAGAGAGCAAAGGAAGGCGCTTTTCGTTCATTCCAGAGACGAAGGGCGTATTTGCTAGGGTGGTGGCCACGTGTTCAAGTGTAGAGAACGGAAGAGTCTGCGTGACGTGGGATCTTGCTAGATAACAGGAATGAAAGAGGAGGAAGTTTTTAGAGAAGAGAGTCTAGCGTTTTCAGATGAGTTCTCTTAGAGAACAATGTTTACATAAAAAGGCAGTCCAGCCAGCAGCACTCCGAATAAACACATGCATGTGTGAACTCACATAAACCTTGCCTATCTGGGTGTCTGGAACAACCTCCTACGTGGAAAATCTTGTGCACTTTGTCCATTATGTTCTCAGCAGGAGGCGGATGGCAGAGAATGAAAGCTGTGGGGCCAAAGGTGTTTTAAGCAGTTTAGGAAATCACAGATATTGCAAAAATACATCATATATGTGTATTTCCCTGCTTTTTCTCCTGGGTTTTTTTTTTTCCCATAGTATTGCAATTTAGTTCTATGGGTGAAGGAACCCTTCTTACATTGCAGAAATGTTAGACCTGTAAGCCTTATGTTAATAACTACTTGTTCTTCAGTTGATATTTGTCACTTGGTGACATTTTGTAAGCTGTCAGAAAACATTTTGGGGGAATGAGTATAATAAATGAACATGCCTCTTAAAAATAGAAATTACTAACATTTTACTAATGGAGTCTAAGTGCTGTCAATCTGAAGTTTCAGCCTAATCAGTAAGAAAGCTATATTTCAAATAAACTTGGTTTGAGCCATATGTTTTTATTAAAGAATAAGAAATTGGTCAAGGAATTGTGACTGCATCAAATCACACATTTTAAAAATAGTCTTTTCCTGCATATGGTTAGTCTATTGATACAGTTTCTTCTTTTCCTATGTCGTGAAGGAAGTGGATAAACTCTCCCGTGCCACCTTGCCTTTCTGATAAATCCTGAAATTTCTGAAGTCAGACCAACGTTTCTTTTATATTAAGTCAGGTTCGTTTTCGGTTATCTCTAAGATCGGATGTATTGTGGTTTCTTTTGGTGTCACAATTTTGTTTCAGAAGCCACTTTCTTACTTCCTAGTCTCCTGTGACAGATGTGATTTATATCACCTAAAGGAGGCAGTTTCACTTGGATTGGTGTTAGGTAGTTTGGGAGAGAAGTTCTCACCTTGAAAGTAGCTAATTTTTCACATCTTACTAGAAAGATGTAGAACAAAGTTAGCACTTCTAATTTTATAACCCAGCATCCTAACAGGGAGCTGTGAAAAGAAAAAAACATGCAAGAAAGAAAAACAAAATAACTTTACCCAGTAACAGGGCCTAAAATAGCCTCCTTTGTAGTCTCTCAGTACAGTTGAGGTCTCTCTCTGATGTGGCCCTAAATGGTGGTTTAGGTTACTTTATTTAAAAAGTTGATAAAGCAGAGTATCTTAAATACTTTTTATTTTAACTTACAACATAGAAGGATATATTTTTTTTTCACCAGTCTTTGACACAATAACCTTTACCCAGTATCTCAGGAAGCCACTCAGTCTTTGGTGAAGTAGTTTTTCTGTGCATCACAGATAGTCCCTGGACTCAAGGAGACTGAAGCAATTAACCTACCACCAATATATTCAACTCTGGGTTCAAAAAACAAATTTCAGTGAGGTGTGGCCAGTGCTGTTCAGATTGTCATTGTTACCTTTCCAGCAAAGCCATTCTTCCTCAACGATGCAGGCAATTGTGAATCAGGATAATAATTCTGTTCTTTGTTCCTGAGGGTGCATGTTGGGTTGGACCTAGTTTAGGAAAATCTAGATCAGCACTGTCCAGTTAGAAATATAATGCAAACCACATCTGTAATGTAAAATTTTCGAATAGCCACATTGAAAGGAATAGCAATAAAGAGGTAAAATTAATTTTAATAATATATTTTATTTAATCCAGCATATCCAGAAATTTACCATCTCAACACTGCAATATAGATGCTTAATGAGATTTTTACCTCTTTTTATACTAAGTCTTTGAAAATTGTGTATTTTACACTTACTAGATATCTCAGTTTGGACTGGCACATTTCAAGTGCTCCATAAGCACACGCAGCAAATGGCCATATTACACAGTGCAGATTTAAATGATATCTTCTTGCCCTTCCAAGATTTCTCAAATTCATCCTTAGTTCTAACTAACCTCTGTCCATGTGTGGCAGTCCTCCAAGTGTGGTCCTCCGCTTCCTTTTAGAGGACCACGAGGTCAGAACTGTTTTTCCAATGATAGGAAGATGTTATTTGTCTTGTCTTCTTCCTGCCCGTTCTCTCATTGTTGGCAGTGTCACTTTCTGGAGGCCACGTGTCACATGAGATCGCAGAAAAGCTGAGTGCAGAAGGAGGTATCAGAATCCAGCTGTCTTCCATTAAACCAAATACTAAAAATTGATTTACAAATGTGGAATAATACCATTCCTCTCATTAGGTCTTTTTTCTTTTGGTTTCCGAAAATAGTTATTTTTCCATAAATGGTTTTGTTATTTTAAAAGGAATTAGTACAGATATACAATAATTTTTAAAATTCTAAAGGAGCCCTTAGATCAGAAAGTTTACAAACCCCTACCCTAATGTATGTTGAACTTCCTTTCTACTATTACCATTAATGCATTTTACTTGGTGTTAATGATAACAGGTATTATATATAAGTGAATTTTCCAACTAACCAAGTGCTGTTGGACATTTTGGAGTGCCCCATCGTTATTTATTATACGGAACATTCTCTAAAGTGCATAAGGTACATTCCTCTCAAACTGAACGTGTCCTGGTGACTGGGTCCCTTGCAACGCTTTGCCGGCAGAGCCAGCAGAACCGATGTGCGGCCCCTCTGCTTAGCGCTTGCTGTATGCTGTCTCTTCAGTAAATAAAACCTCTTTCAGCCTGACCTGTCCAAACACATAGCTAGAGTGCAACATAATTTTCACTTCATATAGTTTAAAATGCAAGCATTTCCAGCTTGTTTGCAAAGCTAGTAGTTTAAAATGTTACAAATAATGAATTTCATAGACGAATTTCATAGACACAGAAATTCCATTCAAAATATTTTCATTCAGAGACTAATGTAGTGAGAGACTATGACTTTTAAAAGTTTCATTATGGAACAGAATCAACAATTATTCTTTTATCATATTTGTTTAAGAATGTGAACAGAAATGTTTATCTCCTGAGGTGGCTTTTGGGGATAGAAGATGAACAAATTAAGTTTTACCAGAGTTTGAATATAATAGAACTTGATATTTAATACAAAAGCTGTCATGGAAAACCATGAATAGCCGCCCGTTGACATTTGATAGAAAAATGACAAAACTCAACCCTACTTAAAATGTAACTCAGATGTAGAATGTCCCTCAGGAAAGGTTGAAAGCAGGAACTCATGTATTACAATAAAATTTTAAACAAAGTCGGTAATATTTAATTATGTGTTAACAGGAACAAAACAGGTACTCTTAAGTATTTGCCTATTTAAATTCTTTGATACTATTTTGTATAATCTTACCTATAATCCATGTGATTTTATAGTCAAAAGTACTTTTGTGGTCTGTGTTAGGTACTTGTGAGATATGAACGTGAAATTTTTCTGATGTTTACTAAACCCATGGTCAGCCTTTGATTAGAGTCAAGTCTATTGTTTATTATGCCAGGGTTAAATATTTTGAGTTTTTTCTTCCCTGAAAGTGTCTCCCCCGCTGTGTTCCTTGTTTGTACTTATCTTCGATCTGTAACAGCTGGTTGGGTATCCTGCTACTATCTGTTCTCCAGCACATCCAGCCCATGTTTGTAGACTGGCCACGTTCCAGGACTTCTTCTGTAGTGTTCTCCTTCTGTGGGACTCAGAGATAACACTTCCCAGATTCCCAGGAAACGAGATGTGATAACTGGTAGATACAATTCTTAGAAGATTTGTAAAGTAGTGTTCTTTAACCTTTAATTTAGTCTGAAGTTTGATGCCATATTAATACCCAATAACTTCTTGATCTGATTCTTTAATTTTTAGTTAATCAGTTTACTGTCACACAACATACTGCCCTGCTTTTCCTCACGAAAGTCTTAGGTTATGTGTAAGATTTCTCTTGGGTGTGCTGGTATGGGGCAGCTGCTATTTGGGGGGTTTGCTCTTATTGATCTGTAATGCACTGTCAACCTATGAAATTGTGCATGATTAATTTCATGTCATCTCAAGTGTAAAGTATCAAGAGCACAGTCACATGACAAACAAGAGACTTAGTGGGTGAAGGTTTTTATTTCGTGTTCTTTAAGCTTTTTTTATCACAAGGAACAAAAAATCAGGCCATTTATGCCTCCTTCCGGAAAAATGAGATTTAATGGAATGATGCACACAGCTTAGAACCAGAAAGCAAACGGGAACAAAAACCGTCTGTTCCTTGCGCCTGGGCTGTTCTCTCACTCTTGGTCGGACACTCTTTTCCATGCATGCCCACCTAAAATTTGGGGAGCCCTCCTCTAATTGACATCCTAGGAAGAACCATTGTCCTTCATGCCAGGCTACCTGTGTGGCCTGCGGAGGACTGCCTTTCAGCTGAGCGCTCATCTCTGCTCCAGTCCGTGGCCATTCCTGCACAGGGAGTAGCAGTAATGCTCTGGGGACCAGAGAAGCAAAGTCTGGATTTGGCAGCTGTGTATCTTCCCACAGACCTTCTCCCCTTCCAGCTTCTGGCCTTTCTCCCTTTCCATGAAGCTTCAGGGCAGAGAACCCAGCTCATTGCTTTCATCTTCTAGGTTCCCATTCATTTGTCCATCCATTTCAGAATAGTTCCTGCCACCCCGTTCCTCTGCATCTGTTGTCCCCAGTGTCCCTGTGATTTCTCAGTTGCTCATTTTTGTAGGCTCATTTGAGACCTCACCACTCTTCCTCGTGTAACATTGTTGACCACTGTTTTTCTTGAAACTTCATCCTTTCTTAGCTTTTAACAGAGTACCTTCTTGGATATCTTATGTCTTTGGCCATTCATTCTTAATCTTTGTCAGCTGCAGTTATACATACCAATATTTCCTGTGGTTCTGACCTTATATTAGTTTTACATAACAACTGATACATAACAGTAGCATCACGATGACCCTATCAATTAGAAGAATATTGTTATTTTGGTGTGAGAAGCATGCCTTTGCCTAGTGAACCTTAGCTCCTTTTCTAATCACTCACAAATCATATATTTATATAATCCACTCTAGAGTTTTCTTCAAGTTTTTACACATTCTAAAATTATATGTGCCCTCTTTTGGGGGAGATATCTGGTATGTCTAGTCTCCTGAAATTTGAAACAAGACATTTTACTGTGTTTATTACATTTATTTTGCAATTTATGGAAGGGTTCTCTGATTCTCACTGTGCTTCACACTTGGACCTGAACTAGCCGTTACCATTTTGCCATGGCTTTGGTCCCGGCGATGGTTTTTCTTCATTCCCTGTTACCGTTGTCTCAGTTCAGACTTCATTTCATCCAAGACGCCTGGGTTAGCTTCTCGTATTAACTGCCCTTCAGTCTCCTCCCTACACCGCCGCCAGAGGGGTTTTTCTAAGGTGTAGACGTTATCACACCGCACGCTGTTTGAGTCCTCCCTGCTTTTTCTCTATCCCTTCGCAGGGTAAACCTTCACGAAAGGTCCCTGCCTGCCTTTCTAGTCTCATCTCACTGGGCCGTTTTCAGTTTCTGATTCTGTATTCCAACCACACTGCTCCCTGAATCTTATTGTTGATCAGTCTCAGATAACATCCAGGACATTTATCAATGAAAAAAATGTGCTCAATATATTAAGTTATTGTAGATATTTACAGTGAAGAACAAAGCCCTGTCACTGAGGGGATACTCATCAACCTCGTTTTACACATTGGTTCCTTTTATTAATTAGCACGTATAAATAAAGAATACAGTGCATCAAATCTGGCATTTGTTTCCACTATTACTTAAGACATTCTAATAAAACGAAACATACCAATGAGCAAACTTGGCCCAGTAGTTAAAATCCTTCCTTAAGTGTTCTAATATTTATGGCAAGGAATGATTTACTTTTTCAAATGTATAGTTTATTTTGGTTTTATTTTCCTAATCAACATTCTAATTCTGTGAACTTGAGCATATTGCTTCAGTTTACCAAGATTGTGCAAATTATATTATTTACTAAGACTTTTATAGAAAAGTTTTGTGTATCATTGTCTATTTGTCTCTCCAATTTTCCCTATTCTCCTTGGGAATCTACATTCTAAATCTACTAAAGATTAGAACTGATACTTGCTAAATGGCTTTGTTGATTCTATCAATTAGTTGTTATTGTTTATTATTTGGAGCTTTCACAGGTGAGCTAAGCAATGCTCTTTGGGACCTCCTTTTATTAAGAAGGGGTAGCAGAAGGGGGAGGAAAATGAAATATCGAACCTTTCCTAGATTGCTAGGACATCAGAGTTTCCCTAACGTACACTTAGTTTTTCTGCTTCTGTTAATTTTCTCTGGTAAGGTGAGTTGCTCCTAAAGTACATTCAGTATATATCTACAAAAGTTTAGAAGATAATATCGGTCACAAAGGTTGTTGTGAAAACAGGCTGATATGTGTAGCACACCAAGTATCCATGATAAACCCTAATGCATGAGTTACTAGAGTAAGAGACCCTGAGATTTCGTTGTTTCAGTGCAGATGTCAGGGCCATTCCGTCTCGAGTTTGAAATCCCACCTACCAGCTCTGTGGACTTGGACGTGGAACTCTAATTTCCTCATTGTTAAAATGGGGTGGGGATACTTATCTCACAGAATGTTGTATTAAAGCACCTAATAGACTACTAGGCATACGCCAAGTACTCAGTGAATGACTTGCTTTGCTATACCACAGGAGTAATCATTTATTGAGCGTCCATTGTATGGCAGGTTCTATACAAGAGCCTGGGTAGGAGATACTGTCTATGATTCTGAAACTTCAGATTTGTAACTAAAATCTATTGGAAGACTACTTAATTTCAGTTAGGCAGTATGTTTAACTTTTATAGGCTGGATCATGTAGACTAATCCTAACAGAAATATTAACTCAGATTTCATTGAGCCTAAATTTAGCCAAGAAGCAAGCAAAAGCAAGTAAAGCTGACAAAAAAAAAATTCTATGAACAGGCAAAGATGTCACACACAAAAAAATTGCATATAGTATTTTCCTCATGGAAGTATTCTTCAAGTTCTTGTTTAGTATCCGCCACATCTCTGTTCCTTGTTAGTTGAATGACTTCAGGTGAGTCTCAGATGATCCCAGTTTCCTCATCTGAGAAATAAAGGAATTACATCATTAATTTCTAACTTTTTTCATTCTGTGTGTACAGTATTTGAAATTTATTCTTTCTGGTTCTTTTCTATACTAATCTCTGTTATAAAAAGGGAAAACAGAATAAATTTACTCTGAAGTGCAGGATCTATGCACAAGACTCACTGGATGTCATGTTCTGTGATGAGTAAGGAATTTTTATCCAGCATGAAGGGTCAGTATGAGAACAGTTATAATTTTAGTGGAGTAACTTAAGTGAATTACAAGCAATAAATAAGAGTAATTGATTTTTGTAGAAATGGGGACCACTAGAAAAAGCCTTGCAGAGAAGTTATGATAGGACAGCTTATGCTGCATTTACAAAGTAGCCCCAAGTTGCAGTGCTTGAAAACTTTAAATATTCATTGTTAATGGTGTACTCTAACATTGGTCAGAGTGGCTCTGCTCCACAGTCACTCAGAGACCCAGGCCAATGGCTGCTCTAACATCTCAACTGGTATCCTCCACAGTGTCACAGTGGGGGAAGAGAGAGAGGAGCTCAAGGTTTGCCCACCCTCATGCCTTAAATGCATTAGAACTTCCTTGTCCCCAAAGGTTATTTCTATTTGTGGCCTATTAGAATGAAGCAGATGGCTCCAGCTGTCTGAGAGAGAGTGGGAAACATGGCAGAGTGACTATTTGGTGAGGGTAAATGTTTTTGATACACGGCATATGAATGGATTCTAAAAAGACAAGTGGAAATCAAGCTCATGAATGGGGAAGGAGGAGATGAAAAAGGAAGTCCATCCTATTAAAGAAATTATCCTAACAGGGAAGAAGTACATGTTGAGGAGTTAATTACTATATTCTATGAAGCATCTGGAAGGTAGAATGTACCATAATCTGGAAAGAGCTTGTAACTGAGAATATGCATAAGGCAACTCTGCACCTAAAATACAGATCAGTTATACCCTATGAATTTTATACTTATTTTGTGGAAAGTGTGTTAATGAATAGATTCTTGAAGGAAGATTGCTCCATATATTTTTTTAATCCTAGTCCACCCAAAGTATAATCACAGTACTTAGAAAGAAGTGAACTTTTATGGGTTTATCTTTTTACCTGAACTTTTAAAATTACATCAGAAGGCAAGAAAACCCTCAGTGAATTGACCTGAGAAGTATCACATGTATGTTAACTATTTGAAATATTTGTGGAGGTCAGAAGAATAGTGTTTTCTAAATACAGAGTGAACATGGCAGTTGACTGGAGTGTGTACTTTGTGTAAGGAGCTCTGCTAATTATTTTATATGCATTTTCCCAGTTAAACCACACAATAACCCTGTGAGGAAGTTACTATCATTATCCCCATTTCCTAACTTTATTAATTTGAAAGCAGTTAGAGTATATTATTTTTTCATTTTGTACCTAAAATAACTTGGTCCTAGGAAAGGTAAGTCAATGTTATATATACATGTTTTATCTATCCATCCTATATCTACCATGAAATTAAAATTTATTATAAATGTTAATGATTTCTACAGTAAAATAATTTAAATATAGCTAATAGGAATTATGCTGCAATGTTAACTTTTCTGCTTTTAGGGTTTGGACAGAGGATCCAAAGGCCAGATTTCCACTCTCAGCAGTTTTGTTTCAACTGTTAGTCAGAAGAAAGAAGCCGCTGAAAACAGAAGTTCACCTACACATCTTGCTTTCCCTAACATCAAGAATGGTAAAATAAATAAATAAATAAACAATGTAATCATAGTTATTAGAAGTACACATAATCTTTATATCTTGACTGAGAATGTACTTGCAAACTATCGAAAAAGTAAATTTTGCCCTGACTGGAATGGCTCGGTTGGTTGGAGCATTGTCCTGTAACCAAAAGGTTGTGGGTTCAATTCCCAGGCTGGGCACGAACGGGAGGCAAGCAACTGATGTTTCTTTCTCACATGGATGCTGCTCTCTCTCTCTTCCTCACTCTCTGAAAGCAATGAAAAAATATCCTCCAGCGAGGATAAGAAAAAAAAGAAAAAGTAGATTTTGATGATCCAGCATTACTATGATTGTTTATGGTAGGTCAAGGTAATTAATACGATGAGAAAAAGAAAGAAACCTTGTAAATATTTACAGAAAGAAGCAGTCATTTCTAGGTGACCGTTATGTGGAGTAAGGGTGAAATACAAAGCTCATGAGTAATAAGAAAGTGTGGTTAGGGAGCCAGCCACCGTGCAGGTACATGAGCACTTGGCAGACTTCCTTTACTGGGGCAGCAGTCAGTCAGCAGACTTAATGGGAAATATATTAAATGCTCAGAAATAAACCTAAAGGAAAGGGAGCAAAGAACCCATGTGAGAAAAACTATAAGACTGTCAAAGACTAAAAGGTGGTATGAATGGAAAAACTTAACATAAATATTATAGCAATATAAGGCACACCCAATTTGCTTTTCTACCTTTAATAAATTTCAACAGCTTTTGGGGTGAAACTTAAGAAAATGATGCTGTATTTGAGCTTTAAGAATAAATGTCTGGGAGGATTCAAGAAAAAAATAAGGGAGCTCATTCCTCCACGGTACCATATATGGTAAAGCTGTGTGATGACAATGCTACCACCAAGATAACCAAATAGGTGGAAATAAATCACTGAAGAATATTGTGCACAAATGGTATTAAGTTATTTAAAAACTGAAATTAGGCCAACTGGCTAAACTGTTGAAAACAATAACTTTAGATTTTTAAAACACGGTAAAAGTACTAAAAGAAAACTTAAGGAAATTGTTTTTATAATAAAATTCTTGGAATAACAATTGCCAACAGCCATAAAACACGAGCTCAGTCAGTTTGAATATAAAAGAAAAGTTGAAACTTCTATAGAAATTTTTCAAAAATCATAAACAGAGTTCAAGAACAAGCATCGCATTAGTGTACAAGATGTCCTTGACTCATTAGGCTCATTAATAGATCTGTAAAATGAACATTCCAGTAGGGAAAAAGCAAAGGGTATAAACACACTAATCAAAAAAGGAAATATGAACAATTAGTACACATGTGAAAGGAAGCTCAGTCTCACCAGTATTAAAGAAATACAGATTAAAACAAGGAGTTAACATTCACCAACTCAGTTGTAGAGAATAAAAGGGTATGTATCTGCACTGCTGTGTGAAGAGTGTGGAAACTGGCACCTTTATGAGTGAAGGGTTTGAAAATTGATAAAACCTTTCTGGAGGACAAATTATTGACATATATTCAAATTTTTAAATGTTTATATAGCCGGTGACTCGGTAATTCCATTTCTAGGAATTTATTCTAAGGAAATTACATAGGTACAAAGATAATATGGAAAGAATGTATATTATTTATAATAGTTATATTGAAAGCAATCTCAATGAATAGGATAACTAAATTATGGTAGTCCATATTGTAAATACTATGCCTCTATCAAGAAAAACATGGTATGTATATTAAGTATCAAGGAGAAATGCCCACAATACATTGTAAAATGAAAAATGCAAGTTACACGCTACAGGTACAAAATGACTCCAATTTTTTTAAGTGTGGGCAAATCTCTTTTACTTTTTTCAAGCATATAAAGAGGTAGCAGAAAACATTCTGTTAATGGCTTCCCCAGGAAGGTAGGCTGGGAATATATTATTAATGTGTTCTATTTCTGTATACTATTCTATATCATTTTATCAGGGAAATATACATTCCTTGCATAATTTCAAGTGCCTCTTGCTCTGTAACAAAACAAACCTGCGAAAGTTTAAATGTCCCTTACACCGAAACAGACCGAAACAAACCTAGGAAATTTGAAGGATGTTGTTTCTGGTAAACTGACGGTGCCCACAAGCTGCATGTGGCATCAGTTACTTCTGCAGAGGTTTTCCGTTGACATCCCGAATGAGCACTAGACCTATTGTACACTCTCTCGGGTTAGCATTTACATGATCTCATTTATCAACCTTTGCCTGTGATAACTTCCTTCTTCCTTCTTCCTTCCTGCACACACACAGACGCGCACACTTATTCCATCACCTCAGTCTTACCCCAGCGAGGCACCAGCACCGGTAGGTCATGGTCTCCCAACACACAGCAACACACCCTATAATTGTGATACCATTATAGAAATAAAGAAGATGAGCCTGAGGTAGAAATTATTTCCTCATTTTAAGGGTAAGGAAATTAAAGCCACAGAGAGTTTTAAGTGACTTGCCCTGCAGGAATTTACAAAGCTAATGAGTGGCAGAGATGGAAAAAAGAAGAGCCAGGGTCATTTTGGATAATGCCTTTGTAAAAAGGAGAGTTGGTGAAAGAAGAGGAAGTGAGCCCTGAAGGAGATAAGAGAACTAGGTCATTCTATAACTTGGAAATCGAGGAAAAAGAAAATTTCAAGAAGACGATTTGGTCAGGAGTGTCATTGCCAAGAGAGGACAAGATGAGTAAGCAGTGAGACGAAATAAGGATTCATCACTGAAGGGAACAGTTTAAGAGGGTGTTACGAGGGGAGCTCAGACTGCAAGAAGTTCAAGGGAAGATTAGTGGTGAGGGTGTAGCAACAGTGTAGGCTGCCTTGAGAGTAGCTGGAACCGAGAGAAAGAAGAGAGCAGTGGAGTCTTGCAGAGCAGTGTGGTCAAGGGAAAGGATCTGACAGAGAGGGCGTGGCTCAGGTTGCATTAGGAAGGAGCATAAGATGATACATGAACAGATGGAATAAAGCAGTGTTATGAGGATGAGATCAAGGAGGAATACTTGCACTGGAGCTGAGGTGCTGGCTCCAGCAAGGAAAAAAGCGCACTTCATGCTCGGACTGTGGAACAGAAAGAAGAGAAGCAGTAGCAGATTCCATCCGGAATGGAGGTAGGAAACCCACTGCTTGCCTTGAATTCACTAGTCTCCTTGGGCAGTCTCTTAGTTTCCTAGGGCCGCCCCGTACCACAAACTTGGTGGCTTGAAACAACAGAAATGTATTGTCTCATGGTTCAAGATGCTAGAATCCGGAAATCCAGGCGTTGGCAGGATTGGATTCTTTTGAAGGTTCTGGGGGAGAATCTGTTCATGCCTCTCTTCTAGCTTCTGGTGGTTGCCAGAAATCCATGGTATCCCTTGGCATTTAGATGCCTCACTCTGATCTCTGCCTCTTTTTTCACAAGGTATTCATTCTCTCCTGTATGTCTTTTGTACCCAGAGTGTTTTCTTCTTACAGAACGCCAGTCATTGGATGAGGGCCTGCCCCAATCCAGTATAACTCATCTTAAATTGATTATGTCTACATCTATTCCCTAATAAGGCCACATTCACAGGTCTAGGACTGAGGGTCTAGGACCATAACATATCTTTTTGGCAGACACAGTTGGGCCCACAATAGAGGGTTAGGAACTGAAAGAACACAAAGATGTCTGGTGTGGATAAGGATAAGGAGGCAAGAAGAAGGGATGGATAGCCATAACCTTCCTTGTTTGGACTGTTCACTCAGATTCCTTAGCCTTTGATTCCACACTGATTCCTACTCTCTCTATATTAATGTCTTGAACTCTGAGCCCATCTTGCTATCTTGTATGCGCACAACCTGCCTGCCTCCTCCTGGGGTGGATGTTTTGACTCTGAATATGGTCCACTTACCTGAGCTCCCACCATGTGTCTGCTTCCCTCTCTTCTGTGCTACTCTTGTGGAGTCAGGTCTCAGTCCCAGCCTGAAATCGGAGTACTGATATACACCAGTCTGGAGGCATAGACCTCTTAGCAGACTTCCTTTACCTTATTGGAACTTCTAGCAGGGACTTCTCCTAGCTGTTCTGTCTGCATCCCCTGAATTCAGGTGTGGCATGGAATTCATATGTCAGGGCTACTGTAGAAGGCATTCTTTTTTTGAATGGGAATCAGTCAACGAAGTCTTCCAAATGTAAGCATGTTTATAATTCCTTGATCTTTTGGGAAGCCTCTTTTACTTGCCAATATGATGGTTTTCTCAACGATGCATCATTCTTGGCAGTTAGTACAGTTTTCCTCCCTCTTCTCTAGTAGCAAGACCTGTGCTGGGTATTCTCTAACAGCTTGTCTCCCCATCTGATCTTCAAGTGGCATTAGAGGAGCTTCAGAAGCCCAGCGTGGGCTTGCCTAACAGCTGAGGGATGCCTTTCCTCCCTGTAGATCACATGACTTGGTATGCCTGTCGAGTTGGCTGTCCTTTTCAAGATCAGCTCAGTGTAGGAGTTTTACCTACTATAACAGCTGCTGGGGATGATGCATCTCCAGAGAAACAATATACATGATAAGTAATGGTGGGGGGAGGGGAGCACTGTGTTCTCTCTTACTGTTTAGTATCTTCCTTTCTAAGTGATTATGCTCCTTTAAGACTTTGTAAAAACATCTTTAAAAGAAACGAAGTGATTTCTCCCCAAACCTTTTAAAATATCTGCACTCCTGGTAATTTGGGAAAGAGTAGACGGGGCCCTGGTTCCTCTCCCAGCTCAGGCCATTCCATGAATTTGCTCCGGAAGAGTCCCGAGGTGACACAGGGGACAGTGCAGTTCTTGCACATTCCAGAGAAATGTGTCCATGCTCTCTGTCACTTTGAAACAGCCGAGGGGAGAACAGACTAGTCTGGCTCAAATAGTGATTGGATCTGTGTATGGGGGCCTATAATCCATTCACAGGTGAAGTACCACAGACTTTTCACAGTTTCTCTAAGAGCAACTTGAGAGGCAGACAGGGAAGAAACCCAGCACAGGATTTGCCACCTGGGGAGAGAAAAGGAATTGGCAGTAGTTGCTTTAAGAGTCCTATCCAGGAAGGATTATCTCCAAGGCCTCAAATGACCCCATCTCCAGGTTTCCTTGGAGAATGAACTGATTTTGGACTAAATCTCTAAGATGCTTCCCTAGGTCAGAGTGAGTACCTTGCCCTTGGCTTCTCTTAACCATGCCTGCAGGAGAGGTGTATCTGTCAGGGAGTTAGAATAGCTTGCTGTGTTTACAGTCATACCCCGGCACTCCTCGGCTTCAGAACTCATCAAACCCTGTACTTGTCGCATTTTGAGGAGAAACAAATGTTTCAGCACTCGGTGCTTGCTCACCACCCAGCACCCCTCTCGGGATGAAACAGAGGTAGACGTTAGTCTCACAGTAGCTCACAAACAGTTTAGTACTCACTGGTTTCAGCACTCATCACGAGTTCCGGAACGAATGAATGACCAGGACCGAGTTACCACTGTGTTTATTTACTTATCTGCTTCTACTGGTCTGTAAGCTCCTTAAGCTTTTCTTTTGGAGAGGGAACAGCTATCCTTTTTATTTTTTATGTTAGTTAATTTTTTGAATAGGTAATATATTTATGTGTTTCAAATATCAAAACTATAAAACTGTGTTTCAGATGTCTCACTTTCACCCTCTTCCCTGCTGTCTTTTATAGTCTTTCCTGTGTTTTTTTAATGCAAGTGAAAGCAGATATAAATATATACTCTCATTTTCCCCCTTTTCTTAAAGAAACGGTAACTATATACACATTGCTCAGCATCTTGGTTTTTTAGTTAATGTATCCTGTACATGTTTCTATGTCAGTACATAAAGGAGCTTCCTTATTCTTTTTTACAACAATGTTGCATTGTATTGGACATACTATAACTTCTTTAATAAGATCCTTTTAAGAGAAATGAGCTGTGTTCATTCTTTTGCTGTTGTAAACTAAGTCACAATGAATGACTCTATACATATGTCATTTTGTTCATATGTAGATCTTGCTATAGGATATTCCTAGAAGTGGGATTTTGGGGTCCAAGAGTAAATGTATTAACAATCTACTTGAGTCTTGAACTCATCTCTGTGTCTTCAGGATCCGGCTCCCACGGTACATAGACTCTTTACTCAGTAAGTGATTTACTCTATGAGGAAATATTTGGGAGGTGCTTTCTCTGGGTTTCTGGCCAGTTTGCCCTGTTGGAATGTCAAACCTCTCTCAAGGCTATAATAAATTCTCTAAGATGTGCCCAGGATAAGGCATCTATTCTATTAGAGATAACCTTCTGTGAAAAAGAGTTGGAATATTTTTATAACTAGACCCATACAAACACACACATCATTTAGCTCTGTAAGAAAAAAATACATCTTCAAAAACCAATGACTGCACCACTTTATTTGGCTCTGATGGCTAACGTCCTGTGAGTCAGAGTTTTGTCCTCCCTCTTTCTTCCTTTCTCTCCCACCTCAAGTTTATTTCTTCCCAAATGTTAAATAAAGTCATCCTATAGCCCATGATGTAAACACCACCCGTTATGACTAATTCCCTCTGGTCTCTCCTGGTTTTAGCTCCCCACTGCGGCTGAAGTAGCCAAAGCAGTGCCCAAGTGCCGGATTAACTACTACTAACAACTGTCGTTGTCACCTTAGACAAACTTAGCTCTCATGAGTTTTCATTTACTCATTTGTAGAAGGAGGAAATGGGGCATTAAAGTTGTAAAGTATCTTCTACACCTAAGGTTTATGATTTAAAGGGTTAATTTTTCAACATACTGATTTTGTTTGATCCCTGTTGAGTTTTGTTTTCTTTGACATTTCATAATTCACTAGCTCCTACTTCCACGTAAATTTAGGGTTCAGTTTTGCCACTTGTCTTTTTATGTGGTAGGTTTTGCATTATTTTATAGTGGAAATAACATGGGTTTTGTAACTTAACAGGGTCGTTTGAACCCTGGCTCTGTAATTTACCAGCTCAGTGATCCTGGAAAAGGTATTTGACCTCTCTGTGCTGGTTTTCCCATCTGTAGAATAGGATAGCAAAGTAACTACCTTATTTTAGGTATAAGGATAAATGGAAAAAAACATTTGGCAGTACTCAGTGCCAGGCCTTATGAAATTTAGTAAATGAGTGACAGTACGTACTGCTGAGTAGTGACATTGTGGGGAGAGGGGGCATAACGGGCAGGCTTTTCCAATACTCTTCACCCATGAGCAACTGCACAAATTAAAAAATTTGGCACACGTCACACATAGAATGAACTAAATACTTTTATATGGTTTTAATAATAATAAAGTGAAAACTCAAACTTAGCACTCAAATCAGGAAAAAGAGCGCTACCAGCCTCTTAAAAGCCCCAGTGAATTCATCCCAGTAACATCGCCCTGCCTTTCTGTCCAGAGGTAACTTCTGCTCCCTTGACTCATTAAAGAGATTTGGCATGGTGAACACACAGTACAGTGTGCAGGTGATGTGTTGTACAACTGTGCACCTGAAACCTGTATAACCTTGTTAACCAGTGTCCCCCAATACATTCAATAAAAAGGAAGAAATAGTTTTGTTACCAACTAATAGACACAGACAATAGGATGGTGGTGACCAGGAGAAGAGTGTGGTGGTTAGAAGGAAGGGAGGAGGGGAGAATAAGGAAGGCCAAGGGAGGTCAAATACATGGTGACGGAAGGAGACTAGACTTTGAATGGTGAACACACAGTGCAACATACCAATAATATATTATAGAATTGTACACTTGAAACTTAATATAATGTTACTAACCAATGCCCCCCAATAAATTTAATTGAATAAAAAATAGTCATGTTACCTTTGTATATTTCCATGAACAAATACTACTTAGGTTTGAAAAACTGAAAAGCAAGCACAAACCTAAATATGTAAGATACAGTACTTGCCACTATTAGGTGAAGATTCCCAGGAAATGATAATCTAAACAGAATCTCAGGATGAAACCTGGCTCCATCTTTCCCAAGAACACATAGTCCATTCTGTGGAGGTCAGTGGACAGGGTCATGAGTGAGTCATGGGACTCAGAGGACAGCTACTGGGATAGCTGACAGACCCATGATCTGGACTATGTTTATAACAGATGGCTGGCAGAAATGTGACCTCTCCAGCTGTCAAGAGGACCCTGCAGGGTTAAAGCAGTGAAGTGAACTGGGTGTCCTTTGTTGTTTCAGATAGCAGAGCAAAAAAGTGATTTCCTCACCCACTGGCTAGACAAGCCAAAGTATAGATAATGTGGGATAGGCTCACCTTTCATTCTATCTTCAGTTAAAAATGAAGAATACACAGGTAGTCAGAATCTTGGTGATGACAGGCATTAAAATTACTCTGTTCTAGTCTATGCAGAGTATAGCTCTTATCTAAGGTCATTCCGACCCTAGTTCTTTGTATCTCTCTACTTTTTAACTATGTCTCTATGTCTCTGGAAGCTTACAGAACCATCTCTTTGCCTTGGGGTTTTGAAATTGCACAGTACTGTGCCTGCGTCTGCATCTGTTTCCATCCCTTGTGCTGTGTATTGGTAGGCCCTTTCCATCTAGCAGCTCATGTCCCTGAGTTCCAGTAAATTTTCTAGAAATTTTGTATTGATGACTTCCTCCCATCTGCTTTTTCTGTCCTTTCTTCCTCTAGGTGCTCTATTACTCAAAAGCCAGGCTTTGTGAACTCCTAATTTTTTTATTTTTTGCGCTCCTACTTTCCATTTTTTTGTCCTTTTTCTCTGTATTTTAGAGAATTTCCTCAAAACCCTTCTTTTGACCTTCTGTTGAGGATTTTATTTCTAATATGCTTTTAATTAATAAGAATTTTTCTCTCTAAATATTTATTTTTTAGAGCACCATCTTATTTCCTGATTGTACTGTCATCTCTCTGAGTAAATTAACGACAGGTTTTTTTCTTTCCATTGCATGATTTCTGATTATTCCAAGTCATTTTTGTGTATTTGTTTTGGTTTCTGTCTTCCATGCTGATCACCTGGCGGCTTGTTCACTCACATACTATCTGTAGGCCTGGACTTTAGGTGAGTTTTAGCTGGAACACTGACGCCTGGCCTTTTCATTGGCTGTTTGGCTTTCTCACAGCATGGTGACTGGATTCCAAGGGTGAGCATCCCCAAGTAGACAAGCAAGCAGAAATTTTGTTGCCTTTCATACCTAGTCATACAAGCATCAGTTCTGCAGCTTTTATGAGCAGGGAGCCACTATATCTGGCCCATATTCAAAGGTAGAAGAATTAGACTCCATCTTTTAATGAGAGAAATATCCCAGAATTTATGGACATATTTTAAAACCATATAATGTGAATGTAAAATGTACATTCAGGAAGAGAAGCCAGGTCTTTGATTCTTCAGAATTTTTCTCTGATACAGAAAGGCGTAACTAAAATCAGATGCATAGATGGTTTCCACACTTCTGCAGACTATTATAGGTCATTACATAGTTCACCCCAATGGGTAATTTTTTAACTTTTTTGATTGGTTTGTAAGTGCTGTCTGTTTTGTTCTTGAGTAGTTGTAGAGGTAGAAGTTAGAAATGATTAAACCTATTTTTGTTATTTTGTATTTTCATGGGAAAACACTATTTGAAAAGCAAGCGTTTTCTTAGAGCATCATTACATTAAGCCACTCTGAGTAACTCAGCACATCCATACAGCACCATTTCCCTGAGGTGGACCTTGAAGTTCTCTGGAACCTTGGGAATGACTGGTTTGGGCCATTTCTTTCCTTTTATCACATCAGAACTGAGGCCTCAGGAGTTCTAGTGCCTGGTCTGAGGCTGTGAAAGTTAGTGACTTGTCCATCAGTAGGACCCAGTACCTTACTTCCAAGGCTGCTACTTTTTTCAGATGAGATTAGGTGCGTTCAGGTTGGTATGACCATAGACGGGTGCTTTTTTTCATTACTTATTTAATGACAAATTATTTGAGATGAAATTTAATGTAAGGCATAGCATTTTGCAAGGGTGTGTCAACAGCAGCGAACCTTTTCTATCAGCATTGCCTTTCCAGCAGTAGGGGGATAAGGAACAGAGGCCCGGGTTCTTCTTCCTGAACACCCAGCCAACATAGAGACTCGTTTTCCTCTGATGCTGCTGTTGTCTCCTATGCTGGCTGGCCAGGAACAGTCTTTAGTCTCCTAATCTTGTGGCCAGTTTCCAATGTCTGTCTTCGTTTTGGAGGCTACAGTCTGGAGAGCTACGTATTACTAGTTTTCAACTAGAATCAGTCTATAATACAGCGCATTGAAGACACTGAGCTGGCAAATTTGCCTGATAATCTCAGACCCTTATATATAGTTGTAGTATGATCTTCACATTTTTAAGAATGTACTGCCAGGCCCCACCATAACTTTACTCTTCTTGCACTGGCTCCAAGTGTTTTACTTAATGTTTCTAAGCAACCAACTAAAATTGGCAACACTATATTAAAAGACAGGGAAGTGATTACTGCTTATCATTTTAGCACAGAGCGTTCCTATGTATTGGCTGAATGAAAACTAAATGACAGGTTTTCACTGATAAATATATTTTGGCCTTTTTCAGTGTGTTACAATATTCTATATTGCAGAAAAAGCTCATATGGTGGAACAAAGATTTGCCTGTTCTATTTATAATATTACTTTGAGATTTAATTAATCTCTCACCACCACAGTTATTGATTTTCTCTTTTGAATTAGAGTTTAATAACCATCTGGGAGAACAAGCTCAATGCCTGTCTCTGGAAACAATGCCTTGATATTCAGGAACATAGAGCAGCTGGGAGCTGTTGTTCTTCCTTTCTTAATAGCTGAATGTCACATCCTGTAGTTTGGCTTTCATTCAGTAATGTGAGCAAACGATTCTGCTTTATTTATGATTCTAGTTCCATTAACGTAGTACGTTAACATTTTATATTATTCTTCAGTGCAAGTTACCTTCTGAACCGAAAATAAATCCCATCTGGCCCTCTGGCTCTAACCTCATCCGGAATCCTCAGGGCATGGCTTTACTGTTTCTCCTGTGTAAGAATTTTACCACTCTGAGGCTTTGCCAAAATACAGTTCTCTTCCTAATTAGATTTCACTCTTCCACCTCAGCATGGTATTAATAAAAATGAGTGGGTATGAAAAGGTGCATATATGCTCTGTGAGTGAATAAGTTAATTTATATTTGAATGAGTCTGTATCTAATCGTGGGTGTTTCTAGCCAGGTTGGGAAAGGTGTGTGTGGGAAGGCATAGGTAAGGATAAGTCTGCTGAAGAGGAAGAGAAACTAGAGGAGCCTCAAAACATAATTGTAACAGGACTGGTTGGTGTTGGAGAAGGAGACTGTCATCGATTTCTTCCCCATTAATAAAGATTTTCAAGCACAATTCATAAGAAATCATTTGTTGAAATAGCTAATTGAGCTGAACCATCCAATTGTGCTTAAAGTACAAATTACTAAAAATTGGGCATTTCCACGTTTAATAAAGGTATGAAAACCAATTATAGAACTGAATTAAAGAAATTTAATTATCTGTTTTATATCATCAGCTCATTGCTTTCTCCTAAAACTGACAAACAGTGAACCCAGTGTGATCCACAGACTAGCAGCATCAGCGTCATCTGAGAACATGTGAGAAATGCAAATTCTGGGGCCCCAACCCAGCTCGACTGAATCATAAACTTTGGGGGGAGGGCCTAATAATCTGTTTTAATAAGCTCTCCAGGTGATTCTGTCATAAAGTTTGAAACCAGTGCTGTCAAGTGTAAGAAATTGACATCTCTGTACTGTCTTATAATATGACATTTACTTTAATGTATATCCTAACACCAATGAAATGTATTAGTCTCTTGAAATCAGTGATAGACCCTAAGGATAGAGGCTTGACTGCGAGAGTGGGTAAGAAGGGAAGGAAGACCTGATAGTATGTTACTGCTGTGATGATTGGTAGAGGTGTGTTTGCTTACTCAACAATACATCCTGATTACATTAGAGTAGAATTAAATTCTGGATATGTACATTTCATTATTGTAGAATTTAGGATCCATAAGATATTAATCTATTCTATTGATTTGGAAGTACTAATACTTGAAGGAATATAATAACCAATGCAATAAAATGCTTTGGGGATTTTGGTCTCAACAGCACGATGAGAGAACAGGAATTAGTGAACTGTAATGTAGAGCAATGCAATTTACCCAATCTGAACAATGGAGAGAAAGTAGATTAGAAAGAAAAATGAATTGCTTGGAGACCTGTGGGACTATAACAAAAGATGTTACATTCTTGTCTTTGGAATCTTGGAAGGAGAGGAAAAAGAGAGTAGGCTGAAAAGGTACTCACAGAAAGGACTGAAAGCTTCCTGCATTTGTCCAAGAGACCTAATCCTATAGGTCCAAGAAGCCAAGTGAACCCCATACAGCATAAACCCAAAGAAATCCACATCGGGACGTATAATGAAATCTCTGAAAACTAAAGACAAAACAATGTGAACAATCACCAGAGAAATATGACACCTTATCTTAAAGGTGAAAACCATTCAAATAACAGCAGATTTCTCATCAGTAACCATGGAGGCCAGAAGGAAGGGGCTGAAAGAATTGCCAACCTAGAAGAATCCTATACCTTGCCTGAAAAATGTTTTCAGGCATGCTGCAGGGGATATCAAGACATTCTTGATGAAAGAAAAGTAGGAATTTGTTGCCAGTAGACCTATGCTAAAAGAATGCATTTAGAGGTTCTCTAAACAGAAAGAAAACAGTAAAAGAAGGAACTTGGAAACGTCAAGAAGAACAAGATAGGCAAAAAATAGGCAAATACAATAGACTTCCCTTTTCCTTTCATGTTTTTTACGTGATGGTTACCCGTGGAGACAACATTATAGCACTGCTGTGGTTCTACATATATGTAAAGAAAATATTTAAGATGGTTCTAAACAGAGAACAGTAAAGAGATATAAAAGGACGTATGATTTCAACTGGTAAAATGATGGAACCAGTAGACTATGATAAGTTATGTGTATATGATGTAGTATGTGGAACAGCTTTTGAGAAACACTGCAGATAAATCTAAATGGAATTATAAAGTGTTCAAGTGACCCACAGGAAAACAAAAATGAAAATGAAAGACTTAAGGCCTAACATATCAATAATTAACAAATGGTCTAAAAGAATAAGCGGGACAAATCACCAAAACAGTAAGGTCTCCATGGTGTTAGCTCTGGGCAGGTGTAAGCAGAAGGAAGCACCTGAGAACAGGAGACTGCAAAACAAGCAGCAGGCACTCATTGGAGAGCTGAGGAGGCCGGTGAAACAACAGAGACTGACACTGGAAGGGTTCCACCCAGAGAGAATGAACGCAGAGGGCCCATGCTAAATCAGAAGGGAGCTTGTGAATTCTCAAAACTGACTATCTAACTAGAGCCCTCCTCCAGGCCATGGCCCCATACTGAGATTAAATTTGATTAATTTGAGCAGCATTGGGACAGTAGAGATAAATGAATGAGGGAGGGTACCTGAATTAGAAGTGGAGCCGGGAAAACGGGGCCTAGAAATCTCAAAAAGCAAGCTACTATATTTATGGGTTCCACATAAAAACAGAAAGGGGGCCTATACCTCCTTCTACAAGTTTGGGAAAAGTAATTTCAAATAATATTGGCAACAGAAAAGGAGCAAAATCAAATTCTATAATTTTTAATTACAAAATTTTTTGTAATAAAAGAGAAAATAAGAAAGAGCAACAAATCCTTGAACAATGATTGTACATCAGAAACAGCCACAAAAATATATAAAATCCCTATTTCAAGAGGGGCTAAAATTCATTAAGAAAATATGGCACTTGAAAGAACACAGAATTGTAAAAACTGAGAAATGAGGTGACAATAAAGGAATTAGAAACATTTTAAAAAGTAAATTAGTAGGAACGCAAAAGTAAACAAACTTAAATGCCTTAAAGGAACTAGATGAAAAGGAGGAAATATTTAATATGTAAAAAGAAATGAAAAAAGAGATAAAAAGAATTCGAGGAAATTAAAATCGAGATGGGCAGAGTCTGTCCAACACACAGGTAGTTGGAGCAAGCAGGTCTCGTGACCCTGTTTCTTGACTGACCAGTGGTTTCAGAGGGGTTTGGCTTGTAATAATTCACTAAGCCACATATTTGTTTTATGAGGTTTTTATATATTTGTTTTATTTTATAATTAAAAGGTTATGAAGTACAACAAAAAGACAATGAGCTGGCAACTATTTGCAAAAATAAAAAAATGCATCAAAATTTCATGCAAATTGAAAAAAATTTCATGAAAATGCTAACACTCTCATAAAGAATTGTTGAGAATGCAAATAAGTGATTTGGGCATATTCAAAGAGCTAATGAACATTAAAAACATTGAACCTCACTGAAATATTGCCTGAAAGACAGCTCTTGGGGAAAAAGAAAGGGTAAGAAACTCTGTAGTACATCTGTGGATAACTTTCACTATATGGTGCAGCCTAAGTCGTGGGAGAAGTTGGGGTTGGGGGAGCAGACCTTCCTGTAAGTGCCCTTCACTGTGGTAGGTTGTTCTGTCATAGGACCCCAAAGTGAATGCAATACAAAATAATTTGGTTTTTGTTCATGTTGAACTAGCCTGGCATTTTATAATTTGGAAAATTTTTATGTTAATTACATTGAATACTTTTTTTATACTTCACAGTGAAAGACCCACCACCAGTTTGCCTTGATGTTAGACAAAAACAGCGAATCTCTACAGATGATGCAGTATCTTCTGAAACGAAGGCCCCAGCTCCTCCAGAACCTGCCCTTCCTATCCAGCCCAAAACTATGAAGGACTTTCAGTAAGTGTCAGCTCACTATTCTATAAAGACATAGAGTCATCTGCATGTCAGTACTTTATATAATATAATATTTTGTGTGAGAAATTGAATTTGTGAATCATTATAAGATATTAGCCAAGAGTGAAGACTCAAAAGACTAGATGTCTCAAGTGGAAGGTGAAAACAAATGTGTAAATAACAGGTATGGGGTAAATAATGTTACGGCAAAAGAAACATTAAATAAGAGAATATGAGTCAAAAGAGGGAAAGCAGGAGATAAAGGTAGTGGTAAAATAATAGCATGCTTCCTTTCTAAAAAATAAGATTTCATCTACTGTATGACATATAAACTATATAAAAGCTGTATCACTACAAAAAAGAATCCAGCTGGATATTTGAAGGACCAAGGCATAATGAGAAAACAGAGACAGAATGTAAATAAGATGTCTCGAGAAGTTTGGCTCTGGGGTGAAGGAAACAGTGTGAATTTTAAGGAGCATGTCAAGAAAGAACTTTTTAAAAAGCAAGTAAATGGGCAAGTTGAAGTTGAATTAATATCCTAATCTAATTAAGAAGTATAAATCCAAAAACCTTGTTTACATTAACTGGAACATATTTTTGTATTCAGTGTCAGTATTTCAAATTGCATGTTTGGTCACATTTATTTTTGAAGAAGTAATGCTATTTTACCTAAATAATATTTCTTGCCATTAAGGTTAGTGTATGTTTTCATTTTAGGGAAGATGTAGAAAAAGCTAACTCATCAGGAGATTGGAAAGTGGTACATGATTTTTACCTAACAACATTTGATTCTTTCCCAGAACTAAATGCTGCATTTAAGGTAATAATACATAATTACACATTTTTAATTTTTAATTTTACCTAATACTCTTTCTACCCAATACTGACTTAAGCAACTGTTTAAAAGTATATATACATATTACTTTATGAAATTACTTGTATCACAAATAAATATTACTTAAGTGGTATCTCAGAGATAGATTTTATTTGTACTAAATATTAATGTTTAACTTCATGATTTCAGTTTTAAAAGAATATTAAAATGATTCTTACACATTCATTTCATTTGAGCAATTTTGCTCTAAAAGTTCTTTTTTATCATCACACTAAAAAATATTCGAAATTATGAAGTATGAAGGAGCAGGTTCATATATTATGAAGAACAGTCTTTAAAATGTTATATACACTTAATTCTTTAACTGAATTTGCAGAAAGATGCCACCACCTCACTTAATACCATTGAAGACTCTGGGATAAATGCTAAATTTGTGAATGCTGTATATGATGCCTTACTTAATACTGTAAGTATGATTTATGAACACAAGCAAATAGTATCATTCTTCACCTAACACATTTCAAAAACAGCTGCACAGATACTATAAAAATCACTGACTCAAATATTGTAAAAATCATTCTGATATAATTTTATAGTAAATTTAGTTACAATTGTCAGAAAATTAGATTGTTTTTGTTTTTATAACTGAGAGTTAAGTAGAAAACACATTTATGTCCAGTCCTGGCCTAGGAAGGCTTGCTAAAGTAAAATTATGCTTTGCTTAAGCAAAAGGAAGTACGTTATTTGACTGTGTTGGCATTGCACTGAGTCTAAAGATGAGTGTTTGTCAAACTTTATCATGTATCAGAATCACAGGAAGGGCTTCTTAAAATACAGAGTTCCAGATTCAGAGCGTCCAGGGTAGAGCCCAAGAATCTGTGTGCCCAGCAGGCTCCCAGGATGTGCTGATGCTCCTGTTCCAGGGGCCACGTTTTGAGAGCCCCACTGCTAGAGACCAGTTTGTGAGGAACTTAAATGTCCTTTCAGTTCATGTGCATGGTATTGCCCTCCAACTACTTAAATCTTATTTAATTTTTCTTGGTAATGCTTTGTACTTTTCTGAGTAAAGGTTTGACGTATCTTGTTACATATATTTCTAAGTACTTGATTTTTTTTTGCTGCTATTGTAAGTTCATTTTCTAATTGTAATTAGTATATGGAAATACTTTCATGTGTTTATATTTATTTACCTTGCTAAATTCATTCATTAATTCTTGTAGTACATCACCGGATTTATTTAGAATTTCTATATAGACAATCATGTTGTTTGTGTAAGTGAAAGTTTTATCTCTTTCCAATCTTTGAATGTATATATGTACGTATGTATGGTTATTAGTATTTGCCTTATTGCACTGGTTAGAATCTGTTGTACAGTTTTGAGTAAAGTAAATAATAGCACAAACATCGTTGCTTATTCCTGATCTCAGTACTTCACTAGTAAATATACAAAAGGGTAGTTAATAACCTTTGTCAGAGAAATAAATCAGAGAAATAAAGATAATATTACACATCCGTTCAGAATTAGTGAAAAAAAAAATGTTGAAAACCTTACCAGAGGAGTTCCAGCCAAGATGGAGGCATAGTTAGAAACATTTCGCTTCCTCGCACAACCAAAAGAAGGATAACAACTTATTTAAAATAAATAAACAACCAGAAGTACCAGAAAATCAAACTGCATGAAACTCTGACAACCAAGGAGTTAAAGACACATTCACCTAGACTGGTAGGAGGGGCGGGGACAGGAGACAGGCAGCAAGCGGAGAGGATGCACAGCAAGGCGGTGAACCAAGTGGGTAAGGCAGGGCTGGTTGAATGGGAAACTGTGGACTGAAAGCTAGCTGGAAAATACTGCGGGGGTTTCCACAGCAGGAGAAACTCCCAGTCTCACAGGAGAGTTTGTTGGAAAGTGGGGCTAGAGCAGAGCAAGCAAGTGACACAGTTCCCTCTCTGACCCCTCTCCCACAGACAGTGACACAGTGCAGCAAAGAGGATTGCCCTGTCCTGGTGAACACCTAAGGCCCCAACCCCTTACAACTTAACAGGTGCGCTGAGAAACAAAATATGGTCGAAATGAAAGAACAGATCAAAACTCCAGAAAAAGAGCTGAGTGACGAGGAGACAGACAACTTATCTCATGCAGAGTTCTAAACACTGGTAATTGGGATGCTCACAGAAATGATTGAGCTCGGTCACAAAATGAAGGAAGAAATGACAGCTACCCAAAGTGAAGTAAAGAAAAATATACAGGGAACCAATAATAAAGGGAAGGAAACTGGGACTCAAATCAATGATTTGGATCAGAAGGAATAAATAAGCATTCAACCAGAACAGAATGAAGGAATAAGAATTCAAAAAAATGAAGAGAAGCTTAGGAACTTCTGGGACAACTTTAAATGTTCCAACATCTGAATCATAGGGGTGGCAGAAGGAAAAGAGGAAGAGGAAGAAATGGAAAATTTATTTGAAAACATAATGAAGGAAAACTTCCCCAATCTGGCAAAGGAAATAGACTTCTGGGAAGTCCAAGAAGCTCAGAGAGTCCTAAAGAATTGGACCCAAGGAGGAACACACCAAGGCACATCATAATTACATTACCAAAGATGAAAGATAAGGAGAGAATCCTAAAAGCAGCGAGAGAAAAGGAGACAGTTACCTACAAAGGAGTTCCCGTAAGATTATCAGCTGATTTCTCAAAAGAAACCTTGCAGGCAAGAAGGGGCTGGAAAGTATTCGAAGTCATGAAAGGCGAGGACCTCCATCCAAGATTACTCTATCCAGCAAAGCTATCATTTAGAATGGAAGAACAGACAAAGTGCTTCCCAGATAAGGTCAAGTTAAAGGAGTTCATCATCACCAAGCCCTTATTATATGAAATATTAAAAGGACTTACCTAAGAAATAGAAGATTGAAAACTGTGAACAGTAAAATGACAACAAACATAATTATCAACAACTAAACCTAAAAAGCAAACTAAAACTAAGCAAACAACTAGAACAGGAACAGAATCAGAGAAATGGAGATCATATGGAGGGTTTTCAGTGGAGAGGAGAGAGGAAGTACAGGGAATAAGAAGCATAATTGATAGGCATACAATAGCAGGGAGGTTAAGAATTGTGTAGGAAACAGAAGCCAAAGAACTTACATGTACAACCCATGGACATGAACTAAGGCAGGGGGTTGGGAGGAATGCTGGAGAGTAGGGTGTCCAGGGTGGAGGGGTGATAAAGGGGAGAAAAAAATTGGAACAGCTGTAATAGTATAATCAATCAAATAAACTTTTTAACAAAGAGGGGGGAAAAGAACCTTAGCAGAATTGGCAATATTGTGGAGCAACTAGAACTTTCGTGGCCTGATGAGGTTGGTATAAACTAGAACAATCACTTTGGAAAACTGCTTGTCTTTATTGCTAACACTCAGCATGTGCGTACTTGTGACCCAAAAGCTCCACTCCTGGGATGCTTCTCTGACTTCTGACTTGGAATGATGTTAATGTTTTATAGGCACTGCAAAACTAAAAATCTACAACATGAAGGGAAAATGTTGCACAGACAGAAAAAAAAAACTACCTATACTTCACATGATACTGTAACCACACTTAAAAAAGAAGAAAACTAAGCCAAGTAACTTTTATGCACAGTAGTTTATATAGCTTTGGTCTAAAGTTTTTTAAAATCTGTAAACAAATCTTCAGTTTTCCTTAGTTTTTGGTGTTAGGGCATCATGATGATGGGATTTTAGTAGATGGACATGCATGTGTGTGTGTGTGTGTGTGTTCTCTGACCCCGTTCACTGAAAGGCCCAGAGGCAACAACACCCAGTAGCAGTGAGCACTTGAGCACACATGTACTCAACACCGTTCCTCCCAGAAAGGAATAAGAGCTCCCTAGAGAGATGGCTCATGGCAGGACTAAGGGAAAGTTCAAGATAAACACATCCAGTTTTTACTGTTAAAATGATCTTGTCTCTGGGTTTTTTGTAGATGTTCTTTATCATATTTAGGAAATTCTCCTGTATTCCTAGTTTTTCTTTATCATGAATGGGCTTTAAATTTTGTCAAATACTTACACATCTATTGATACGATTATATGATTTTCCTTCTTTGGCCTATTGATGTGGTGAATTACATTAATTATTTTCAAATGTTAAGCCAGCCAGCCTTGCATACATGGAATAAATACCACTTGGTCATAGTGTATAGTTTTTTATACATTGTTGGGTTTGATTTACTGATGCTTTGTTGAGGATTTTTACATCTGTGTTCAGGAGAGATATATGTAATTTGTTTCTTATCATAGTATCTTTGGATTGTTGTTAGGATAATGTTGACCTCATAGAATGAGTTAGGAAATATATTCTGTCTGCTTCTGTCTCTTGGAAGAAATTATAAAGAATTGGTGTCCTCCCTTTCTTAAATTTTCAGTAGAACTCACCAGTAAAATCTCCTGGGCCTAATATTTTCTGTTTTTGAAGGTTATTAATTATTGATCCAGTTTCTTTAATAGACATAGACCTATTCAAATTATCTACTTCTCCCTGAGTGGGTTTTGGGAGATTGTATCTACCAAAAACTTGGTGCATTTTATCTAGGTTTTCAAATTGTGGGCAGAGTTGTGCATAATAGTTCTTTGTTACTCTTTTAATGTCCATGGGCTCAGTGGTGATCCCACTTTCATTTATGATATTAGTAATTGCTGTCTTTTATCTTCCTTTCTCGATTAGCCCAGCTACAGGTTTATCAACTTTATTAACCTTTTCCAAAAAACAGCATTTGGTTTCATTGATTTTTCTCTATCAGTTTTCCATTTTCAATTTTATTGATTTCTGCTCTAACCTTTATTATGTATTTTCTTTTGCTTACTTTGGATTTGCTTTCTTGTTCTGTTTTAATATCCTAAAGTTGAAAGCTTAAATTGTTGATTTTTGATCTTTTTTTCTAAAATACTTATTCACTGTGTTTGCCGTATCCTACAAATTTCCATTAGTTATGTTTTCACTTTTTACACAGCTAAACTTAGGTTTACAGTATGATCCACCAGTCACACCCTAGTTATTTACCCAAATGATCTGAAAACTTAGGTCCACCAAAAACCTGCACACAAATTTTATAGCAGCCTTATTCAAAATTGCCAAAACTTGGCAGCAACCCAGATATCCTTCAATAGGTGAATAGATAAACAATCTTAAAAAAGTCACGTAAGTAGCTAATCCTGATTATCTTATGATTTCCTTTTGCCTACAGCCTCAAGACATTCAGAAGACAGTATTAAAGGGGACCATTAACAGCCTGTTACGAGAATGGAAAGGGTAATTTTAGCTAGTCTATATAAATGGTTAATGTATATATCTCGTGCGTGTTTAATATGTATGTATTTTATTCTAAGTCAGTTTTAGTTGTAATAAAAACACAGATGAGAAAGAAGTTATAAACCATGTTTTACAGTTTTTTAACTTGCGATTTGTGACTTCTCAGGAGAATCCATAGATGGGCTTCAGAGGATCTCCGAATCCTTTAAAATTGTGCATAAAATTTGTTCTGTACAGACATATGTGTTATACAGATACGGTCTGGGCAGTTAAATGTAACCTAGGATGAAATAACATGGGCAGCCAATTTAGCCTTGGACTTCCTGGTAGAGCAAAATTTTTTTCTTTTGTTTTAAAAATCCTCACCTGAGGATATGTTTATTGATTTTAGAGGACAGGAAAGGGGAGAGGGAGAGGGAGAGGAGAGAGGGAAGTATCAATGGGTACCTCCCATCCACAACCTGACCTGGGATCAAGCCCGCAGCCTTTTGGTGTGGAGGACAGTGCTCCAAACAGCTGAGCCACCTGGCCAGGGCCAGAGCAGATTTTTTTTATTTCTAATATAAGAAAGTGTAAGTTTAGCTACTGAGACATTTTTTTCTTGGAACTAAATATTGAATCATCTTAGGAGTGATGGGCAGTACAACTGGTAATCTTTTGAACTGTGAATATGTAGAAAACAAAAATATATTTTTAAAAGTACATATTTTTTAAACAGCACTATAATTTAAATAATAGCTTCTATTAAAGCCATATGAATACCATTAAATTATAATTCAAATATTTATTTTAAGCTAGTTTAAAAATATTACCAAACTAGAATAATGTCAACTGTAGCCTATATATTTTAATAACATTGTTCTGATTTTCAAAGAAATTCCAGATTACAGAAAATGTTAAAAAGTCAGAGTAGTATAAAAAAAGGAAAAATGTTTACATTTTGCAGATTTTGTCTAGTCATCTTTTAAAATAATTGAAATCATAACATAAAATTTCATGTGATTTTTTTTAACTTAAACAGTATTTTTCCTAATTTATCATTCCAGTAATATATTTGTGTTTTCCTTGAATTTTATATTTCTGGTCGAACAAATAAAAATGAAAAGAGAAATTTAGACTGTAAATTTAGAATTCTTAGGAGAATGAGGAAGTCTGATGGTCTGAAACTGCTGGGATCTCAGGCCCCTCTAACAGGCCAACCCACAAAGCTTCCTTTCTCTGCTCTTCAAAAGAGTGACCAAGACCGATGAAAATGATGATTTGATGTGACATGCATCAGAGGAGCGTGTGGCCTTTACCTAAAAATCTTGTTCTATTTTGGATTTATTATAACAACAATAAGATCTAGTTTATTGACTATTATGGGCTGGGCACCTTCCTAACAATTTTACATGTATTTCTCATTGAATCTTTACTATAATAATATGAAATAGGAAATATGATTATTTTCATTTTACACTTGGGAAAACTTAATTTATGGGGAAGTTAAGTAAATTGCCAAAGTTAACCCAGTAAGCACCTCAGTCAGGATTAGAACCCAGGCAGCTTGGCAAAGAGCCTGTGATCTTCACCACAATTTCCGTACCCAGAGTTGTGTACTGTACTGAAATACTAACTTAATGGGACAGAAAATTGGAAATTATAAAGGCACAGCGACTAAATGGAAAAAAGTAGGACTCTCTGATCACTGGGAATTTTAGTATTTATGAATTGCCTTGAGCTTTTTAAAATCTTTTAAAATGCCATTTCTAAAACAAAATATTAGTCTCATTGAGAAAATAGTCTGGGAAGTATGTAGACTATTTTAGACAGAAATAGTTTAGATTTGGTTTAAACTTAAACAATTTACATCATTATGCAATTCAGGTCATTCTTCCACAAAGAAATACTACTAATTGAAAAGGTTTATATATAGAAATATCTATATATTTTTTCTAACTTTAATATATATAACATATTTATATTTCAGATTATTGTAAATCTTTGCATTGTAGCTTTATGTTTTGTAAAGTTAATCTAATATATTTTGGACAGTGATTTATGTTTTCATATTTGTTTTATAACTATAAAAGAAAAATAGATCAATACTTGGTCATTTATTTCCTTAAGGGGAATTCAAGGAGATACTTGAAGGTGAACCATTTTTTTCCCCAATATTTAATATTTAAAAATTTCAAACCACAGAAAAATTAAAGAAAATGAAAATTCATTCACCCTTCACCTGGATTCACTAGTTGTTAATCTTTGCTTTTGTTTTCTCTCTGTCTGTGTGTAATTTTTTTTAAGTAAATGAAAGATGTCATGGCACACTTCACCCCTAATTACTTCAGCACATTCTTTCTAATAACGTTTTTTCTCTGCAGCCGTCATACCATGTTACACCGAACACATCGAATATTCAGTTAGTAATAAATACTCTTGGAAATGTAGTCCACATTTCCACTTCCCCCATTTTCTCAAAATTCTTCTGTATTATCTGGGTTTTATTTTTCAATCCAGGATCCAATCAAGGATCATGAATTGCATCTGGTTATTGTACAGGTGAATGAACCATCTGTAATACAAGAGGTTACTACTGAGTATTTGCGAGTGTATTTAATAGCTCTTGAGAGGGCGAGTAACATTCATCAGCTTTGGGAATAACAAAACCTAGCTCAGGTGTGAAAATGTGAAAATCCAAATTGATGTGGAATAGTCAAAATTTAGTTATCTTTCAGAGGTATTTAAAATATGATTTTCAAAAAAAAAATTTTAATTTTTTTTTTCAGAGAGAGGGAAAGGGAGGGAGAAGGAGAGGGGGAGAAACATCAGTGTGAGAGAGAAACATCAAAGTGTTGCCTCTCGCAAACACCCGAACTGGGGACCGAACCTGCAACCCAGGCACGTGCCCTGACGTGGAATCCACCTGGCAGCTTTCAGTTTGCAGGACGACGCCCATCCAGGCCACACTGGTCAGGGCCAAAATATGATTCTTTTAATTAAAAATATACTAGATACAGCCCTGGCTGGTGTAGCTCAGTGGATTGAGCGTGGGCTGCGAACCAGGCATCGCAGGTTCGATTCCCAGTCAGGGCACATGCCTAGGTTGCAGGCCATGTCCCCCGGCAACCGCACATTGATGTTTCTCTCTCTCTCTCTCTCTCTCCCTTCTCTCTCTAAAAATAAATAAATAAAATCTTTAAAAAAATATATACTAGATATATTCAAAGGGTGATTTGATTTGCAGGCATTTCTACATCTGTCACTTCAGTAATAGACCTATAAACACAAGCATTTCTTCTTTCAGTGCGCAAATATTTTTGAGATCTTCGTTACCCTTTATTAAAACAAAATCATAAGTATTCTAGAATTGTTCATTGTTTTTCAGATTCTTCACTGTTTCCAGAGTTAGTCATGATATTTACCTCATAAAATGTAATAGCCTGCTCAGTTTTTAGGTATCTTCAGAACCAGCCTAAAGTAGGCACAGAGGAACCTATATTCTCAGCATATTATGGATATGTTACTTTCTCAATACTAATACACACTAATTTACGTCTAGTTTCTGCCTTTTATCAGTTCAATTCTCACAGGAACATTTATTGATCATTTTTCATTATATACTGTAACCTCTAATCAATTATGCTTCTTTTTCAGTCCACGAACAAAAGATGATCTGAGAGCATATTTTGTACTTTTACAGGTAAGAAAGCAAAAATTTAGTTGTCTAATTCAGATCTCAATCTACGAATGTATAAGTGAAATGATACCAAATATTAAGTATTATTTTGAGCAACATTACTGATACTTTTTAGGTTATAGTTACTTGCAACCAGAGAATTAAAGGTATAATAGATAAACAGATAAACCTCTTGCCTCCCTGCTGTGGTATTCAGGAACACAGAATGGAAGTATATCTTCCTCTTCCAGTCAATCTACTTTCTTGTAATTAGAATTAATGGGCTCTAAAGCTTTCTTGTATTGAATATTTTCTAAGTAGTAGGTTTCTAACTTTTCTGTGTATTTTCAATGAATGCCTAAGTTAGAATATGAATGGAAAAATCAAAGTGGTTGTTTATATTTGTGAAAACAAACATGATGAAGTTTTTCTTCTTGAGAGCTACAGATTCATAGATAGAAACAATAAGTTAAGGTCTACACAAATGAAAAGCAATTTTTAGTTCTTACTGCCTTTTTAAGAAAGAATTATCACCATAGCTAACATACCACATTTGTGTCGTTCTTTACAATTTAGAAAAGCTGTTCATTATATATTATTATCTCATTTAAAGAAAAGAAAAAATACTAAGTAAGACATAGTGTTTAGTTCAATATTGTGTCCAGTAAAAGGAAACACACAGGATAGGATTAGAGAAGAGGGGAGAGAGGAAAAAGTAAAGTAGGGGGAAAGGGAAAATAAACAGGAGGTAGTTGAGAAACATAAGGAGGGCAAATAGGAGGAGAAAAGCAAAATTAGAAAGAAAAAGGTAGCATGTATGTAGAGACGGTGAGTGCTAGAAAACAGCCTGCAGCTCAAGAGTCCGAGTACTGTGTGCTGGCAGGAAGCTCTGTGTGCTCAGACCCGGATCTGTCTTAATTCCCAATCCCATGCTCGCCCCTCTGCCACAGTGGACGTCCACGTCTCCGTGGGTGGGTGGACAACTAAACAAACAGATGACTGTTTTAAAGGATTCCACCTAGTTTTTCCTAACCTCAAATTTCATTTTCTGAACTTACCACTTAGCTCATTAAATTCAGTGTTTTTCCTTCACGTGTTAACAAAATTTTAACACAATTTCCTTTAATATCTTTTTCAGAACCCTCAGTTTAATAACACATCTACGTATGTCATCTATGCTCACTTGCTACGACAGATAGCCGCCTTAGTGGAAGCTGACCATCATTTCTTAGTTCACTGGTTTAAAAAGTAAATCATTCTATCATATTAAGAACTTTTATAATCTTACAGTTTTAAGTTTGATGTTAGTAAAACATATGAAATGTGTTCAGTCTTAAAAATGATACTCATACTTCACAGTGCCTCAAAAGGCACTTATAAGCGGATATTTTAGTACTACATAGAGGATAATTAAAAATCTGTTTCTAATGTAAGTAACTGTTTTGCTTGTGCAAGCTATTTTTGAGCTTTCTGTCCAATGCTTTTGCTTTTACATGTTCCTGTCACTAGTTTTTCATATATGTCAAAGATGGTGACTGCATTCATTCAGACATTAGTATTTTAATTTTTGTCTTCTTATTTCCTCTCTGCATATGAATAAGAATTTCACTGTTACCACATGAGGCCTTTTCCTTCCCCAAAGCATCATTGTAAGGTGTCAGTTAGCTATCAATATCAATTTATAAAGATACTATACTTTTATCATAGAACTATACTCACATTAACAATTACTTTTCTCCACAATTGGTAAAAGTTAAAGAGGCAAAATATTTTCGAAATTTAATTTTAAAATGCTGTTGATTCTCATTATTCACAATGGTATGTTCTGTAAAATTACTGGGAACAAGGAACTAGCGAATACTCAACTATTGCTCCTAAAGGAAATGAGGGTGAGGCTCCTGTGAGCTTTATAGGTCACCATTTTCATCAACTAATACAAATCCTTGCTTTAGTAGTATTTCTACTTAAAGACACCTTATTTAATATAAGTTGTTGTTTCATTAACACTGAATTTATAGCCAACAGCACTATAACTCATCTGAATGAATTGTATCTAAGACAAGTATATTTTCTGTATGGCATATGACAACCTTCTTAGACGTAGGAAGACTGAACAAAACTTTAGCACTGCTTTTGGGCACCATTTTAAAACAATAAAACCACAAAAGAAAAGCACAAAAATTGAAAACATGATCCTAAGAAAGAAAAAACACACACTAAGTGGACTGCGGCACCAGTGCTGAGTCGGGAGCCCGAGCACGGCCCCTTCGAGTTCAGCTGGGAGTGTGCACGCTGGGCGACCACAGCTTCTGGCCACTGTGTGCACATCCACAAATGACCACAAATGGCCACAGTTACTGGTTTGGGGGTTACAATTACTTTTAGCAAGGAGGCGAATTTGCAAATACAGAGTCTGCAAATGATAGGGTTGACTGAATGTGGAAAGCCTTAAAAATGGAATGTTTTATACTAACTTTATAGTGATGTTAATGTTTACTGCATATTCAGTTAAGAAACAATATTCCAGGTAAGATTTTCCATCTTTTCAAATGTTTGGCAATTTAGGAAATAGAATTTGGGGGAATGTTCTAAAAGTTGGTGCATATAGAATGCACTTTACTACGTATCAAATATATTGCCAAAATAGACAATGTGAATTTTGATTGGAATTATTTCAAAATCTTTACCAGATTATCCCAGAAGAGATTCAAACAATTGGTTGAAAGATTGCTGCAATTTATTTCTTTACGTCTGTTTCCTGCAAAGCCTGAAGAATTTCCACCAATAACAAAATGTTCCTGGTGGATCCCCTCAGCATCTAAAGTGCTGGCTTTACTTAGTAGGTTTTATTCTATCCTCTTTGCTTTTCTTTTGTTAAATATTAGAGACATTTCCATAAAGATCTCAAAGTACTGTAGAGGCATTTTTACACTTTAAGCTATTTCTTTGACGGGAAGAGTTGTAATTTATTTTGTTTTGATAATGTAGTTTATGGTTGATTAGTAAGCATGAAAAAGCTCTATGTTTTTTATTGGGCAGTATTCTGTGCTGTGGCTACCGACTGCATATAACCCACTAAGCAGCGGAAGACAAGAACTTCATAAATCCCTGAGGGGTCCTGAGGGGAGAACACACATACGGGGGACAGAACGGCGGGGTAGCCACCTGTGCACTCCCTTTACTACACCGTTATCATCCCCACCATGAGTTCTTTTGGACAAAACAAGAAATTGTTGGCCCCATTTTGACCACAATTATAAAACTGCCTTTTCCATTTGGAGCTACAGCTGCTTAAAATAGGAGTAGATAAAGGCTACTGGGTAGACATTAAAATGTTCTTATGATTAGAGTGACTTCTGCGCATGTTGGAAAAGGTTGTTATGTTAGAATTTACCTTCACAGATACTGCAAACAGTTTGGTTCACCCTCCCCTTATTCCTTATACTGATTTTTATAATTCTACATTGGATCACATTGATCTCATGGAGGAGTACCACACCTGGCAGAGCTTTGGGAACTCTCACAGGTACAGTCAGATGCACGTTTGATTACTCACCTAAATGAAATACTGTTTAAAATAATGACTGGGTTTTAAGTGTGTATAAATTTAAATGTAGCCATACCTTTACATATAAACTTGTAGTTTAAATATTCAGCCTTGAAATAGTGTATTTGTTAAAGTATTTTCTTTGTTACATTTGAATTCATGTGCATGTTAATTTGGTTTTGGTTTGATTAATAACATCCTTTTAAGAAAGGAAAGGTACTGTGTTAATATGCAGTTTCTTAAGGCTTCTTATTCTATACTCTAATGACTGGGGCAGGGATTAGCAAACTTTTTCTGTAAAACAGTACACAGTAAATGTTTTTGGCTCTTTGGGCTATACAACCTCTGGTCTATTGTAGCACAAAAATAGCCTTAGGTGACATATAGTCTTAGGCAGCCTTTGATCATAGTATCGTATCTTTGCAAATACATCTCATTGCATATTTACTGCACCATGAAGTATAGTACTAACAGCAACATACTTCTCCCTGACTTTTATTTTATATTTTTTTAAGATTTTACTTATTTATTTTTAGAGAGAGAGAAAAGGAGGGAGAAAAACATCAATGTGTGGTTGCCTCTCACATGGCCCCCACTGGGGACCTGGCCTGCAACCCAGGCATGTGCCCTGACTGGGACTTGAACTAGTGACCCTTTGGTTCGCAGCCCATGCTCAGTCCACTGAGCTACACCAGCGAGGGCTCCCTGACTTTTATTTTAGTGGTTTAAATTTATTACTCTGCTTTTTATAGTTATTGTAAGATTTCCTTACTTCTGGAGCTCACACATCAGAAATATTCGTATAATAATGGATTCTTACATTAATTTCTATACTTGAATTTTCTATCCTAATCCTCCCTCACCAACACTTCTGCCTCTTAGTTCTGGTGCTGGCCATATTTTTCACAGGTAGTAACGTACAGGTGACTCGACAAAAAAGGAAATTATTTGTATAAACAGTATGAGTGATTAGCAGATATTTCAGAACATTACATGTAGCCTCCTCTAGAAAATAAAGGTACTGCACACCTATTAATGATACGTACTCCACAGGGTTGTGGTATTAAAAGAAATTATGTACGTAAGCTCATTTTGTAAATGGTAAGACACAATTCAAAAGTAATGTTTGATATTGTTGGAAGGGGTACCTTAGATTCCCATAGTATAATTTTGCTGAAAATACACAATTTTGCTTTTTCTGTTTTCACTTGTTGGGCAGGTTTTCCTTCTGTCAGTACCCATTCGTTATTTCTATAGCTGCAAAAAAAATCATTATTCAGAGAGACTCAGAACAACAGATGATAAGCATCGCAAGGGTAAGCCAGCTACATAAGCATATTTGTGCTGACTATGAGCAATATAGTAAATAATTTAATGAATACATCAAATGTTTTGTGACTTGTTGTAGTATAATTAGGAAATGTTAAAAGTTAAATTCACATTATATTCCTTAAAAAAGGGCTTAAACCTGTGTATGGTACAAGAGAAAGATACCCCTCATCAACTTCTCATTCTGTTATAGATGTAAGAGGAGGAGTAAATGCCTCTCATGGGCCCAAAGTGCTGGGAGCTTGTTGGACATCACTTTGTAGATCCCATGTTCTGGCGTTAGTAGTTAGCAGGGCGCTCACTGGCGCAGACTAGAGTGAGGGCAAGAAGTGTCCTTAAGAGCAAAGCCCTCAAGCCACTGAAACATTTTCTTGGTTTTATGAGAACCAAATAGAAACAACCCCAAAATTAGAAGATGTAATAAAATGTGTAATCTTGGAAAACTGAGAAATATGTCCAAAGAAGATGAAAGATATTTTATTGCTGCTTAGGAAACCATAGTGCCCAGAGTCGCATGGAAACTGGGGCTGCGGTCAGGCTGGCTTTGGGCAGCTTACGGAGCAGGACAGAGTTGGCGTCCGGGCCGCCCATCCCCCTGCCTGCCACTCGTGTTTCAGCACAGCACGGTCACATTACACACTTTACCTACTAGGTATCAGATTGAATGAGCTTTTTTGTGTTAGAGCTCTGGACTATACATTTAAATGCGCATATATTTTGAGTATCTGATTTTGTGACATGATTACAACTTTAAATATTAGAAGGAAGGTTGGTTGTAGTCTTTTTAAAATAAAGAGACACATAGAGTAAAAAGAAATGACTTCCATGTCTTGCCCAAGAATATAAAAAGAATGCTAAAGCATACATTATATTACTTATAAATAGCATAAAAAATAAGAATTACTTATTCTTTGGTAATTCAGTTTCCAGAAGGTATTTTTTTCTGTCACGGTGCTAGACAAAAGATCCCAGTGACAGTTGACATCCCAGTCAGCTGACATCAAGTATGGGAATATCAGAAGAAATTTTATTGCCTACATGTACCAAGGGAGTTCCATAGCCACACTACCTCCCCCTCCAAAAAAAGTACATTTTAATAGGTATATTCAGAACCAGAATTATTAATCTTGGGTAGATATTGGCTCAAAAATTACTCTATATAGCTAGTCATTTTGACTTTTACTATTAGTTGCATTTATGCAGTTTTATATGCCTTTTTAGTATTTTTTTTTACATTGGGCTATGGTTTTTTTATATTTGTAAGAAAATATCCAAAGAAGTAGAAGTTTTTTGTAAGTTCCTCTGAGCAGTTTTCCACTGTCACTCACATTTGTAAGAGACCAAATGTCGTCTTTGGTGGAACTTTTTTTCCCCATTACAAGAGGGCGAGTGGCAGCTGTAGCTTGTCACAGGCTGCCTTCCCCAGAGCGTGAACATAAATTAGTAGGGACTGAAGGGTCCATGGCCAAGTTCTTCTTTCCCAACGTTTTGAACTTGTAAACTGTACCACTTGGAATTAATGACTGGTGAATGTTTTAATATGAGGACAGCCTTACTGGTAGTTACTGTAAACGAGAGCTTATATGGTGTATGAGGGGGGAACCCCCCAAACCCCAGAATTTATTTATAAAAAATTGTTTATTTGTTCTTACATGTTTAAAATTTAGTCACCTTCAAAGTGCTCTCCATTTGATACAGTACACCTATTGAGGCATTTTTTTCCATTGCCCAAAACGGTTTTTGAACTCATCGATTTTGATGCCTTTAGCACTTCCGCTATTTTTTGTTTCACCTCTTCTATATCGGCAAAATGTTTCCCTTTGAGGAGTTTTTAATCTGAGGAAACAAACGAATGTCACTCACAGTGAGATCAGGTGAATAGGGAGGGAGGGCACGGGCATATCGTGCCATTTATGGTCAAAAACTGCTGAACACTCACTCAGCACGGTGTGGGCAGGTGTGTCATAAATCACCCATCATGAAATGGACAAACCTGTTGAGTCTTCAATGACAGTTCACGGAGGCCCAGTGCAGCCTCCTACGACAACATCAGCTGCTGCACTGACATAGATGGGTTCCTAGAACACTCACATAGCAGGGGAAGTCTATGCTACAAGGGACCCATCCTCCAGAAGATAATTCCGGTTTTTGCTGGGGGGATCCCCCCTCATAATCTAAAGTTGCAAAAGAGATCCTTAAAATAACTTCCTCATCAGACTATATCTAAAATTCTACCATTGTTGAGTTATTTCTTTCATTTGAAGCACTTTTTATTAAATATGAGTTCCTGATAGAAGGAATGGCCACTAAACCTTGTCTTCCATTACCATCCTAGTATAAATATGTGTTGACTATTTCCTGCTTCGCAGGAGGCAGACTGGGACAGAAGATAGGAAGAGGTCAGAAAACAGGCCTGTGACACTGAATACTATCCTGGAAATATATATCTGAGCATGGAAGAGAAGACCCAGAGAAGAAAAAAAACTGTTGAAAGCCTTTAAAATTAGATATTAGAGAAATGAAGAAGAGCTCTGAATTAGAGTGTTTATTATAGTAACTATCAAATCATGAAAGAAGGCTTACTAATACAGATTTGGGATATTAAAATGTTATCTATGGAAGCAAATTACTGCATATATTTAAAATGTCTGAAATGATAATCTTTAATCTACACAATAATTCATATTCTTTGCTACCAAAGAAGATGAGGTAGGCTGAAAACATTTAGATAAATTAAGTACATAAGCATGTAGACTTTATGTGATAAAGGATATGTATATATTCCGTATATTTTTATTTTTGTTTTTAAAGATTTTATGTATTTATTTTTAGAGAAATGGGAAGGGAGGGAGGAAGAGAGGGAGAGAAACATCTATGTGCAAGAGAAACATCGATTCCTTGCCTCTCCCATGCCCCCCAACCAGGGACCTGGCCCACAACCGAGGTGTGTGCCCAGACTGGAAATCAAACCAGCAAACTTTCAGTTTGCAGGACAACACCCAACCCACTGAGCCACACCAGTCAGTGGCAATTCCTTATATTTTTAATGTGTTACTTTTTACATACTCATTGCTTATACTTTTTAAAAAACATAAAAAATTAATTTTTAATCACCCATGTTTTCATTGCCCAAACATAAGTATTGATAATATCATAGATAATAAAAATTATCTATTATAATAAAAGTATAGATAATATTTATATTATCTTTTAAGGGTAACACAGTTCATTATTATATCCACAGTTTTGTTCCCTGCTTTTTTTCAGTTGTGTCTTCCTCAGACATTTTCCATGTTATTCATTGTACATAGTTTTTACAACCATCATTTTGATAGCTATATTTTATAGAGATACAAGTTTAGGATATTTCTAAAGTTTTGCTTTTATAGTAATGCTATGATGAACATCTCACTATATGCAATATTTTCTAACTTTAAAATTCCTGGAAATGGAATTATTGGGACAAAGGATATGAGAACATCATTACTGTTTCTGATACATACTGATAAACTATTTTCTAAAGTAGACCAATTATGCTAATTGAGAGTAATTTTGTATCTAAAACAACTTAAGCCAAATTTATCATCAAAATATAAGCCTTGTTTCAAATGTTCCTGCTCTATATTTATTAAGCAGAAAACCTTGCTACTTAAGAGATGAGACATATGGAAACTGAAGCATAACACTCTTTTCTATAGAAAGTGAATTATTTTCGGTCCTCCATTTTGGCCCCCCTTTGGGTTACCATTGTTCCAAAATGAAATAATAAGGCTTTTTCCTAAGTCAAAGTCTGTATAACTGAGTTTTTTAAATTGTTTATATGAGGTATAGCATAGAGGAGAATATGCAATTTTTACTAGTGTCTAAATGTTTTAAATAAAATTACATTTTAAGTAAAAGTGAAAAAATGTTTGCTTTCTTTTTTAATTAGCAAAGTCTGGTGGACAAAGTGTCTCGAAGACAGAGACCTGACATGAACATGTTGTTCCTGAACATGAAAGTGAGGAGGACACACCTGGTTAGCGACTCTCTCGACGAGGTACAGACCATTTATTCCAAAGTGACACTAGCTGATTAAAGCTCTGAGTCTAAAATCTCAGTGAGCTGTCTTTTATTTCTCTATGCTAGTAAGTGTGCTTCCCTATGTTTTGGTACCACAGTTAAAATCAGTTCTGTATTCACAATTAAGTCTCATGCTCATTTTTATATGTTTATTAATGGTTTGCTGTTAATTCTCCAGAAAGGGATTTTATATAGAACAACTTTAAGTAAGTCATGTGTATGTAAGACTATGTAACCTAGATTGCATGCCCACCTTTTTTACTGGCTGGGTGTGTGACAAGTCATTTTAACTTCGCCAAGCCTCAGATTACTCATCTAATAAAATTAGAAGTCTGATCTTCAGGGTATATTGTTCTATCTAGGGCGAAGCATACATTGTATGTACATGTATTACAGAGTTTCATGCATGTACCATTTTCAGCCAGATCTGCATGTGGCTATTACAAGATAAAGGCTGACTTAGTTATGTGATTTTTTTAAAGTTTAGTATTGAAGGCAACTTAAAGAAAAGGAAATGAATTACTTTATATTGTAAACTGCTAACTTAAAATCTTGGAGTCAGTATGAACCTGGGAGGCAGTAACCTTGGGCCAGAGCCTGACCTCTCTAATTCTGCTTCTTGCTCTAGAACAACAAACGAACATAATACCTAGTCCATGCAGTGTCTGGCAGATGTATTGGGTGGATGAATGGGTGGGTATTTTGTGACATAGTAAGTAAGATTCTGACTGCCTAACACATTTCCCAGAATTCAAGTTAAATTCCCTTTTCTGCCATTTGTTCTCCTCTACTGTATAATTTCTTTAAATAGCTAACCCGGAAAAGAGCAGACTTGAAAAAGAAGTTGAAAGTTACATTTGTAGGGGAAGCTGGTTTGGATATGGGTGGCTTGACTAAAGAATGGTTCCTCCTTCTGATTCGCCAGATTTTTCATCCAGATTATGGTGAGTTTAATTTTTATGGGCAGTATTTTTTCCTAATTGTTACATTCAAGCAATTACTTTTATTTTTAATTTGCCCTGTGGTTTTACAGATGTTCTGTCAATCAGAAATCTTGAATACTTTTTTAAAGACTGTTATTTCTATTTTTAAAACTGACCAAATTGATGATCAAAAATGTTCATTATTTTACTGGGAATCCTACACAAAATGCATAAAGACTTGAAAGTATACATTTGTAAGGGAGCATCCACTTCTTTCCTAAATAAGCTAAATGCATGAAAATTTGTCATTGAAATAAAGAACATTTAAAGTTTAAAAAGCTATAGTTTGCTCTTCTACACTAATATCTGAAGCTTCTTTCATAAAATAACAAGCCATTTTAATGAACAAATTCATTAATTTTTAAGACAAAACTAAACCTCTGAAATTTAAATTTGGTTTTATTTTATTTAGAGAAAAGATCTATCTGATCATTAATTTTGGTTGATTTTCTTCAGAGGAGAGTTTTAAGTGGTATTCTTTATTTGTCTATATTTTGTATATGTATATATGTGTATGTATGTATATATATTATATATATCATGCTTCTGGTAATGGGAATTAGAGATGACATGGAGAAATTGAAATTTCCACATAATCCTTATATTTAATTTTTATCGTAGCTAATAAACTATAAAACTATATTTTTTATAGAAGAAAATCAACTGATTTTCTGAGTTGCTGTCACCTTACTCCAGGTTTGCACCCTTCGTTCAGGATACCACTGAACAGTAAAGTATTCCTGCATGGTCTCTGTACATATAGATGATATATTTTAATATGAAGGATGGTTTATAACAGATTACTGAACTGTTTTGCTTCTAACAGATAAGATGTCATATATATTTTTACCACTCTGATTTTCAAATCAGTCACATTAATGAAATTATGTTTCTTTTTTCAGGCATGTTTACGTATCACAAAGATTCACACTGCCATTGGTTTAGCAGCTTTAAATGTGATAACTATTCAGAATTCCGATTGGTTGGAATTGTATCCTTTAAACTTTCCACTAGGAGGTGCTAGTAGACTAGAGATTTTTTTTAAATTTTTCTGAATTTTGGAAAACTATACTTATTAAACATTTTATTCAAATTAAACATTCTTGTTAATTACTAAGATTTTCTATAATCTTTATTATTTGTAATATCATAGCTACATAATGTCAGCAGATTTAATTAATTGAAAGGAATGAATGAATATTTTATATTTCTCTCTGAAAACCTTAACTTTAAATAAAAATGTTTATTTTCTATTTCATATTTTGTCAAATTTATCAGAAAATTAGGACTTTTTAAAAATCAGTGTATCTTTTCTATTCGTAATAAACTGCTTTTCTATTGGTTCGAAGTACAAAGTGAAAGGACTAACAGAAAAATAGTTTACTTCACTCTGTTTACTAAATTGAAATTGTGGAAATTAAACATAGGTCTTGTATACGCCCCACAAATTCCAAAGTATCTAATAAAAATTAAAAATTGAAAGGAATTGGAATGTTTTAAATATATGGCATTATTTTATAGTATTTTTAAAATTATATAATTCCCTGTGCCACCCTGTGGTCCGTATCAGGTGTATTGGAGAGGCCGTGCATGTATTGGGTGGGAGATTGGACAAGATACCTTCTACATTAGCCTTTTTAACTCTAGGAAATGTAGTTGTGGGAGGAAGGGTGAAAGAGTAACTGAGCAAGTACTGGAGACACATAGATTAAAAGAGGGAAAAAAGTATCCACCTTTAAGTCGTTTACCATTTAGATGGGCAGATGACCACCACGCAAAGTAGTCTGTTCTCAGTCAAAAGACCTTTGACATCAAGAGAGAAGGGGTTCTGAGAAGAAAAAGATTCAGTGTAGTCTTCCCACAGAAAGTGGACACGTAAAAATGAAACCATTCCATCTGAGTAACACTGGGCTGCAGAGAACAGGACATAGAGTGACAGGACAACTGGGAAACAGGCTGCATTGCACTGGACCTGGCCCAGTGCAGGGGGGCGGGGGGCTTGATTAATGCAGAGGACACACTGGGAGTTATGGAAGACACCTGCAGAAGGGTTAAGGGCCATCTTATGATGGGCTTTGAATAGCTGTCTTTGTTGCATTTGTCCAAATTAATCCCGAAGAATGTATATGGAAACCAAGACACTAGATGGAGGAAAAGCTTGTGGAAACAAAACTATACACTGAAAGGGTAAATTTTAAATTTTGTGTATATTGTCATTGTCTGAAGGTCCAAAGTGCCAAGTTCCACAGTATAAAACACTTAACAATTCGTAGACTTTTGTTTTTATTGTATTATTTACAGTAGTTATTTGTTAAATGTTACTTCACTGAAAGCCTGAGTTATTGATGCTTCTCACTATACTCTGAGCTCTCTGGATTTTCTGATATATATTTTTTCATACTTTACATTTTTATCACAACCTAGATTTGGGTGATATTTTGACTTACTAATATTTGTATTGCACTATTAGATCTTACTTAGCTATCACATTTTTAACTAGTGTTATACAAAAGGTCATGAATTTGCTAATTGTTTTCTTTTGCAATAGACGTTAGTTTCTATTCAGTCATTACCCAGAAGAGCATACTAAGCATATTCACATATGTCACATATTTCAAGTTAAACAACTGCAGTTAAGTTCTCACTTACATTGATAGTAGGTTCTGCAACTTTAAGTGAAATGATGTACATATAATGAAATCAGTTTTACTATAGGCTAATTGATATAAACAAGAGTTAAGTTCCTGCAGCATCTCATCAACATAGAGAAACAACATGGAATAAAATGTTATTCAAGGTCCTGCTGTAAATCTGAAATTATTATAGCCACCACATCACATTGTTAATGTGCACTTTTCTCACAAAAAGTAAACTGTAGAAAATAAGACTGATACCCCCACAGCATGATGAAATTTAAGAAAAATGTGAGGTGATAGTGGGTAGTGTTGATGTAAGTGGTTGGGGGACCATGAAGAGAACCAAAAGTTGAGAACAGGCAGGCAATTGAAAGAATTTAGTTGGTTCTGTACACATCTCCAGTTTTTAAATTTCAGCATCAAAAACTTGTTGTTCTAGTAGTTCCAACAGTCTTGTTTCTAATACTTCATTTTCAAATTGTGAAGGCCTTGGAGTTTCCATGAAATGTTACAGTAAAACCTGTGATAAGTGTAATTTTTTAAGATTGCACGATGAGACATAAATATCACACTTACCGAGGACAATTGCTCACACTGAAAGGGGCGCTGGAGCTGAGAGCAGGGGCAGTGTGGTGTGGGCCAGGTGTCCACACTCCGCTCTGCCAGCACCACACAGCGCCTCAGCCCCATCCCTGCCTCTCCCAGAGCTCGCTGACTTAGTGTGAAATGAAGCGTTGTCTGCTACTGAAAGTTTCCTGTAGAAATGCCCGTCAACCTACGTCCTCATCTGTTAAAAATTCACCTTCACAGTTACAATTAAATGAACTTTTCAAAGTGGAAAGTGCTTAGATCTAACACTGTAGCAAATGGTCATAAATGGGAACTACAGTAGGATTGTGGTTATTGTTGTTACTACTGTTACACAATTAGAACTTCTTTTTAGTGTCTTTCCCTTGAAAACACTGCTCAGTCTCCGCTAGTATGGTTACCTATAAAATAGCATATCTGTTTCTTAAATTATTAACCTCACTCTGCTTTAGCAAATTGAAACACTGGCTGTCTTCTAATTTTGAAAATTGTTTGCAATAATTTGTCCAGCCCATACTTTGAGATTTCCTTTTGAGCCTATAAAATTAATGAACTCTTTAATAACTTGACATAATCATCTTTTTTGACAGTTGAAATATGAAATTTGTTCTAAAACCCCTCTTTCAGCAAATGGATGTAACATTCTGCCATATAACTGAGAAATACAATACAGTTGGGCAAAGTTTACCCGTAAATATCTATAGCTTCTTAACTTTAGCCCTTTGAGTAAACTCCCAAGTAATAAAGGCCTTTCAGATATTGCTGTAGGAAATTGTCCTGTTAACTTATCAACAGTGTGTATATATGTCTGTGTGTGTTTTCATATGTTTATTCAGTTCAACTCTCTTTACATAGTCTGCATTTAATTTTAAAATAGTTAAAATGGTCACCAAAATTAGTAGTGTGTTCTGCAGTGAGTTCTACTGAATGAATTGCTGCTGCTACTTATAAAATCACCATCTTGGTTTAAATATAAAAATTCAAATTTTGAAAATGTTTTATATGTTAAATAATTTATAGATATGTCTGAAATTATCTGTTGTGGTCTTAGCTAAAATTTTCTAAGGAAATCATTAAGTACTATCAACTAAACCCCTCCTTTTTACATGACTCTTTGTAGTCAAGTAATTATATTATGTAAAATAAAGGGGAAATAAATTAAAGGAATGGAAGCAGGTGGAATTAACTGGAAAGTCAGTGTAAGATCTGAAAGAAGTATGCAAGAAATAGGCTGATGTATAATTCAAAAGTCATTTGTTGTCATGGATTTATGTTAATACTTAACATTTAGTATGCATAGCTCATGGGATTAGCTGTTTATAACAGCATCACCTTGGATATTCGCTTCCCCCCCTGCTGTTACAAGAAATTATTGAGCCCTCCCATCGTTCCCACGGATCAGAATACGCCAGTAGGCATCTGCAGTGTTACCACTGATGACTTATGCCAAATTATGCCTGTAAGTATAAAGTTACTAGCATCTTATTCCTTAATGCTAATCTATTCTGCCTACACAGTCTTTCTCCTCCTATTTTTATTTTTAAATATGATTTCTGTCTACTTTTGTAACCCATCTAGCTTTTTCCTTCCTTATGGAGACACATCTCCCACTTTGCAGCACTCTTCAGCTCTTATAAATATTACAGCAGGCTTTGAAGTCAGAGACAGAGATCGAACCCCAGCTCTGCCATTTATTAGCTCCGTGACCTTGGCTAAGGTCTTCAAAGTTTCTGAGCTCTACTTTTCTTCTGGGAACAATGAGTAGTGAAACTCATGTATCGGGGGATTGCATGACATAATGAAGCACTTAGTAATTGATTACTTCTGTCAATCCTTATTAAGATGATATTATGCAATATCAACAGTGTATGCAACATCATCTCTAAAATCAATGCAACATGAATTGCATGGGATTATCTCCTAACAGTCCTCAGTTCAAAATTCAGATTTCTGATCAAATTTAATATAGTTAAAATTATTAGAGAAATGGAGAGTATACACACATCCTCCTGATAATCCCTTATAATAATATTTTTTACTGCTTCCAAAATAGAGCAGGCTCTGTTTAAGAAAATGAAAGATTTGCCTTCTGTAGTCTTGTATCTGCAATATACTTAACTTTCTTATCTATAAAACAATGGAAATAGACTAATCTTTGAGTTACCTTCTCATGTTAGATTTTTTTTATTTTTTGTCACATTCATTTCATTTCTGCTAAGTTTCTTACTAATTTCATAATTTTATTATTGATTGTTGTCAGTAAATTGCCTCATTTTATGATTAAAGCTGTTTGAATTAGGCTTACTTAGATCCAGCTTTTTTTAGTTCATAATGGATATTTTATGAATGACTATGCCAAAATGCTGTTTTATATTATGGAGCTGAAGATTTCACTGAGCTAATATTCTTTTACTAGCTCTTTATTTTTTGGAGATTACTTAATTACTTTTAGAGAGAAAGGAAGGCAAGGAGAAAGTGAGGGAGAGAAACACCAATGTGAAAGAGAAACATCAATTGGTTGCCTCTCACCCATGCCCTGACGGGGGACCGAACCCACAGTCCAGGCACATGCCCTGACCAGGAATTGAACTGGCATCCTTTTGCTTTGCAGGATAGCATCCAACCAACTGAGCCACACTGGTCAGGACTTACTAACTCTTTAATAATGAATCCAGATTGTGCATATACTATGAGACCAACTATTGAGAAAACTGAGTTTCTTTGTACATGCACCTATAAAGATCAAAAGGAAACAGAAAAACTGCAGCTGTGTTTGGATAGTGGGAAGTGGGTGATTTTTAAAAACATTTTATAAATGAATTATTCATTTATTAATAGCATCTATTGAACATTAGCACCTAATTTCCATTTCATATATGTAAAGAACATATCCTAAAATCTTAAAATGCTTTTGTATTCAGTTCTTTACCATATGTGTTTGTATACTGTTTTCATGAAGAGTGAGCAGGACAGTGAAGAGAAGCATGTAGTAGATGTGTTTCTTAAAGATAAAATCTATGAATATGAGACAAAGTACAGAAATTAATCAAAATATTCCTCGATGGTGCCTTCAGTATTGTGTTAATAAATGCAATAGTTTCCCATGACCACTGTCTCAGAGGTGGTCTGTGACTCAGAGCATCAGAATTGTCCAGTAACAGCATTAAGAAATCTTCCCGCAGTGTGAAAATTACCGCTGAGAGTTTTGGTTGAAAGTGGAGGAGAGGCAGGTATCAGCTGGGATCGGTAACTGTGCTGCCTCTCAGTCTGCGTGAGCCACTCGGAGGTGCTCTACTGAACGCGCCAGGGTATAGAAGCCATGCAAAACACTAGTCTGTACTGCCACACTCTCCTCACTACAGGGTTACAAAATCAGTTAAAAAGTTGAACTGTATGGATAACAAATAAAATTTTAGAGATAGCATCTTAAAGTTAAGAGTCTAAAATCAACAGTGTCAGTGAAGACAATTCTCAACAAAAACTGGGGTTTGAAACTATGAAGGCTGAGGTGAGAGGTCTGCAGTCCTGACGAGGCAGGTCTGGGTGTATGACCTCACGACCTACTGACGCTGTGTTTTGTCATCGAAAATTGAATCTTTGAAAGATAGTAAGCCTTGGATTCGCTTCCTTGAAGTTCTTAGTAAAAATCATGAATCTCCTTATTTCAATTTTCAGCATCCCTAATTTTTATTAGTAATTGCAAATCTATGCCCATCTAAATCTGTATAAAATTTTGTTTTTAATAGGACAGAAAATGTGTGTAAGTATGTAAGATCATTCTAACCATGCTGTTCTTTCTCTTGTAATGATTTAAAATAAGTTAAAACTTTCTGTAAATCTGAAAAAAAATTTAATACTTGGTTGTTCTGTTTGTAAGTCCTTGCTCTTTGGTAACATGACTTGTAATGTAAACCAGGAAAGTGTTTTTCCAGTGTTCCCAACTTCTTGGGAAAGAAGGGTGCTCTAACTGAACTGTATAAGCCATTTACATGTGTGAACTCTGTGTTTTTATGTTTAAAGGATGTTTCCTAAAATATTAGCATATTTTAAGAATATAAATAAAAAACGAGAAATACTACAAATTGACAAGTAGTAATGTCACAGAAAGCAGTGAATTATGATGAGAATTATGCTCTTAGCTTGCTGCCTAAGAGTAGTTTGAACTGGATATTTTCCTCTCATATGACTTTTTCCAAAGAAAAGGTAAATAGTAGAAATTATTAACAAGTATTTTGTGCTCCAGAAAATACATCTCAAATGTTATGTTTATTTCAAACTCTGAAAGTTTATCTGCTCTGTCCCACAGGTAAGTGAGCTATAGTAGACCTGCTTGACTATTCTAGTTAATACTATTTGTTTTAAGAAACGCAGGTAACAGGTTTGTGTTTACAGGAGCTGGCCCATGGATTAAGTGAACTCCTCTCCTATGAGGGCAATGTTGAAGAAGATTTCTACTCCACATTCCAGGTACCGCGAAGGGCAGATAGCTTTCTGTTAACCATGTGTTTCACATGTGAACATTGCCGTTTGTTTCGAAACACTCATTATTAGAAAAGATGAGCAGGATTAATTAACCCATACCATCCCCTATCTTAAAGGATCTTAAACCTGATAAAGTAGGCAGTGAAGGAGACCCATGTAAAGGAGCAGTCGACGTAAATGCTTAAAGAAATTCACCGGTGTCCTTAAGGGTGCTGCTCTGCTAGGCAAGTGGCACATTCCCTTGATTCCAGTACTTTCTCAGAGCTTTTCACCTTCTAACAATGAGCCTCTCCTTCCGTACAAGAAGTCAGGAGCAGAGACTAAGGGATCAGACCAACACGCGCTCATTTCCCCTCCCTGAACCATGACTGGGAGGTGGGAACTACAGTGACCCACACAGCTCCAGAGGGCACTACCTAGGTGGGCTCACAGGTTTTGTGAACATCAGTCCAATACTTAACTGTGTTCAGCAGAGTTAAGTTAAAGACCTACTTTTTGACCTCACAGTAGTTTCATGACACCTCATTCTTAATCCAAATATCCGAAGAGCTTAGTATTTCCATAGTTTGTGTATTTGGGTGGGGAGAAACTGCTTTTTAAATTTTATAAAACTGTTCACTGAAGCCTGTTAGTATATCAGCTGTACCAATAAATACCTTGTGTTGGAATCTCCCATCAGGTTTTTCAAGAAGAATTTGGAATAATTAAGTCCTATAATTTAAAGCCAGGTGGTGATAAAATTCCAGTTACCAATCAAAATAGGAAAGGTAGGTTAGACACCATTTCTTAATTAAAATGCATCAGTGTTTGCCATTTCCTTATACTTTGTAACGATGGAAAATTGCTTTTCAGAATACGTACAGCTTTATGTTGACTTCCTTCTCAACAAGTCCATCTATAAGCAGTTCGCTGCGTTTTATTACGGATTTCATAGTGTGTGTGCTTCAAATGCCCTTATGGTGAGTTTAAATCTTTAAATTATACTTTCAGTTAGGTTTTGTAATACGGTAATAACTGACAAGTAGTTCCTTAGATATTTTAGCAGATCAGCTTTTAAAATAGAAAATGTTTTCTACTTTTTAAAGGTAGAGCTAGAAATAAAAATAGTCCTCCCATTTCAGCCTTAACTCTCCAGAGGGAAAAAAGACCAGCCAGCCCCATTTTTCCCCTTGTACTCTGTCTTTTATGGCTGTAAAACATGTCCCAAGCAGAGTGGATGAAGAAAACCTGTGGGCTCAGGGTCTTAATACTGAGGGCAAAGCACAGAAAACAGTTCACACAAAAGCTCCAGAGCAAAAGTCGCCTCTTAGTGACTAACGAAAATATTTATGATGCTGCTTCAAGGGTCCCTCCGTGGCTCTGAGTTGACCTTTACCCACGGGGAGTAGTTTGTCTCCAGGGTCATGAAGGCCTCCGATTGGTTTGAGTTATGCGCACCACGTGACTGTGGGCCAGCTGCTATCTAGAACGCCACGCTGAAATAAGATAAAACGTGGTTTCCTGAAGAACTGGCGCTCTTCAGCCCAGCTACCCAGGGCACACTACGTCACGCACTTTTGTTTCCCCTCAGTTTTATTAACGAGGGTCTGGAGGAAGGTCTTCCATTTGCATTTACTTTTCACAGGAGAGCTTGTTTTAGAGTAACTTCTGCCACATGTTTGTTGTTGAAAGTACCCTTGAAAACAGAACATTTTGTTGTGCTCTGAGTTTTGTCTGTGTCGCTCTGGTAGTCGTGGGGGTGGAGGGAGGGGGAGTAAGTATTAAATGGCATAGCTTGTCTTTTATTTTTCAGTTTTAATCTCTGTAAGTGGAAAACAACATATGTAGGTAAAAAAAGTGTACGACACGAGCAGAATGTAAGCAAGTGCCAACACTCGGCAGTGCACACACCCTGCGCATTGTCGGGAGGGACACTCAGGGACCCTGGAGGGGGCGGGTGGGTAAGTATAGATGCTGGGGGAACTAAGACAGTTTCAGGCTGGGTTTTGAGCAAGAGCTGTAATTTGGATTCATGCTTAGTCATCTGCTTGTTTTGCTGGCGAAGTGCTAATTACTGTTTGCAAAAGGGAGCACCCTAGTAGTTTGACAAGATTTATAAACCTTTAAAAGCAAAAATATCTTACCTCAATGGGAAAAATATAAATGGAGATTTTTTCTTTACAAAAAAAATGGTTTGATTTACCGTTAAGTCATGATTTTTTGGAGTTTGATTCCGTGAAAACAGTTCCAATTTAACTTTTTTTAATTATCATTTTTGATAAATACATATTGGCAGCTGCTTCGTCCAGATGAGGTGGAAATTCTGGTGTGTGGAAGTCCCGAGCTGGATATGCACGCCCTACAGAGAAGTACACAGTATGACGGCTATGCGAAAACCGACTTGACCATAAGGTGAGCACTTCAGACCCCTGGCATCAGGGCTGCAGAAGGGGGGTGAAGCAGAATGTGGTGCCTTTGCTTGTGTAACTTACATCTTGGAGTCAAGTCAGCTGAGATATTGTGGCGTTCCACACTGCCTTATTTTACTTCTAAAAAGTAATGTGAGAGTATTAAATGTGAAATGACTTAGCAGTCCCCTTGGGAGAGAGTGATATAAATAAGTTTCTACAAAAGTATAGAGATTTTGCATTTGAAAAAATAACTTTGGTTCTAGAATTTCAGGCACTTTAATAGCACTGTGCTGAAAAATAAGAAAAGTGTCTGTTGTATTATCCACTGTTGGGCTGCTTTTATAATTTTATAAAAATGCATTTTTATAATAATGTTAGTCAAAAATCTAATTCATAGGTAGAAGCTTGTCATTCCTGAATTTCACAGTAAGGGTACCATGCGTGTTTAGGGAAGGTTGTTCTCCTTCTAGCTTACTTTATTTATATTACTTAGTCCAGCGATTTTAAACTTTCATCTGTGGCACACATAAACTAATTACTAAAATTCTGTAGGACACCAAAAAATGTATTTTTTGCCAATCTGACAAAAAAAGGTGTAATTTTGATTCATTCACACAGGACAGCTATTGTTGTGTTGGCTGTTGCCATTTTTTTATTTGACAGTCTAAGGGAAGCGAGTTCAGTGTCCCTGACTAAATAGTCAGGTATTGCATGTTTTAAAAATTCCAACGGCACTATTTGAAAATCACTGCTTTATTCTGATTTGCAGGATTTTTTCAGGACGTTTTATATACATCTCCTTTGGTGTTCTCTAGATACTTTTGGGATGTTGTGCTGGGATTTCCTCTTGATCTTCAGAAGAAGCTGCTGCATTTCACTACAGGCAGTGACAGAGTCCCTGTGGGAGGAATGGCTGATCTGAACTTTAAAATCTCAAAGAATGAGACTTCTACTAACTGGTAAATTTCCAGAGTATAATTTTATTTTTAATCTACAACATTGCTAATAATAGTATGTTTATAATTAGAGGCTTTTTTCTTTTGAAGTCAACTTCATAGAAAAATCTTGGGAGTAAATATGGTCTTGAAATGAAAGAGGCTGTTGCTTAAGGTCCTGTATTAATTTCTCAGATACACCAATAGGAACTGATGATAACTCCTTTCCATTCACTTTTTGCTTTGCTAAGTCTATTGTTTTGTAGTCTCTTTTAGAACTAGCTTGCTTTTAGTAGTGTGTTGTCTAACCTTCATTTTTATTTAAAGGTGTTTTTATCAAAAAATACTAAGGTGGGGGTTTGGTCTATTATAATTAGTACTAGAAGTGCCTATAGTACTAATCCTCTTTTTTCTTTTTTTAATTTACTGCTCTTTGTATATGAAAGTGGTGATGATAATGGCAGCTTTAAATTATTTCCTAACAATGTTGATGGATTAATACTGACCGACTTACTTCTTTTCCCAACCATGTCATTTCTAAAGCTGATCTGAGTGGACGCTACATTGATTACAGTCATTTTGTTCTGCTGCCCCTTAGATTCCCTGAGTTCTGTCAGTTCTTTCCATTTTGGAACAGGAATTTTTCCTTTCCGTTACCACTGCTACCACTGACAACTGTTCTGATGGTGGGGAGTTCCTAAAGCCAAGGTCTAAGGAATCTGTAGAAACCTTGGAGAGAGATAATGATGCCCCGGATGGAGGGTTTGGGGAGCTGGACAACAGGGTCCAGAGGACAGTGTTGGGTGCGCACTGAGGGCAGCACGTGGAAGTGTGGGTGTCAGGTGACTCAGAAGTGTTCTTTTGTTGTTCGTTTTGTTTTTTACAGTCAAGACTGAAATAATAGTAACAGCTATACTCTATACTATTCTGCTAGGTGTTTTATATAAAAGGCTCTTTTAATCTTCTAAACAATCCGGTTGGATAGTTTACCCTGTCGTGGTGACGAGGGAACTGAGGTTTGGAGACACGAAGCGCCTCGAACGAGGCCCCACATCTGATAAGTGAGGAAGGCAGTATTCGAGTTTAGATTTGTCCGAACCCAAAAATAATGCCTCCAGAACAAAAGCTGCGTGAGAGCGGAGACAGTGACTGTCTCGACCGTAAACCCAGCCTCCTGACTGGGAATGGGCCTAACACATAGTAGGTACTTCGTAAGTATTTGTTCAATAAAGGAAAGCATGAGTCTTCTCTTGGGAAAGTAAAGGAGATTTGAATGTGTGTGTCCCGGTATTTCGAAAGTCGCTTAGCGGTCATTCTACGTGTGTTTTAATGCTTAGTATTTTTAAAAAAAATTTTTTTCCTAGGTTGCCTGTGGCTCACACCTGCTTCAATCAACTTTGCCTTCCCCCCTACAAAAGCAAAAAGGACCTGAAACAGAAGCTGATCATTGGAATTTCAAATTCAGAAGGTTTTGGACTTGAGTAACCTAAAAGACTTGAAACATATTTTATATGTAGCATTCACTTCCCTCTTACTGTGCCTTTAACCTTTTCATGTTTTCGTCTCAAAATGACTTAAAAGAGCTCACCAACTTTAAAATACTGACTTTTTAAAAAAAATCAAATATGAAGTATGTTGGTGGAGGCATGATTTTCTAAAACCACAAATATTGCTTGAGTGGGGGAAAGACCAGATGGCAGAGACAGGTGTGGGTTTGGCCCTTCTTTTTTATAGCACTTTATCATTCTCAACGAGTAGTTTATCACGGGTGTTCCGCTGGAGAGGCCGGGTGCAGTAAAGCAAGCACTGATGACACAGTGGAACCCAGTATAGAGAGTGTGCCACTGGGACATAGTGGCAACACAGAAAGCTACATTATCATTAATGTAAGGCATGTAGCCGTATTTTCATGTGGAGGTAAACAACAGTATAATTGCAAACGCAATTTGCAGGGGTTTTCATATACTGGTTTTGGTCCCATAAGGTTCTTTTCAACTGTTGCTGAAAAGCATGTAAATAACTACAGAATAGCCTGAGAATAATGGGGTTTTGATAGTGCAATTTATTGCTAAAGATTTATTTTTACAAAGTAAATTCAGGGTTTTAGATGTGTATACAGCTTTTACAAATCAATAAAGATGACTGTACTAGAGTGTAACTATTTTCAGACTAATTGGATTCAGGTTATATTCTTTTTAGTGTTGTTAGTCTGCATGCACATTGGCAGTAGTAACTTTGAATACTCTGTAATATTTGTATAAAGATCATTTCTTCTTAAGGGTTGGGATATTAAAAAAGAAATCAGATAACTAATCATTGATAAATTAAGTCAAGTTACAAGCACAAAAGAAAATGTTTTTATATATACTTTGATTGATGTACAAGGCTTATTTGTAATATTTTTTGATTACCAGTTGTACTGAAACACTAATTTTTGGAAAAGGTTAAGATATGATATTTGACAAAAGTGAATACATAACATTTCTGCCAAAATGATGTACTTGGTGTAAAATAATCAAGTTCAACATTTTGATCAAAATGCTTGTTTTTCACTGGATTCTGAATATAATAAATTCAAAAGTACCCTTTTGGGAGTTTCTAATAAAGTAACATGTAAAAAGGAAATGTATTTTAAATTGGACAGTAAATGGTTTTCTTTTTAATTTACAGCAAATGAAGCAGTTTTATTAGCATGCTATAAATATTTCCTAATCAAGACTTCTCTGTGTTCCTTCAGAAAACTCTGAAGATATATTTGCAATAATAAGGAAGCCAGCATTTAGTACCAGCATATGGTTCACATGCAAATAATACTCTCCCACAATTTTTTCTGAGCTATGTTATTTTCTTATCACTTTGCTTCCTGCACCCAACCAGCAGAATTCCTTTAGGGTGAAGGGACTGATCAGCTTGTTTTCCTGCGGCTCTGAGGCTAGGCCATGAATCTTGGTTTACTATTCTCTTTGAAACAGAAGTTTCTGCTCTTTTATTTAGATATACTATTTAAAGGATTTTCTTTAAAATCTTGGAAAGCCTAAGAGAGTTACAGGCATGTTGGTTTCATTTTGTTTGCTCTGTTTTTAATCTATATGCAAATAAAACTGCTTCTCTCTTACACTGCTTGAACTAGAAAGTAAGACGTTTAACGTAGGTTACTACTAACTAATAAGCACAAAAGAATCACATATAAGAAACCAGATTTAAGTATTTTAAATAAAATGAAAATAAAGTTTTTATTTGGTAGAGATGGGAAATTGTAATGGCTTTGTCTGCATGTTTAATGATGTTCTTGTATAGCAATAGGTATGTCGTTTTTAAATAAGAAGTACACAAGCAGGCCAGATTTTTCAATGACAGAGTCCATACGTAACTGGAAAACTTTTGTTGTCTGTTGTTAAGTTGAAATTTGTAACCATGTATTACTTAATTGCACATTGCCTTTATTTATTTATGCTGTTTTGGGTTTACAGTGTAATAATACCTCATTTTCTTAAAAAAACCACTACTGTTACATTTAGTTAATTTAAACAGCTAAAAATTCATGTTATTGCTTTTTTATATAATCTGTTAATGAATTCTTGTTTTTTTGTATCTGCCACAGTAACTTATATCATTACACAGTATTTATCATCATTTACAAAATGTCCCGTCCTTTTTTAATCTTTACTTAGTCATATTTTTGTCTGTATGATCAGAGATTTTTAACCTGTTTTTTGTACAAATCTGTATTGTATTAAGTTGTTAACTTCTGGGTAAAATTTTTCAAATATTAAAGTTATACAATCAGTCAGGTTTCAGTTTATTTTTAAAATATTAGGCAATTAAAACCATAATTTAAAATATTTTATAAATGCAAACATTCTCTTCTTTCTACTGTCTCTTAAACTAATGCTTAGGAAAAGTGCTAATATATATAGCTTCAAAAATGTGTGCTGTGATTGACACCAAATAGAACCAACTTCTTTACCATGATTTTCATTTTGAAATAGTGTACTATGTCCTGTGTCTGGATGGTCACATGCATATTCCACCAAAGTAGTGTTATGCCATGGAGGCCACCCAGAAATGAAAGTATGACATTTCACTGGCTATAGATAGACGACTTCAGATCTTAAGTATTTCTCCCTAGAACTGTTAGTGTGGCCTGTTTTTCCTTGCCCACATTGCCTATGCTTAAGGAAAAAAGACAATATGAGAACGAAGGGAGAAAATGACATGAGTGGAAGAAGACAGGTGGTTGAATAGAAGAAAGACTAGGGTGGGTCTTCACAGGGGACGGTACAAGATCAATTCACCCAGATATCCATATAGCCCTTAGTCCAGAGTAGTAGTTAAGAATTGCACTGTGGCCCTGGCAAGTTAGCTCAGTTGGTTCGAGTGTCATCCCAATATGCCAAGGTTGCAGGTTCAATCCCCAGTCAGGACATACAAGAATCAACCAATGAATGCATAAGTGGAACAACAAATCAGTGTCTGTCTGTCTCTCTCTCTCTCTTTTCCTACCCCTTGCTCTCTGCTGCTGCTGCTTCTTTGTCATCTTCTTCCTCTCTCAAATCAATAAATTTAAAAACAAGTTATTAAAAAAAAGGGATTGTGCCAGATTGCCTGGGTTTGGGTTTACTGATTCCTGGTGGTACAAGTTACTTTATGTCCCTGTGCCTCAATTATCAAGTGAAAATAATTTGTAAAGTGGAAATAATAAACCTACTTATTTCATATAGAGGGTGTAGGGAAGATTAAATGAACACATGAAAAGCACATATTGCCTGGCCTACAGTAAGCAATATAATGCAATACCACCTTACAACCACTGCTTCTGAAGCCTTCTGGAGGTTTTTGACTATGAGACATTGAATGCAACTACAGATACCAGAACACAAAGTGCTTTTGAGGCATTAAAATTGTGTTAGGATATTTGTTACTTGAAACAATGCTTTAGAATTTATCCCTATAGATGTCCGAGTAGGCAAGGGTTTTTGATACTATTTTACAGATGTGTAAGGATACATTTTAAAATTCAAAAATAAATGAGTTTATTGTTAATAAAACATTTCAAATGTAGAGAAATTTTTCAGTAGTAACATAATAAAACCATGTTCCTACTTTTTTATATCTAACAAATGTTAACATTTTGCAAGAGTTTTTAAAAATAAAATGGGACAGATGGAGTAGAAGCCCCTTTCTGAGCATCTCCGGTTTCAATGTACCTTCTCTCTTTTCCCCATCGAACTGCATTTGGTGTATATCCTTCCCACAGAGTTTTATATTTGTATGACAAATGTGTGTCTCTGTAAACACTACACTGTATCATTATAGTTGCATATCTAACATCACACTCTACAACCTTTTTACACAATATTTTCTAGGTTTATCCCTGATTATACATTTTGATATAATTCACCAATTTTCATGTCAGAATAAAGTCCTAGTGAGTGAATATGCCACTGTTCGTTGACACATCCTCCCGCAGATCAACGCTGAGATATTTTCTCCGTTGTGAACCAGGCATTGACGAGCACCTTGCCCATGGTGAGTGAGCATGCACCAGCGTCCCTGGGTTATAGCCCAGATGTGGAATGGCTGAACTACAGGGCTCACATCTCTAGCTTTACCAAATATTGTCCAATTGCTCTTCCCAGAGTGGTGGTTCCAGCCTTAATTTCCACCACATTGTAAGAGTTGTCATTTCTCCACATTCTCCTCAACACTTGGCTTTAGCCAACCGTTTTTTTGTTAGACCAGTGTGTTTTCATTTACATCTCCGTAATCAAGCACCTTTTTATACATTTACAGGCTAGTCAGATTTCTTCTGTGAATGGCCAATGCGATGTTCTTTGCCTAATTTTTTCTATTTTCTTTTTCTCGTTGGTTTTTAGGAGTTTTTTTTTTTTTCCTTTCTGGATATTGATCCTTTGTTAACAGGAGCAACATTGCTTCAGTATGAATTCAAGATCTGCCAACAACTATGTGACTTTGGACAAATAACATCTCACCTCAGTTTGCCCATCTGTAAAATAAGGAAGTGATACATAATTCATATAGAGGTCTTTCCAGAAAAAGTCCAGCCATTTTTAATATATGAGGACAGTTTGCATGATGTCAGTGTAACCTGGCAGCCAAGGAGAGTGGACTGCAATGCACATGCATAAACAACGATGACTTCACTGTACTGGTCAGTAGGAGTGGTTAGACACCATTGAGTGAGCATGTGTACTGTGTGGTCATGGCATTCAAAATGACTGAGCGAGAGATCCAAGATGGCAGAGGAGTAAGTGGAAGCTACACTAACCTCCTCCCAGCACTAATCTAGAATTACAACTAAATTGTAGAGTAATCATCCTGAATAACCAACTGAACACAGGCTGGAGAGAAGCTATATAATGAAGGACAGACAGAAGAAACCACTTCACCACAGTGAGACTGGTAGGGAGTGCGGAGGAGGCACAAGAGGGCTGGTGGGGCTCCCATGGGCAGTAGCTGAAGTTCCAGAGGGATATTTCAGCGGCCAGGTGGTTCCCCTGAGAAGCATGGGGTCTAAACCCCAAGCTGAGTCCCCAGCCTACAGTACCTGAGCCTAAAAGGAACCCAGGTAGCATCCATTTGTGAAAAGCAGCAGGGTTTCCATCTTCCAGGGAAAGATGGCTAAAGATGCAGAGACACTTAAAGGGCCAACACACAAAATTTCATCTGCAGCCACTTACCCTGGACTCTGGCAGAGGGAGGGCAGAGTGGACTAGAGATCCTTGAGGAGAATCTGAGTTGGTGGCTCTAGGGAAAGAAGTGAATGAACAGCCTCCAGGACCCCTATGCTGAGTCATTCACCATACTGCAGAAGCCATCTTTCTCAGGCAGAGACTCCTCTCCAAGCGGCATGAGCCTGAGGGGAAGCAATAGCCTTGCCTGCAGGAATTACTCTGCCCCAGCCTATGGAGCTTGAGCAGGGCTGCTGATTATAGCTTAATTAGTTTAATAACTAAGGCTGAAAATACAAAGATGCAACCAAAATTGGAAGAAAAGCAACAGACCCCAAATGAAGAAAAGAGAACTCTCCTGAAAGAAAAGTACATGAAATGGAGGCAAGCAATTTAGCAGATAGAGAGTTTAGAGTAATGATTATAAGGATACTCAATAGCATGAAAAAAGACATAGAAACCATAAAAAAGGAGCAATCAGAAATAAAGAATACAATATCTGAAATAATATACTGGAAAGAATAAACAGTAGGTTACATGAAAATGAAATAGAGATTCAAATCAGTGATTTGGAAAACAAGGTAGAACAAAATAACCAGGCAGACCAGCAAAAAAAAAAAAAAAAAGAATTTGAAAAAATGAGGAGAGCTTAAGAAACATTTTGGACAACATGAACTGTAACAATACCCGCATCATGGGAATACCAGAAGGAGAAGAGAGTGAGCAAGGGATCAAGAACCTATTTGAAGAAATACAGACTGAAAACTTCCCTAATCTGGTGAAGGAAAAAGACACACAAGTCCAGGAAGCTCAGAGGGTCCCAAACAAGCTGGACCCGAAGAGGCCCACACCAAGACACATCATAATTAGAATGACAAGGCTTAAAGAGAAGGAAAAAATCTGAAAAGCCACAAGAGAAATGCAGGTAGTTACCTACAAGGGAGCACCAATGAGACTGTCATCTGGTTTCTCCATAGAAACATTTCAGGCCAGAAGGGAGTGGCATGAAATATTCAAGGTGATGAAAATCAAGGACCTACAACCAAGGCTACTTTACCCAGCAAGGTTATCATTTAAGATTGAAGGAGAAATAAGGGGCTTCCCAGACAAGCAAAAGCTAAAGGAGTTTAACATTAAACCAGTACTGCAACAAATATTAAAGGGCTTGCTTTAAGAAGGAGAAGAGAAAGAAAAAAAAAAAGAGGAAAACAGTCTAACAATAAAATGGTACTTACATATGTATCTATCAATAATCACCTTAAATGTAAATGTTTTAAATGCTCCAGCCAAATTGCATAGGGGGGCTGAATAGATAAGAAAACAAGACCCATGTATATGCTGTCTCCAAGAGAACCATCTCAAATCAAAAGATACAGGCTAAAAGTAAAGGGATGGAAAAAGATATTTCATGCAAATGAAAAAGGAAAAAAATCTGGGGTAACAATATTTATATCCAACAAAATAGACTTTAAAAACAAGGCTGAAGTAGGGGACAAAGAAGGACACTACATAATGATTAAAGGAACAATCCAACAAGAGGCTACAACCCTAGTAAACATTTATGCACCCAACATAGGAGCACCTAAATATGTAAAGCAAATCTTAATGGACATAAAGGGAGAGTTGAACAGAAATACAGTCATAGTCGGGGATTTTAACACCCCACTGACATCCAGGCAGAAAATCAGCAAGGAAATCGTGGCCTTAAACAACACACTAGATCAAATGGGTTTAATTAATATCTGTGGAGCATTTCATCCCAAAGCAGCAAAATATACGTACTTTTCAAGTGCACATGGCACATCTTCTAGGATAGGCCATATGCTAGGACACAAAACAAGTCTCAATAAATTTAAGAAGATTGAAATCATATCAAGCATCTTCTTTGGTCACAATGCTGTGAAATTAGAAATCAATCACAAGAAGATCGCTGGAAAACACACAAAGATTTTCGAAGCTAACAAGGTATTAAACAATGAATGGGTCAACAAGATCAAGGAAGATGTGAAAAGATACCTTGAAACGAATAAAAATGAGGACACAACAATCCAAAATCTGTGGGGCACTGGGGAAGCAGTCCTAAGAAGGAAATTCATAGCATTACAGATGAAGGAGAAGGAAGAAAGAAAGAGGGGGGGAGGGGGAGAGAGAGAAAAGAAAGAGGAAAGAAGAAAGGAAGAGGGAAGGAAGGGAGAGAAAGAGAGAGAGAGAGAGAAAGAAAAAGTTCAGATAAACAATCTAACTTCACACTAAAAAAAAACTTGAAAAAGAATAACAAAGCTCAAAATGAGTAGAAGGAAGGAAATAATTAAGATCAGTGCAGAAATAAATAAAATAGAGTCTAAAAATGATATAAAAGATCAGTGAATTCAAGATCTAATTCTTTGAAAAGATAAGATTGGCAAACCTTTAACCAGACTCATCAGGAAAAAAAGAGAAAGGACCCAAATAAATAAAATGAGAAATGAAAGAGGAGAAATAACTGACACCAAAGAAATACAAGATATTGTAAGAAAATATTATGAACAATAATATACCAACAAACAGGACAACCTGGATGAAATGGATAAACTCCTAGAAACATACAATCCTCCAAAACTAAATCAGGAAGAATCAGAGAATCTGGATAGACAGATTACATCTAGTGAAACTGAAGTAGTAATCAAAATACTCCTAAAAAACAAAGGCCCTGGACCTAATGGCTTCACAGGTGAATTTTACCAAACATTCTGAGAACTAACACCTCTCCTTCTCAAACTATTTCATAAAATTCAAGAGGAGAGAAGGCTCCCAAACTCATTTTACAAGGCTAGCATTGTCCTAATTCCAAACCAGATGAAGACACTACAAAGAAAACATAGGTTAATATCCATGATGAATATAGATGCTAAAATCCACTACAAAACATTAGCAAACTGAATACAGAAATACATCAAAAAGATCATACACCATGATCAAATGGGATATATTCCAAGAATGCAAAGTTGGTACGACATTCGCAAATCAATAAAAGTGATTCACCACAGACACAAAATGAAGGGAAAAAATTACATGATTACATCAATAGATGCAAAAAAAAAGTATCTGATAAAATCCAACACCCATTTATTATAAAAAACACAGCAAAGTGGGAATAGAGGGAACATACCTAAACATAGTAAGAGCCATATATGACGATGTACTGCCAGCATCATACTCAATGGGCAAAAACTACAAGCATTCCCCTTAGGACTGAGAACAAGACAGGGATGTCTGCATTCAACTCTTTTATTCAACATAGTTCTGGAAGTCCTGGCCACAGCAATCAGACAAGAAGAAGAAATAAAAGGCATCCAAATTGTAAAGGAAAAGGTAAAACTATTTATTTGCAGATGACATGATACTGTATATACAAAACCCCAAAAATTCCACTAAGAAACTACTAGAACTGATAAATGAGTTCAGCAAAGTAGAAGGATACCAAATTAATATCTAGAAATCAGTTGCATTTTTATATGTCAATAATGAACTAACAGAAAGGGTAATTAAGAAAACAATCTCATTCACATTCCTTCAAAAAGAATAAAATACCTAGGAATGAATCTAACCAAAGATGTAAAAGACCTGTACTCAGAAAATTATAAGACACTGAAGAAAGAAATGGAAGAAGATACAAATAAGTGGAAGCACATACCATGTTCATGGACAGGAAGAATTAACCTTAAAATGTCCATACTATACAAAGCAATCTATGGATTCAATCTAATTCCTATCAAGATTCCAATTACATATTTCACAGCACTAAAATATTTCAAAAAATTCATATGGAACCAGAAAAGGCCCCACATAGCAACAGTGATCCTGAGAAAGAAGAACAAAGTTGGAGGAAGAGGAATTATTATACTTAATACTGTAAGGCCATAGTAATCAAAACAACATCATTCTGGCATAAAAATAGACACGTGGATCAATAGAACAGAATAGAGAGCCCAGAAATAACCCAACACTTTTATAGTCAATATTCGACAGGGGAAGCAAGTACATGAAATGGTTAAAGATAATTCATTCAATAAATGATGTTGGGAAAATTAGATACATGCAGAAAAATGAAACTAGACCACCTTCTTACACTACACACAAGAATAAATTCAAAATGGATCGATTGACTTATACCAAAGCCATAAAAATCTAGAAGAAAACATAGGCAGCAAAATGTTGGACATTGCTCTTAGCAATTTTTTATCTGATATATCTTCCCAGGCAAGGGAAACAAAAGAAAAAATAAATAAATGGGACTATATCAAACTAAAAAGGTTTTGCACAGACAAGGAAATCTCAACAAAATAAAAAGACAACCCACAGAATGGGAGAACATATTCACTGGTACATCTAATAAGGGGTTAATATCCAATATTTATAAAGTATTTACAAAACTCAATACCAAAAAAGCAAGCAATCCAATTAAAAATGGGAAAAAGACCTGAATAGACAATTCTCCAAAGAGGACATAAAGATGGTCAATAGACATATGAAAAGATGCTCAGTGTCACTAATCATCAGAGAAATGACAAATTAAAACCAATATGAGATATCATTTCACGCCTGTCAGAATGGCTATCAACAATAAATTAACAAATAACAAATGCTGGTGAGGATGTGGAGAACTGTAACACTTCTGCACTGTTGGTGGGAATACAGACTGGTTCAGCCACTGTGGAAAGCAGTATGGAGATACCTCAGAAAATTAAAAATGGATCTTACCTTTTGAGCCAGCACTCACACTTCTGAGAATATGTCTGAAGGAACTTAAAACACTAATTTGAAAATATATCCACCCCCATGTACATATCAGCATTATTTACAATCTCTGAGATATGGAAGCAGCCCAAGTATCCATTAATGGATGATTGGATAAACAATTATGGGACATTTACACAATGGAGTGCTACTCAGCCATAAAAAAGAAAAAATTACCCTTTGCAACAGTATGGATGGACCTGGAGACCATTATGCTAAGTGAAATAAGCCAGTCAGAGAAAGACAAATACCATATGACTTCATTCACATGTGGAGTCTAATGAACAAACTGAACTAACAAGGCAAATGGGGACAGATTCATAGATGGAGCACAGGATGCCAGCTAGTGGGAGGGGAGAATGAAGAAATTGAGGGACTGAGTAAGAAGGAAAAAGCACTCATGGACATGGACAACAGTGTGATGATTCCTGGGTGGAGGGATGTATAAGGGGACTAAATGGTAATTTAAAAATACAATAAAGATAAAAGGAAAAGAAATGACTGCGTGAGTAGAGCAACGAATCTGCATCAGATTTCATGTTAAGCTTGAACATTCCTCCACAGAAACTATTCCAATGACTCAGAAGGCCGCAGCTGTGGGCAGCTGGTGACGGGCAGCTTCACCACGACAAAACTCCCACTCATGCATCAGGTCTCATGTGGGGTTTTTTTGATGAAACATTAAATCACCCAAGTGACTCAGCCTCCTACAGCCCAGATTTGGCACCCTGTGACTTCTGCCTTTCCCCCAAACTAAAATCACCTTTGAAAGGGAAGAGATTTCAGACCATTGATGAGATTTAGGAAAATACAACAGAGCAGCTGATGGCAGTTGGGAGAACTGAGTGAAGTCCCATTGTGCCTATGCTGAAGGTAACTGAGGCTCACTGCCCTGTGTACAATGTTTCTTGTACCTTCTATCTTCTTCAATAAATGCCTCTATTCTTTATATTAAATTGCTGAACACTTTCTGGACAGATCTTGTAGAGTTATTAAACAAACCTAGGTATAAGTATCTCTAGTATGGCTCTGGCTGGTGTAGCTCAGTGGATTGAGTGCAGCCTGTGAACCAAAGGGTTGCCAGCTCAATTCCCAGTCAGGGCACATGCCTGGGTTGCAGGCCACGGCCCCCAGCAACCGCACATTGATGTTTCTCTCTCTCTCTCTCTCTCCCTCCCTTCCCTCTCTAAAAATAAATTAAAAATTTAAAAAACTTTTAAAAAAATCTCTAAAAAAAAGTATCTCTAAGTATGTGTGTGTATACTTATATGCATATATCATAAAAATATATGTAACAGGTAAGTTAAATAAGTTTATAAATTTATGTGTATATATGAAGCGTATATACATATATACTTATATATAAAACATACACATATATAATGCATTTAATTTACATATATACAAATAAATGAGTATTTATATTTATGCCTGACCGATAATAAGCATTATGTGTTTGGTTATTACAATTACTATTATTGTTATAGTTCATGCATTGCAAAGATCTTCTAGTATGTAGGCTGACTTTTATCTTTTATAATAGAATTTTTAAATTTTAATGTAGTCCACAAAAATGAAGCTTTTTTGTTATAGTTGATGTTTGTCTAGATTTAACTACATACAGTCATACCTCAGTACACATTGGCTTCAGAATTTGTCAAACCCTGTACCTATCGATTTTATGAGAAAAAAATGTTTCAGCACTCAGCGCTTGCTCAGGACTCCTCACACTTGCTAGGACTTGTATAAATTGGTTTAGGCACTCGTTGGTTTAGGCACTTGTTGGTTCTGGCACTCATCACAAGTCCCGGAACAAGTTAATGACAACTACTGAGTACCACTGTATTTACAACTTCTTTGCATAAATTTCCTCATCTATTATTCTATACCTCTAACTCTGGGATCCACCTTCTTTCTCTTTAATTATATTTATTAGAAGCTCCTTTAACCAGAGTTTGTTAATAGTAAATTCTTTTTTCATTTGCCTGAAAATCATTTTATCCACCTTTATTCATGAGAGATTCACTAAACATGCATTTCCCTGTTGATGGTTCATTTTCTGTTAGGACTTTTACTATTTTAATCCACTATCTTTGGGTTTCATTATTGATTATGAAGTTAGTTGTCAGTATAATGGTGATTTCCTGGTAGATATTCTCTTTTTCTCTGGTTACTTTTAAGACATTTCTTTTCTCATGAAACTGCAGAACATCAAAGATAATGTGTATATTGTATATTTTTATCCCTTAGGACTCATTACGGTTCTTGAATTTATATCTTCCAAGTCTAGAAAATTCTTCAGCCATTTTTTTTCTTTGAATATCGTCTTCCCTGTTCTCCCTAATCTCCTGTTCAACACATGTTGGACCGTGTCATCAACCATTCCATCGGTCTGTTACCTAATCTGTTGATTAACAAACACACCAAACTTTTTTTATTTCAATGTCTGTGTTTTTCATTTCTAGAAGTTCTTTTCTTTTTCAAGTCCACCTACTCTTTTTTCGTGTTGTTCTTTCATATGTTTTTACTTCTTTAATAATTTTCAGCCTACTTGTTTGATACTCACTTTTAGATTGTTCTACTCTCTTCAGTTCTTGAAGTATAATTCTTTATATGTTCATATACTGGCTCTCATAGTGATTTGTTTTCTTATATATTTGTAATTCTGTATTTTTGCTCTTTTGATTTAATTTTGTGCCTTGAATAGTAAGTACAACTGCCCTCCCAGAGGTTCACATTGTTCTCAACCAAGGCCCTTCAGGTCTCTCACACCATTTTTTATGTTAACTTCTGGGATTAGGTTCCTTTTTCACTTGGGTAACTTTTTGACCCCTCACCTAGAGTGTAACAGCTTAGAGCTATGAGTAGGGTTTTTCTGTCACCATTTCATAGGTACAGAAACGCTGTTAAACTCTAGGCTTCATGAGCTGGGATCAGTGTTGGCTCCTCATGGTGAATCAGGCCAAAGGCATGTCTGTGGAACTCATGTAGGCATCAAAATCCATCGGGGAGTTCATCATCCTCATGAGTCACCTGACCCTGCTCATTACCATTGGCTTTTTATTTCTTCCTCATTTCCCTTAACTGATGATTTCCCTTCTTTTCAATTTTGGTCATTTATATTTTAAGATTTTTATAGATATATATTGCCCAAAATTTATAGAAGTTAATAGTAGTAAATGACCTCTTCCATTGCAGCACAGGCTGCACAAGCATGCCCTGTATCCTTTTTCCCCAACCAAGGTATAAAACTTTGAGTACATTGTTCTCTGTTCATTATTTGCACCAGTGTTCATTAAAATTTATTCATTAACATTTTTTAATCCTCACCCGAGGATGTGTTTCTTGATTTGAAAGAGAGAGACGTTGGTGTTAGAAACATTGATCAGTTGCCCCCTGTAAGTGCCCTGATGGGGGATTGAACATGCAACCTAGGGTATGTACCCTGACTGGGAATCAAACCCACAACCTTTTGGTGTACAGAACAATGCTCCAACCAACCAAGCCACCCTTCCAGGGCTGATACTGGGTGATGTTTCACTGGAGTATGGATCTAAGTACAGAAAAGCTGCCCCAGGCCTTGCTCTTTTCTCTAGGTTTCCAAGTATTTTGGGCCTGCTTGAGCCTAGGCACAATGCACACGTGATCTTCTGGTCCCCCTGTGTCAATGGCCACACCCATAGACACCCATCATTTTCTAGCTTCTCCATTTGTCTGTGGGGAGGTAAGTGCCAAAGGGAAGTAAGTCAGAGAAGACTAAGCTGATGTTACAAATAGATGTCCCAAACTCAGTGGCTTTGTATAACTGTCCATTTCTAACTCACCATATTTTTTGGACTACAAGATGCACCTTTTCCCCCCTAAATTTGGAAGGAATAATGGTTGTTAATGCTGCTGTTGAGTTCTGTTTACATTTACATTGGTGAAATATTATGTTACTTATGTTATTAAATATTTTACTACATTTTGCTTCAAAAATTTTTTCCTATTTTTCCTCCTCTAAAACCTAGGTGCATCTTATGGTCCAAAAAATATGGTAACAGTTCTAGAAGGATGTTCAGCTTAGCAGGGCAGCTCTCTCATAATGCCCAGGCTCTTTCTATCCCGCAGTTCCACCATCCTCTACAGCTTCATTGACATCTGTGTCCAGCGGACCAAAGGAGAAAGCATGATGAATTACTAGAAGGTTCTCATGGACCAGGGCTGAAAACAGTACACACCGCATGTGCTCACACTGCATTGGAGGGAATTTAAGAGAGTTGCAGACCAGATTCTTAGGAAGTAGGTGCTGACATGAAGTTAGGGGCTGCACAAAATTTATTAGGAATCATGACCTGTGAACAGAAGGGGGAAGAAACAGAATTGGGCAAAGGGGAAGTCAAGCTGTAACACAGTCCTGACAAAGCAATGGCCAACCCGGTGGGGTGCTCTAGAGCAAATAGTGCCACTCGCAGTCTTCCTCTATTGGGCCAAGATGGCCAGGCTTCTCTGTCCTGCCTCAGGCAGTGAGGTGGAAAGCAGTCACACCTTGGAAGGGTGTGACATTGGGCAAGGTGGCTTACTGCAGCTGAGGACTACCCTGACGGCGCTGACAGCCAGAGATTGCACTTTCTCCTGACTGCACTTTCTACCCCTAGGCAGCAAGACCTTTCCTGAATGACTTTCTTCAGACACACCTGCATGTCTACCATACCTGACCACACCTAACTGCAAAGGAATCTGAAAAATATAGTCCAGCTCTGGGCCTAAGAAGAGGGGGAAGAAGTGGGGCGACAGCCAGCAGTCAGGCATGATGCCAACATGTCCTCTAAATTGATTTTACAAAGGAGCCTGTTTGTGGGAGTTAAAGGACACAGGAGGTAGCCTGATCTCCAGTTAGCCAAGTGTGTTTACTCCATCTGCTAGAACCCCGAGGGGAGCAGCCCAGCGGGTGCAGGAACCTAACCCTAGCATAATGGCCAGCAAGCGCCTGGGCTGGAGGTGCTAGGTCAGTGTGGCTTTTGTCTCCAGCTTCTATTGCTGAAATCAGGCTTCTCTGAGAGGGTGAACAGCCCAGCTCATCAGTGCCCTGAGTAAAAGGGGAGATGAAAATGGCCCCTGTGTTACACAACTGCCCTTGTTTATATGTGGGCCTGTCAGCCTTGACCTCTAAGGTGTTGAGGCCCTGCGATCACTTCCAGAGCCCAAGACAGAAATCTGGAGACCTAGAAAAGAATGCTCAACTTTGTAGCAAGTGACCTACTTTTCTCTTCTGACTGTTGCTTCTGAGCTTCCAGTGATCAAAAGAAAAGTTGGGAAGCTTTCTGTGCACATCCTAGCTAAGGACACAGCCTCCATGTCCTCACATGAAAGCCCTGGGAAATTCAAACCAAACACAAGTTCTAACCAGCCAGGTAGCTCTGATCTTTTGGAACCATGGGGAACCAGGCCCAGGTACCACCCCACCTCCCTGAATAGGGGAACTGCCAAGATGGGTGAGGGTCAGACAGTTGCAAAGCAGGGCCTGGCTGGATGGGCAAATCTGGGCCCTGTCTCCTCCTGCCATCCCTCAGTGATGCCCAAAGCCTGGTATTCCTTTTAAGGAACAGAGAATCTATCATAGAACCAAGGGTAAAAGACCATCTCAGGGCCCATGCGCGTCCTCCTGGAGACCAGTGGGCTCCTTCCTGTTATTCTTCTTTTTGATTTTGAAAACCTAAAATGACTTCTGCAAGCTGACTTTGGCCTACCCAAGGGCCATGTTATACTGAGTTCCATGTTAGTTCCTGAACATCTGGAACCACAGATGTGTCGTGATTTTAGACAGTATTCATATTTGGATCCAAGGGAGACCAAATTGCATCTCAGCATGTAAGACACACAAATGAAGGTAGGTATACTAGTTATCACTACTATAATAAATCACCACAAGCTTAGAGGCTTAAACACAGATCTATTCCAGTTCTGGAGATCAGAAGTGTGAAACTAGGCTAAAATCAAGGTGTCAGTGGTCTGCACTCCTTCTGGAGGCTCCAGGGGAGAATCTGCTTCCGAGTCATTTCCAGCTTCTAGAAGCTGCCCCATTCCTTGGCTCATGGTCCCCTTCCTTTATCTTCAAAGGCAGCACTGCAGCATCTTCTGATCTCTCATTCGCCCTCCTGCTTTCTCTTTCTCTGATAAAACCCCCTGTGGTTACCACGGGGCCACCAAGATAATCCCAGATAATCTGCCTATCTCAAGGTCCTTAATTTACTCACATCTGCAAAATCCCACTTGGGACATAAACGAACATAATTACAGATTCCTGCAACTAAGACATGGACATCTTTGGGGGCCACCACTCTGCCTTCACAGACAGTCTTCCATCTGTTCAAACAGTCCAGCTGAAGGCAAAATGGAAATAACAATAAGGAATGGTCAAAATGGCAAAGTGAGTCTTTTCCATTTATTCACTGATTTCCTATAACAATCCACCTATCACTCCTATGGTTTTTAAACTTAACTACATCTAAAGTATTGAAAAATAATTTCATATATTCTCTTCCTAGACACAGCAGTAATGATATTGAAAATAAAAGAAAACAAGCTTTACAGACTTCATGGTTTCCTCCCTCCCCAGCTTCCCCAGTGCATTATGAAGACATCTTCTTATTGAAGGGAAAGAAACAGATAGGCAGGTACTGACGGGAAGGATGCCCAGAATGCATAGTTAGCATGGAAAGCAGCCTTCAGAGCAGCATGTTTAGTGCGATCCCATTTCCACAAAATAATATGTGTGTTTGTTACCACACAGAAAATACCCACAAGAATCCAAACCAAACTGCCAACAGTATTGTCCTGTGGGCTACAGGCAGCAGGGGAGAGGCAGTGATAGGATCCTAGGAGAATTTTACTTTCTAAATCGTAATTTCTGTAATGTTTGATTGGACTTACATTGTAGGCTACACATATTATTATACAATTATTATTTTATCTATTATATCTAATTCTTATATTGCATTTATCCATATTACATATTATGTATAAAATATCATATATAACTATATACAATAAACACTGTAATCATGAAAAAAGTAGGACAGTGCTTATTTATGTTTAAAAATTAAGAGGCTCTTCTGAAATAGAACTTTTTCTGGAGAATAGCATCAACCAACACTTCAGGATTCTGCCCAGTGTAAGCTTTAGGCCTTGCCTCTGAGTACTACCTACTCCGTCCTTTCTTTCTTAGAAAACTTAGATCCGCCCCCTGCCATTGCAAACATAGGGAATGTAGGTCAGGTAATAAGTAACCAGGGTTTATTTTCTTTGGAAAATACCCAGCACATTCAAGGAAATAGGCCAGTTCCAATTTTCAGAGCAGAATCCTAGAGCTTTGTCCAGGGGCAGGACCCCGAGGTCACCGAAAGCAAGCCCCTCGTCGCACCTGGGGGCCCAGCACTAACTAGGTCACCCACTAGTAAACAGAAGCCCTGGGATTGAAGCCAGGTCTGTGGGACTCCCGAGTCATGTTCTTGCCACTCTGCTACTGCACATGGTCATTCCTGGGGGTTCAAGCTGGGCTCCAGAGAGCTGGCAGGGCCAGGTATGCAGTGATGGCTCCACCCATGCCCCACTTGGCCTTGAGCTGGGACACTGGTGACCATGGGGAGTGACTGTGAACATCTGTCACCCAAACAAGCAACCCAGAGATATGTGTGTCACAAACAGATCAAAGGTTTTGGGGGGTGAGGGAACGTGGCCTCTCTTGCTGCAAAGTGGCACCACCTGCACTAACTCTGTAGTCTTGATGATCTGTTAGGTGGCCTTTGGCTCTTTAACAAGCAGGCCATTCTCTAGAGTGAACTAAATGTGATATGTCTCACAGACCCCAGGATGGTTCTGGCCAATGACACCATGAGTGCAGAGAAATGGGAGCAGCTTCCAAAAATTACTGGGAGTGTTTATATCACCCACCAAGCACTGGGTGAGCTGGAAGAGTCTCATGCAGAAAAGCCTGAGATCAACACCGGGGGTCAGGACAGGAGGTTATAAGATACAGCAACTTCTGCCCCAGGGCTCACCAAGAAGCAGAACAGAAAAGGAGCCCAAATCCTAACCACCCTGGAAATGCTACCTGGTATTTTCTTACCAGAGTCTTTGCTGGTGTTGGTGTGGCCACCCTACTCTCCTCCAACCAGGCAGGACATGCAGTGGAGGATGGTGAGGACACATCACAGGGTGTGACACCCCCAGGTATTACCACCTGTAAGCAAAGGATGACCCAGAAAGTCACCAAGCTTCATCTTCCAAGACCCTGAATCCCAGTGCCATGCCACATGGATCCAGCCACTGTACTGCTCCATTCTCTGGAAAGCTAGAAAGAAGAGCTTTGCTCCACAGGGTGAAATGAATAAGAACTGGAGTACCTACTCCAGATCAGCATTCTTTCACAGCCAAAGCCAACACCTCCAGAGCCATCTAGAATTTCATTCTCATTAGACCCAGCTCTCAAGGGCTCACCAGCGGTTTACACAATTAGCGGTTTCCTGTGTCAGAGGGGTGGTCTTATCCCCCCTGAGAGCACAGAGAGGGCCTTGGAAAAGAAGCCACTCTCCCTGCCCCACTCACTGTGCACCACCAACTGCGTAGAAGCCTGTGCTTCATAAGTGGTCCACCACCGAGAATCCTATTAGGGATGGCAAGCATTGGAGTGTAGGGTGGATGCCAGACCAGATCTCAGACACCAAGAAGCTCTATCTTCCAAATGGGGGCATTTTGTTCCTTCTGAGTTCTGATGTTCAAATGCCTGGAGACTATAGTGAGATGATTTCTGCACCGCTAAAGCTTGGCTTTTTAAAGGCCTGTTTCTTTCTTGCCTCTCTTACTGTGGCCAACTATCACACCCTGGCTGCAAGGGAGGACAGAGCACACAGGACCTTCTAAGCTGAGTCAGACCTCAGAGACCACCTAGAGAGTATCAGAGTCACACCATCAGGGGCTTTGTACACAAGATCACAAAGGAGATGAATGATTTTAGGGACCACGGATCTCTGGGAGTCATGTCAGGAGGGTAACCGCTTTTGTGCCTCAGATTTTCAGTTTCACTACCCAGGGTGTACCAGAAAGCAAGAAAAGGCAGGCGATATCTGGGGCCCAACCCCCTTAGCAGTCTCCCTCTCTCCCTCCCTCCCTCCATCTCCTGGAGAGCAGTGACTCATCCCGGCACCTCCCTTCCCTTCCTAAGGCTTGAAGATTCCTCTGTACAGCAGCGTGAGCTATGGAAGGAGCTAAAATAGGCCAGGAGCCAGGCTAGGAGCCAAGGGTAGGGCAGGACAAGGAGAGGAGATGGGAAGGATGAGGACAAGGACAAGGAGGGCAAGAAGCAGAGGAGAGGATAGGAGAGGTCATGCACCCACCCCTTTAAATATAACACTGTGAAGGTACAGTAAAGAACTAACTGGACACTCCTCACTGTCATCTGGGTGTGTGTGCATGCATGCGTGTGTACGTGTGTGTTTGTGTGCATGCGCCTGTGGCCTCTTCCACAGAGGGAAGGGAGATTTCCACTCTCGCTGGGGAAACCTGGACTGCACCAGCAGGAAGGAGCCTTCCCAAGAAGTATGGAAATCAGCTAAGAGACAAGCTGCTTTGTTTGACACTAGCTGCCTGGCCTCGGCCTTGCAATTCCCCCGTGCCTCTTTGCAGAACCTCCAGGCTTCCAAAACCCTAAGTAGCAACAGTCACCTGCCCAAACCAACCCCTTTAGGGGAAGAGGGGCGACCTGCCTCACACTGTCACACACCCGGCAGGGCCAGGTAGGGCTGTGCTCTGGTTCCCCCGCAGCTCGGCCTTCACCAAGCCACTCTTCCCCTTTTCGAAGTTTCTTGAAACTCTGACAGCCATGTCCATTCGCAGGAAGTACTGTGGTTGCATAGTAACTGGTCCTTGACAGTTTGCAAAAGGATTTGGCACTCCTGGTTCCTCAGAGCTGGGTAGCCCGGAGCTGAGGCAAGTGATAGGGATAGGGGTGCCCCGTCTGTCTCTCATGCCACTAACCAGGCAACTGCAAACACTCTGTGGTCAGAGGGGTGACGGGGGTGAGGGAGGGTGTGATGGGAGGGCCAGTGGCAGGTCTCTCTGGTGTCTCTGAAAAGGCAGTCCAAATAAGAACATAGGAGTGATGGATGTGTACAAAGCATTTGAAACTTGATTACTGGTTGGCATCAAAGCCTCTTATATGTCTTGTCCACTTCGCTGACCTTCCTCCTCCTCCCTAAGTCTTTGTCCAGGCAGTTAATACCCAAAGCACTAGGGTCTCCACCCCGTACCGTCCACTCATGGGACTTTGTCCTAATTCACCAGCCTCTGCCTGTAAGATGTCAGGATCTTTCCTGCTAAGGTCAGCCCCCAAAACTCTGCCCAAGGGCTCTACACCCACGCTTGTCTACATAGCCCAGCTAGGGGCTGCCTTCTCTGCTCACTTGGTAAATGGGCATGGAAAACACAAGGATGAACTAAGACCCCCAGTCCCACCCTAGCAGAGCTCTCCACCTGGTAGAGAGCTAGGTCTATATGTACTAGTCCCCTAGAATTTATGGTACCAGGTGCTGTAGGAGAGAATTACCAAAAAGCCACAGAATCCCAAGAAGGGAACCAACACTTCTAAGTAAGCAGACCCAGGACAGCTAAGGAAGGGTCAGAGGGTGAAAAGATGATGAATAAGGACTTCTGGCTAGGCGGACTAACTCTTCCACTTCCTGCTGTGTGACTGTGTACGTGTTAACATCTCTAACGTGTAGGGATAATACCCAACTCACAGGGTTATGGAAGACTTGAAGATTGTGTCCTTAGTGCCTGCCCCCTTGTGGATGCTCAATAGGCATTATTTTCATGGAGGAGAAAAAAGTGTAACTTCTCAGAGGCCAAGGCCTACAATACAGTTTAGGACATGAGCTACGGAATCAGAGGAACTGAGTTTGAATCCTGACAACATATGTGGCTTTCCTGAACTTCAGTTTCCTCATCTATAAAATGGGTATGATAATAGGACCCAACTCAGGGGCCTGTTGGGAGGACTGAATGGAATAAGCATATAAGAAAATTAGTTCAGGTCCTGGCATTTAACAAGCACTTAATGAATGTCAATGACCAGCACAGTTTATGGGCTCATGCAGCCTGGGCCAGCTGGTACATGTCACTCACTGGCCCAAATGCCTACTGGGGGAATGTGGAGTGAGGGTCTCTTGGAGGCCACAGAGAGAACCAACAGAACCACGGGCTTCTGATGAGTCCTTTCACAAAGGGACCACTTTGCCAACGTCACACGGGCTCAACTGGTTTCAACAGCTTGCCTGTTGGCTCTTCCATCCCATGAATTCCAGCCTCTGTTTGTCTGAAACTTTCTTCCTGATGGATGGTTTACCAGTTCAACTTTGAGTAATTAATAGTGTCATTAATACAGTCCACCAATTCTTCCATTTAGTCACTCTAAAGACCAGCGAGGTTGGACTTTGATCTTGCTTCTGAGCTGTTATGATAACACAACAGTAAATAATGTCTGTCCAGCATATGCAGCATTTTTGCCCCATGCTGTCACACTCAATTCTCACAATAATCCCATGAGACCTATGGGGCAAGGATGTCCCAGCAGGTTAAGATCAACTGGACCTTCAACAGCTGCTCTAGTTTTTCTAAATAGCTTTGGGTCAGCAATCTGGAGAGGGGATTACTTTGAAAATTGCTGTTCATAGAAACACCCTGCTGTGGGTTGATTTGTGGGTGGCTTGGAGAACAAATAACCACCCCTGGGGAACACCAGGCCTTCTATATCATCAACTTTCTCATTGCACAAATGAGAGAAATTGAGGCCCAGAGAAGGGAGGCAACATAGCCCGGGTCATAAAGTGGTCAGTGCAGAGCTGGGAACAGGACCCTAACATTGTGTTGACCACCTAGTAGGTGTCCAAATTAAATAGCATGTACAAGGTTTCTTTATCACAGAACTTGTCAGTCTTGATTACAGTAATGTGCATTAATTTCTACAAGGAAGATTATTTTTTTAAGTTTTTCTAAAATGCAAATCCCTTCCCCCCCCTACAAACACTTATTAATGTCTTGATAAATAACACAAGTGGGGTTGGTATCATCTTGCCTATTATTTGCATTTAAAAAGAAATTAGTTCTTAAGCCAAAAGTCAATAATGATTAAGAAGACAAAAACAGGGACTTCCCCTTGAAAAGAAAAAAATAAATCCCAAGACAGATTCATGTGAGCATGAGATTCCCTTGTCTCCAGGTCGTTCTCTAATACCCAATGCCTGGAACTTGGTTACTCAACTGTCAGCAGGTAAAGCTTGAGGGAGTATGCCAGATTATATTCTTGTTTTTTCAAACATTCATTTTCTTTCTTTCTTTTTTTTTTTTTAGAGAGAGGAGAAGGGAAGGAGAATGAGAGGGAGAGAAACATCAACATGTGGTTGCCTCTCACGTGTCCCACTTTGTGGACCCGGCCTGCAACCCAGGCATGTGCCCTGACTGGAAATCGAACCAGCGATCCTTTGGTTCATAGCCCACATTCAATCCACTGAGCTACACCAGCCAGGCCAGATTATATTCTTCAAAGATGGCTTCAAAAATATCTCTTGTCCCTACACATTCTCTCTTCTACAAAGCAACTTTGCCATGTCCCCATTAGAAGACAGAGTCAGTTTCCTTTCTCCTTCAGTCTCAGTGGTCTTGTGACTGCTTTGACCAATAGAGTATGGCAAGAGGTAACACTGAGTGACTTCTGGAGCTGAGTCATAAAGAGTGATGCAGCCTCTACCTTGCCCAATGGCATACTCAGGGCCATGTAAGAAGTCCAACTACCCTGAGGCTGCCATACTGTGGGGAAGCCCAAGTCACATGGAGAGGCCCATGTAAATGCCCTGGTCAGCATTCCTGGTCTTCAAGTCATAGCAGCCAAGGCAGTAGACACATGAGTAAAGGCACTTTAAATTATTATAGTCCCTTCCTGTCTAATCACCCAACCTTTGAATCTTCCCAGCTGAAGTCTCAGATGCCATGGAGCAGAGACAAGCCATTTCCTTTATTCACTGTCTAAAACACTGACCCACAGAATATGTGAACATAATGGAAACGGCTGTCATTTTGAGCCACTAAGTTTTGGGGTAGTTTGTTATACAGCAATAGTAACTGGAACAGGGAGAGTGTGTGTATAATATGGCCATGTGTGGGCATATTTAAGTTGATGGTATAGGTTGTAATCAATATTGTCTTTAATATCAATAGTGATTCTCTCCTGTATACTTTTTTGATTGGCTTCAACATTTTTATTGGGGACCCATTTATCCAGCAATACATATTAGGATCCAGTTATTTATGAAATCAAAAGGAAAAGGAAGTCCCTTTATTTATTAGATCAAAGGGAAAAAAGAAACAGATGTGGTACCACCTCCACGGAGTTTCTGTTCCATGTGGATACTTAATCAAATGCTAGTAACATGCAACTGGAAATACTCAACAGGAGGGAGGGATCAAGGGTGGGCAAAGATAGAGAAAACCCTTGGTAACCAGGAGATAAATAAAGCTCTGGATGCTTGAAGCCACAGAGACAGTAAGTCAAATGGCTTGAAGTTGGAAATGGTTATCCAACCAGTTGCGAATTTGAAAATCCCATATGTGGTACAACATTAAGCTGCTATTTTAGAAATTCTTTCATCTTTTTCAGAGGCATCTCAGGAGCCCTTCCTTCCTCTTGGAAAGCAGCCAGTTCTCTGCAGAAATCACTCCATCAGCAGGAGCTGAGGCATTACGTATGCAGCTGTATAATTGTGGAAGTGTAGCTTTAAAAATATCTCCTCAGAAAATACATCACAGAGCAGTGTTTCTGTAAGCACCAGCTGGGCAGCCTTGAATGCACTTTTTCTCCTTTTTTCTCCTTTGAAATGTCAGAATCCTGGCACCTGCAGGTGAGTGTCATTCAGTGACGCAGACACCGGCTCACAGCGTCTACGACGTCATGGATGAGACATGAGACATTCACACAGACTACCGAGTCCTGTGGAGGAAAAGCGACGGCACGGCCAGACTTTCAAGGGGAGGATGCCTCAGAGCAGCCTGGCCGCTATCTCTAGGGAAGAGTGCCCCGATCCTTCCCTTGACAGGTTTTTATTGGGTTCGTTTGCACAGGAATCCAGGTAAAGCTCATTAATCATTGTCAGGCAGTAAGGATCAAACAATACATAGCATACAAAGAACTATGAGGGCTTATTCTGAGTCAGGGTCTGTTAGCTGAAGGGCTATACAACTTTAGGAAACAAACTCATTTCCTGCTTGGGCCTTTATCATTTAATTAAGAGCATTCTTAGCAAAGCAGGCTTCATAGGATTTTATGTATTCTTTCTCAGATCTGGTCACCCCGGGGAACCTGCCCTTTCCAGCACAGGGCTACACCACCCTCTGTCATTGTTTCAGGCTTAAGTCAGGCAGAGGAAGCAAGGCAGCCAAGAGATTAGGAGGCTTCTCCAAGACAGAATGAGGACTCAGGCTTTGTCAAAGCTGAGGGGTGAGGGTCCATCACCCCCTTTCTCCATAGCCCCCCAAGTCCTTCCCTGGGGCCTCCACATGATCATACCTGTCTTAGGTTGTTCCCCCATTGGGGAATTTTACCCTTCATTGGCTAACTGATCAAGCTTTGGGGGCCAGGCAGGGTGAAGAAAAAGGAGCAGAAGTGGTGCCCCTGCAGGGTAGACAAGCTTTGTCTCCTTAGTAGCTTATGGTCCGAAGGTCACTCACTCAGCCTTAGCCATGGGGGGGGGTTACAGCTCCTGAAACCAGGCAAGGCAGTTCCCAACAATTCAGCATTGTTGATGTTTCTTAAAAGATTGATGACTTCACTTTCTGGGTTACTGTGATTTTTTTCATTATCACCAGTGTCCATGGCACCACTAGCATTCTCCTAGATGTTCAATTGAACTCAAATATTCATTGAGCATTTGTGTTAGTTGTTGCATCAGGAGTTGAAGATTCAGTTATGAGCAAGGTAATCATAGTCTCTGCCTCCACATAACCCACACTCTAACAGGGACAGTAGACATTAGACAATTGTAAGAGGAACAGATACTACAAAGGGAGAGGAAGGTGCAGGGTGCAAGCAGGGGCTAGGGATGTTCACTCTAAGCAGACACTAGAAGAAGGAGTACGAGGTAGCCAGATGGAAGAGGGGAGCAGAGCTGGTGGAGGAAAAAGCATAGCCAAGGTCTGGCCATTAGAGAGAGCTGGAGGCACTTAAGGAAAACCACTAGATGGAGATAAGGAGGAGCAGCAGCAGGAGATAAGGGTGGGGTAGGCAGGGCTGGACTCAGGCAGAGCCTTTGAGCTGGTTGAGTATTTGGATGTTGTCTGAAGCACAATGGGTCAACACTAATGTATTTTAAACAGGGTAGTGGAATGAGCACACACTAGTGTCTTGGAGATAGAACTCTAGCTTCAGTCTAAAGTATGAGTGGGCTAAGAATGATGACAGGCCAGGTAAAAGGCTACTGTGATAGTCCAGGTGAACAATTGTGCTGGTCTGGACTAGTACAGTGCCAGAGGCCATTGAGGATGTAGAAATAGGAGTTGAGAAGCCAGGAACTCTGACTTCTGTTTAACAAAACACTCTGATGGGCCTTTTCATTGAAGTAAGAGGTGGTCCAGAGGTGGAGGAGTCAGACCCAGGGATCTAGGTTCGTGGCCTAACAATGTAAGAAGCTGCAGTCTCCATGGGCAACTCCAAAAGGACAGATGAGGAAGCACAGGAATGGGCGGACACTGACACAATAGGAGTAGAGGAGGGCCAAGCAAGATGTCAAGATGCTAGAACTCTGGGGAGAAGCAAAGACCAGTGAGAAGTCTTAGGAGACAGGGAGAGTACAGGGACTTTTAAGGATGTAGTTTCTGTACTGTGCTGCTACAGTTTAACAAGTTCTCCACCCACACCACCCCTGCTTCCTATTCCCTCAGAACTCCTGAGAGCTACGTGCAAGTAGTGTTGGGAGGAAATGAAGGGAAATGGGCCATCATCCATGTGTGGGTGGGCACTTGAAGGAGAAAGGCAAACGGCCTTGAGAAGAGGATGTTGAGACTTTACAAAAGCAGGAAATTTGAACACGAGGGAACCATGAGTACTATCCAGAGAAGGGCACAGGGCGCCAGAGTTTTCCACAGCATGTGCAAAGGGGGATTGAGGCATCTGTAGTTGCATACCACCAGTCTAATAAAAATGTATTTGCAGACTTGGGATTCTAATTTGAAAAACAAGTCTTGAAAAGTAATTGAGCTTTCCAGCAGTGGCGAACTCCATACAAGAACATGCCTCTCACAAAGGATCCCCTTCATCCCTTCATCCCTTCATCCCTCTCCAGAAGAGGAAACACAGGAGGAAGTGCTTTGTGCAGAGCCCCAGTTCTTATGTAATGGGTGTGAAATGCTCAGTGCTATGAAATCACCCGCCTGTAGCCATGCACACCAGGGTTTGGTGCGTTGGCTGCTCCACTGTCTCTGCCAAATACAAGAGGAAAAGCAAGGTTTACAGAAAAGTGCCCCCTTTGACAGAAGCAGCACTAAAAGCACCCTGCATCAGGATGACTGGGAAACCATCCTAAAATACATATTGGGGGTATATTTTTAAAAAAGCAATTGAGAGAGCCAGAGAAATTTGAATATAAACTTGATATTAACAACATTTAGGAATTAACTATACTTATTATGTGATAATGGCATTGTATATGGATGGGTTGTTTGGGGGTGGGGGTTCTAGTTATTTTTTGTTACAGCCATATACTGAGGTATTTATGGGTGAAATAATATACTACATCTGGGATTTGCTTTTGAAATGTCTGGGGGTAGGGTGGGGAAACATACACAGAAAAGTCCCAGACCCAGATGGCTTCCCAAGAGTATTCTACCAATTCTTAAGGAACAGATCATTGCAATGCTATTTAAGTTGTTCAGAATACTGAATATATACTCAGTCATTTAATCTTTGTAGCAACCCTATGAGGCAGGTAGTAAGTATCCTTACTTTATTATGAAATCATTAAGTTACAGAGACTAAAGAATCTAGTCCAAGGCAACACAGTTGGAGATCATGGAGATTTGGAACCAGGTGATGCAATCTCAACACAAGTGCCCCTAACCTAGGGCTGCCACATATGGTCCTGGTGAATAGCACCCCATGGAGTTGTGCAGAACACAGCACAAACTTCAAAAATGTTCATGTGGGCTTACTTTAACCATATGCTGTTCAGCCTTTCATAAATAAATAAATGAGTGAATAAATACATGAACAATGAATGAATGAATTCTCTTCTTTGATTCTTACTAGTTTTAGTTTCACTCTCAGCAGATGTGTTCCCTAAACCCTGCCTTATTCTCAAGAACGCTGAATGCAGAGCTTTCCATGCCAACATTGTAGTGATTAAGTTCCAGCAACCCCTTAGCTAACTCTGTTTTACTGCTGGGGAACAAATCAATTGTCAAAATTGCCTGTTGAGAAATGAAGTGATGTTGGCCTGGTTCCTTTTGGCTATCCTGGTTTCCTCCAACTGACAGGGACAGTAGTCAATCCCCTGTCAGAGACCCTGGCCTGAGATCAAGGAAAAAGCCACCAACCCAGTGGGTGCAAAAGAAGCGAGAGGCCTCCCCACCCAAAATTACTTACCTTCCCGGATTTCTTCTGTGCCTGAAACTCCTGCCAGTGGTTTGTAGTGCCTGGATTAAGACCCGGTCAAAAAAAAAGTGAATCTGTAAGCTGAGGGTAAAAGCACATGGATGACCCTTAGTAACAACCCTTGAACATAAACACACTGATGATTTCTTCATCAATGGACTAAGAGAGAGTAGGACCAAGAAGAATGGTGACCAGATGAGCACAATGAAGGGAGAGAGGAGCCCCAGAAGTCCCAAGTCTGGAGCTATTCGTTGAGAGGAACCTGCCTCTGTCCGGTGCCATTGTGGAGGGCAGGACGGCCTGGGAGGATGGGAGACCAGCAGAAGAGGACCTGGGAGACCGGGAGCTCTAAGAGAGAGGACTGAGAGAGGTCATGATGGATGTGTTGGCTTTCATTTGTGCACGCCCAGCAGCACACTCTCCCATGCTCTTCCCATTGTATTCTTGGGGAGTTCCTCCCCATTTCATGAAGTCCCTGGTGAGACTGTCAACCACAGTGTCTGAGCTCATTCAGTGAAGTGAGTACGGTGTGTGATGCAGGCTAACGACTCTTCTGTGAGATTGCCACATGGATACTGAGAGATCAAGGTCTGCCATTAACACCTTTTTTGTTAATTTTTAAATTTAAAATATCCAAACAATTCAAACTTATAGGAAAGTCATAAGAATAGTACAATGAACTTAGTATGCCCTTCACCTAAATTAACATTTTGCCAAAATTGCTTTATTATTTTTTTATCTTCTCCGTCTCTACCTATTCTATTCTATTTTGTGCTATTATCGTATTTTTGTTACTATTGTTTTAACTATTACTATATTTGAGAGTAAGTTGCAGACATCTGGATCCTTTATCCCTATATACTCTGCATTTATCTCTTAAGAACAAGGACATTCTTTTACATAACCACAGGACAAAGATCAAATTCAGGAAGTTTAACAATGAAGCAATACTATTATCTAATATACAGTACATTCCTTTATAATAGTTTTTTTCCCATCCAAGATCAAATCCAGGATCTATGTTGACATGTTTCATTTAGTTTTCATAAGTGAAAATGAGTCTTTAGTTTCATTTAATTTGAAGAGCTTCTTAGCCCTTCTCTGTCTTTTATAACATTGGCATTATATATATATATATATATATATATATATATATATATATATATATATATATATATATTCCAGTTATTTTGTAGAATGTTCCTGAATTTAGATTTGTCTGACTACTTCCTCATTATTGGGTTCACTTTTGGCAGGAGTAACCAGCAACTTTCTTAACAGTCAAGTAAGAACAGCTAGTTGGAGAAATGAAGCTTTACAGAGACCAGATGAACAGAGAGGTAGAGAAAGAATACCGACCCTGATAAGCCGCTTGATCCAGTATAATTGAAGCTCCCTGAAGCTCTGGACATTCTAGTTACATAAGCCAATACACATTCTTTTCTTTCCCTTTCTTTTTTTGTTTTGTTTTGTTTTGTTTTGTTTACTTAATCTGAGTTGGGTTTGTGGCTATTCTGACTTAACTCATACCTTAGCCAGTAATCTTGGGCCACACAGTATTTTCAAAAAGCCCTAGATCAACAGGACCAAATGAAGTCTGACCATAACAAAGGCATCCCATGTGAAACTGATCATAACCCCTGCAACAAGGCAGAGGCCACAGCAGCAGGAACTACTTTCACTAGATTCCCACCCAAGAGCCCTTGCCTCTGGAGAAAGCTCATAGCCTGCCACTGTCACTAAGACCTAGTGACACAGAGAGAAGTCTGGCCTAGCTATGGTCCACGGATATGGTCTTTCTCTTCTCTCTGCCCCTGCTTCTTCTCCAGGACCTCCTCATTGGGGCCTCTCCTTTGTCCAACAACCTGTGGTCACCGGATGTCCTATCTCCACTTACTTCAGTAAGTCTCATTACTATCTCATTATAATCAATACAGTTATACAGTAGCCTTAGCCTCTGGAAGATGAGATTGAGTGGGTATAGCCCCCTCTCCTACAAAGGCATTTGACTAATCTATGCTCCTGCCTCACCCTATTGGGACCACCAGATTGGACCATTTCTTCTAAGTTCCTGATTTGTTAATTATAACTTGCTATATTTACTCTTTCCATATTGACATATAGAAAGTATATTAGTTTCCTGGGGTTCTCACAGCAAAATACCACAGACTGGGTATCTTAACCAGAATTCATTTTCCCGCAGTTCTGGAACTAGAAGGCCAAATCAAGATATTGGCAGGTTTGGTTTCTTCTGGGACCTCTCTCCTTGATTCCCAGTGGCCTCCTTTCTCCCCATGTCCTCACATCTTTTTCCCTGTATGTGTCCGCATTTTCCCTTCTTACCAGGACACCGGTCATTCTAGATTAGGGCCCACCCTGACATCCTTCTTTTAACTTGATCACCTCTCTATAGGCTCTATCTCTGAATACGGTCACATTTTGAGGTACTGAGGTTTGGGCTTCAACACATAAATTTTGAGGGGACACAGTACAACCCATAACTGAGAAGAGTATATATTATATTACTTAGAAATGCATGCAACTTACATCCAACTTAACAAGTACTTATTCAATCAAGGCATTTTTTTTATCTCATGACTAAAGAAGTGTGGAGGTATTTTGTTTCCAGAATGGTGCATTGGGTTAGAAATATTACCAGGGACCTACTGTAGTTTTCAGACTGTAAGACGCACTTAGGTTTTAGAGGAGAAAAATAGGGAAAAAAAAATTTGAAGCAAAAAATGTGGTAAAATATTTAATAGCATAAATAACATAATAAATATTTCACCAATGTAAGTGTAAACAGAACTCAACAGCAGCATTAACAACCATTATTCCTCCCAAATTTGGAGGGGGGAAAGGTGTATCTTATAGTCTGAAAAATACGGTAGCTTCTTTTCACCTGTCCCCATGCTATCTTTCATGTATTAGAGTTTTGTCCTTGCTGTGTCACAAGATGGCTACCATAGCTACAGATGTTATCAGTGCACTCTCCTCTTGCAATTTATTGGCCAGAACTGAGTCATGTGGCTAGTCACAGCTGCAAGGGAGGCTGACAAAGCAAGTATCAGACAAAGAAGAATGGATAGCATATAGAAGAGAGTTAACTTAGTAAGCCTGAGACTATATCCTTAGGAAGGCCTGCTTATGAGGCTGGCCCTTGGCTAACATCTACAAACTTGGGTTTTGAGAGCATTCCCACCATTCTCAGAGCTTATAAGAGTGGCTCACCATGCTCTGCTCACTGTGCCAAAACTGTATGTGCAAATAACATGGCTTTGCTGGACACCTGCTTTCCTTCCCAGAGTCTGGAATGTTAGTACATGGTAGGTAGAGTGTGCCTGTGTGAGCAAGCCCCAATGAAAACCCTGAGCACTGAGTCTCTGGTGCTCTGCACTGGTACACAATGTGTCACATACACTGTCACAACTCGCTGGAGGAATTAAGCATGTCCTATGTGACTCCACTGGTAGAGAACTCCTGGGTTCCTCTGGACTTTGCTCCACACACACTTCCCTTTTCTGATGTGACTTTGTAGCCTTTTTCTATAATAAATCCTATCCATGAGTACAACTACGTGCTGAGTCCTGTGAGTCTTCTTTGAAAATCTCTGGACCTGGGTGTAACACAGGTGCTCCTAACCAAGGAGCTGCGTTAGTGTACATGATATTCCGAAAAACCCACCTGAGGACCAGCAGATGTGAGCATGCTGTGGACATGCCATTTATCACTCATGTTACAGGGCAGTGCCCAATGGCAGGGAGCCTGGCAGGAGAGTAGCACCAGCCTTGGTGCTACTTTTAGGGTTAGGGAGGGAGCAGTGGCAGCGAGAAGGGAGCCGCGGTAGCGAGTGAAAGTGCTACAGGGTTTGATAAGCACAGGGGCCTTGAGAAGCCTGGGACTCCAGGTACAGGCTGTTGTCCTCACTCTTTAGGGCTGCTGGCCAGGCAGCCACCTGTTTTCTGAGGTGGAGGGGCCATGTCTTGAGCTACCCCACACTGGGGGTGGGCTTCGGACCTCAGACACAGGTAGCCACCATGATCATAGATTCATCACCTGGAGCTGGTCACATTGGAGGTTTGTCAGTGGAGGAAAGGAGTGGAATGCCTGCAGGGAATGACAAAATGGTCCCTCAGACATATTGATACTTCAGTGCTGGATACACTGACTGAAAACACCTGGACACCTAAAGACATCTGGAAAGTTTTTGTCACTTGCAACCAGCAATTCATGACTTATTACAAAGGTAATAAAGGTATATGTCACAATTGGAACAGAAATCTAAATTGTAAGGAACCTTACTGATAATGTCATTCAAATCTGCCTTCTTTGGTCTTTTATTCTATGGAAAGAAAGGTCACGGCATTATTGAAAGGAAGTACAGGAGAAAATTCCAAATGCCAGTGACATGATGACCAGCGTATTAACCCATTGGAGGTAGGTTTGCATTCTGAATGACAGTGAATGGTCCCACACTTGTAAGTACTGGAGGTTCAGTGGATATCCCTAAGAGGCACAGGGTTTCTGGTCTCTGAAACTGGTTGGCAGTCCAGTAATTAATTCTTATATCACAGAATAATCAGGAGAGATGACTCTCAAATCTGTTTTTACTTGATGTTTTCTGACTCTGAATAACCAACCTTGTGTGAAGGAGAAAATAGAAATGACTCCATACAATGGAACATCTGAGCATGTTCCACAGTGTTGGCAAAGCCCAGCATGACAAAATGTGAACATAGACACAGAGAATATTTGGCTAATGAAGACCTTGAAGGAAAGCTCTGGACTATTGAAGCACTCTGCCTCCCCCAAATCTCTTTGGCTATAGTTTTCCCATTTCAATTAATTAACAATCCCAGTTTGGGTTTGAGACAGAGCGAGAAGAAAGTGAAAGGCATGGTCTGTGCCCTCAAAGAGCCTGCACAGAACTGGGGACAAAAGCAATTAGAAGCAAAACTGTGGGTCCTCCGAATGGCGTATGCAGTGGGGGTCAGGGAATGGAGTAGTCGCTGTGGGCTGAAAGGACCAAGGGGGCTGGTTGTGGACAGCAGTTGAACTAGGTCTTGTGAGATGAACTGGCTTTAGATGAATGCAGGAGGGAATGGGAACTGTGCAGCAAAGCAAGGCACAGAGGCAGAGATCAAGCCAGCACAGTCAGGGCTCACCAGGGAGGCTTCCATCGGAAAGGAGCAGGAAACCTGGCCAGAAGTAGGATGAGGCCAGGGAGAGAGGATATTTAAAGCAGATGGAGAGTAGAGCGAGGAGTTTGAATTTGAAGGGCCCGGACAGCCAGAGCAGCAGCCGATGCAGGCTGTGGGGCAGTGGTGTGGCTGAGGTCCAGCCGAGGTACACAGGGAGAACTGGGACAAAGAGAATCACCGGGACATCCCCTGAGCCCAAAACAGAGGCCTGGATTTGGGAGGCTGGAGGATGAGAGTCAACCAGAACTAAGAAGACAGGCAGATTAAAGAAGCTCAGATAAAAGCAGAAGGGCAGAGCTGCAGGTTTAGGCAGAGAGGACAGACACAGAGACCAGGAGGCCTGGCTCTAGGGCTTTCAGGGCAGGAGACCAGCATCCCCCCTTGGACAGACTGGAGGACACTAGCTAACAGCTGCTGTCCATCTGCATTAAAATCACATTTACACCCTGGGGAGGTTAGGAAATGGCTTGGCAAGTCCTCCCTGGCTTTTTGGAAATCTCTCTGAAGAAATGTCCGCTTCCCCTCCCCCCTCCCCTCCTTCTCATCATCACCCCTGCTCTCTCCCAGGATCCTCATTCCCCACCCCCCTTCTCTGTCTCTCTCCTCTTGCTCCCCTCTTTTCCTCCTCCTCTTTGAACTTTGTAGCTTCTAGAGGAAAAGTAGCCACAGTCCCCTCCCACTTTGCCCCCAGTTCCTTGAAGACAGACCCACCCTCTCACGGGGCCCAGAAGATGTCAGGAAGATACCAAAGCACCTCTGCCTACTGCTCCAACCTGCCTGGCTCCTGCAGCCTCGCCCCCAGAAACTTTCCAAAGGAGAGGATCCAGTGACACAGAGAGCCCCTATTCCTCTCAAAACTCCCCAAGCTGCTGCCAACCAGCTTGGGAGAAGAGGGGACACAGTGACATTTAAGGAAGGAAGGACATCAGCTCACTAGGACAGCTGGCTATTGCAAAGGGACCAAGTGGTTTTGATCTCATAAATATTTTTTGTTTCTTGTTCATCCAATGAGTATTTATAGAGCCCCCACTGTCTGACAGGACTGTGCTGATTGCCGAGCAGGATACAGAGGCACGACAAGGCTGCAGCCTTGAGGAGCAGTTGATCCCCTGGCTCAGAGTCTGTGGCCAGGTGCAGCCGGCACAGCCCTCTGTCCGTCTTGGTAAGTCTCCTCAAGGGGGCAGGGCTGCCTCTCCTTACACACACGGTATGACCCCCCAACATCAGGAAAAAATCATTTTATTGCCCAGTTAGTAGGAATGGACTCTTGCAGCTCTAGATGGGAATGCAAAGCTCCAGGTCAACACGGAAACATTGAGCCATAGTCAACTCAATGAGTAAATCCTGGTGCTTGTGAAATCCTGGATCTCAAAAAAGAGTGAGAGCAAGAGAGAGGAGGGGAAAGGGGAGGGGGAAAGGAGAGGGTAATAGCTCTGCCCGTGGCAGGCGTCTGACCTACATAGGCTGAGATTTCTCAGCCTCCTTCCTTGTGCAGCTGTCCTCCCAGAAAAAAGCATTCCCTACTGTACACAGTGCTCGCACTCCAGAGGTGCCCCACAAATGCTGTGCAAAGGGATGTGGATTTTCCCAGAGAAGCCTCAAACCACCAGCGGTGTTGGCTGCAGGGTGGCGATCTCTACTCCAGCCTGTCCCATTATAATTTATCCAAAGCCATTTTGGTTAAGCAAGGAGCCCTGAAACAGCCCACACCTGCAATGCTGGTGATGTTTATTTCAAGACTTAAAGGGCACATCCTTGAGGGTTCTTTCCAAAGATCAAGGGTTGGAGGCTGTGACCAGTGTTTGGAATTTGCCTCAAAAGTACTGCTGTCCCTGGAGACTTCCTCTCCCATACAAACACATGGACAGAAACACTCAACACATATGTGCATATGTGCACGTTTTACCATGAATCAGATGCATGCATAATGACACATGCTTTCTTCTTTTTCTCTTTTAAGCGAGCTTTTTATAATTAGGTAACAGGCTTTCCACCATAAGGCAACTATTACAGAGATACTGCTTTAAGGTAATAATCTCGATCCCTCCATGTAATCAGTGTTAGCAGTGTGGGGTGTATCCCCTGTATCTTTCTCAGACATATAAACATTCATCAAGGATTTTTAGATCTAAAAAAGGATCATTGCTAAACTTGTTTTTTCAGCAATTTGCATCTTTAACACTATGTTTGGGGCATTCCTTCCATTCAGTGCATGTGAATCAAACTCTGTTCAATGGCTGCACACACGCACACAATCCACATCTACTTGTGCTGACACAGACACGTGTGTATAATGTACACACATACACACAGCCCATCCCACCCCACCCCCAAGGCTTCTCCTGCTGGCACTGCCCCCAGCCTGCAAAACCTGACGTTACTGTGGTATGGTTTCCCCTCCCAACCACCTTCCAGGCCTCACTGGCTGGACTCTCATAGGCGGTGAAAAACGGTCCACCTGGCTCAACCTGAGCATCTGAACAAGCTGCTCGTGAATCTTGTCAGCCCCTACTCAGACTTCCAAGGGTAAAATTTTTAGCCTGGGAACATGGACCAAGCTCAAGGCCTGGCAAACACATTTGGAGGCTGCTATAGTGATGGGAGGGAAGGGGGGAAATTAGTCAGCCCAAAAAGAAGCAGGGGGGTCTCTTCTAGAGCAGCAGGAGGCCGCCCAAGCCTAAGGATGAGAAACCCAGGTTCCATCTCTGGTCATGACATCGATTCACTGTGTGACCTCCAGCAAGCCTTTACCCTCTCCGAGCCTCTGTTTCATCCTCCACAAAACAAGAATGTTAGCTCTGATGGATGTTCCCAATGCCCTTCCAGCACAAACACTGGGTTTGACCACGGAGTCTTGCTTCTCCCTCTGTGCTTCCTGGGAACTCCTTCTGACATCCGGCCTCCCCTGGTATTCTGCTCCCTCCACCCTCAAGTTTGAGGGTCACTAGGAGGGAGCCAGTGAGGCCAGGGGAGAGGCCAGTTCTGACCAGAGAGGGTGGCAGAGAGCCATCTCGAAGGCCAGAACCAAAGTAGGGTTTCCTAGGCCAGGGCAAAGCCTCGCCAACTGCTGCTCTGGCAGGAGTGCTCTCACTGTGCTTCGGAACAATGCTGCACAGTAATTACACTAGTGACACCGTGTGCTTTTTCATCTTAACTTTTAAAAAACATAATATTTCAGCCAACTCTGAGCACTTTCTACCTTGCTAAGTGAGTGCTTGTCTGACCTTCCCATATTGAACTGCGGGCCCCTGCGTGCAGCAGCTACTACTTACTCATCTCTACGTCTCCAGGGTCTAGATCATTCCTGAGTGTGCAGTAAATATTTCTGTAATACTAATTTATTCTAATTACAAATGCAATACACTCATGGTGTTTAAAAATCCCAGTAATTAAACTTAGTATGTGGCAAGTTTCCCAAAACATTTCTCTCTCTCTCTCTCTCTCTCTCTCTCTCTCTCTCTCTCTCTCTCTCATAAATAAAACTTCCTGTTCCTGATTTTCTGATTCCCAGCCTTCTGGGGTCATAGTCCATTCACTCATTCTTGCCTTCATTCACCAAGTAGTTATTAATTGTTTCCTATGCGCTAGGAACTGTGTTCATAGGTATATTTAAAATACTGAGCTATAACTAAATTTTCTACCACTGCCTTATTCACAGGTATTTTCAACCCCCATGATGAAGACAGAGAGTGAAAATGAGTCATCCTCAGATTCAGACAGTTGCACCTCAATATCCCACCAGTGCTGACTGGCTCCCTCCCTGCCCGCTGCCCACACACCTCTATCTGATTGGCAGCCATTTGGGCTAGGAAGAGAGAAAGGGGCAGAAAAGAGAAGAGAAAAAACAAAAGGTGTTGGCAGGTGACCTTGGCTTTCCTTGGCATGGAATAAATTATACCCAGAAAAACTAGGGCTCTGAGTCCTCTCAAACCTACCATACCCAGCACCACAAATGGCAGACCCCTGCAAGAAATCTCTGAGTGCTTTGTGAGTGGCCATACCACAGGTGCATTTTATCCCAGTCTTGCCCAGCTGGCCTCAGCCTTAACTGTTTACCCGGGCTGGTTTCTGAGCAGAGTCTGTGGCTGCCCTCAATTCAGGTTACTGGCACAGCCTCCAAGTATTGACTGATTCAAAGATTAGCGTTGAGCAAACAGGAGCATGTTAATTTTTAATTTCACTTTGTTGATTGATGGTCAGGCTTCTTCTTTGTCCTGTGACCTATAATTACCTGGTCAGAAGAAACATACGATCGTTGCCCTGCAACGCAAGTCCACGAGTCTGGCCCTCCTGGCCCAAACTGAACTTTTTAAAGCAGCTTCCATATTGACTTGGCCTCAGCCAGCAGTCAGAGATTTAAGAGATTTCCTCTGAGGTGAGCAACCTGGAGCAACATGAGATCCAAGCTTAGGATCCTCTAAGGATTAAAGAGGAATTCCCGGTGGAGGTCTTCGAGCCTTGGACTTTAGCGTAGAGATGAGGCCCTTCTTCTAACAAAAGAGAGGAGGTGACAGAAATGTTTTTCTCTGTGGCCCCCAATTAATGGTAAATCACCCCTTCCATAGACACCCTCATGTTCTGGAGCCCAGGTTGTTCTCAGCAGACTCCCCCACAGCGCAATGCGAGGGCAGAAAACAGCAGTGATGATCTCTCACCCTATCCTCACCCCTTCCCTGTGTCCCTCAGTTCACAGCGACCTCATGCTGTCCCTGGGAGGTCACGGTCAGCACCCCACAGGGTGGAGGAGGAAACAGGGAACTGGCCTGCCCAAGGTGGCACACTTCGTATCTTCAGGGGGCACAGTCACCTAATGCAAAGATCTGCCACACACTTCTCTTTCCCCTTTGTGTTTTAGGGCCAAAGTGGTTTCAGTTTGAAAACCATGATGAATTTAACATAGATCAAGCAAAGCCACAGAAGCAATTTTTCCCATCTTGGAAGGAATAGGTTCTTCTATTTTATGCCATTCATCTACCCTGTCACTGACTACGGTGAGAACATTCTTAACACTGTCCTTTGTGGCCTCAAGCCACTTCCCTGTAGGACAAAAAAAAAAAGCCAGAGAAATGAAAAATGTGGTTAGGGCCTAAGTAAAACTTAAATGTTCGTCAGAGACCCACTGAGCAGGGATTCACTCAGTTGGTTACTTTAAATAATGCATCCTGGAAAAAAGACTGGTTGAGCGCACGTGATATATATATATACATCTCAACTTCATTCACAGATGTTGGAGAGTGACTAAAAAAAGGAAGAGAAATTTTGGTCAGTGTTCAGAGATGAATATGCCAAATTATACAAGCCCCACAGGATTTGAGAACTGAAGGAAGACTAAGAAATCAGTAGAGTTGAGTCAAAACTTGTAACCTCTCTCTGGAGAGCTCTGGAGAGTTTCCTTGAGTTTTAAAATCACAAGAGACGTAATTCTTGGTGTCTTTGGAGAAGAAAAGGGTGGAGTTTACTGAGCACATAATGCTATCATCACCTGCTTTCAGGTCTCGGAAGTCTCCCACTGCCTATAGGAGTATTTTTGTGGAACAGCGAATTCGCAGGGTTCTCCTCTACAAAGCTCCTCATGGTCACACATGTCTGGGAGATGCTACATGTCCTCTCCTTCTCTTGGATATTTATAATGTACATCCACAGAAGAAGCCCCAGAATAAAGAAAACCTCATTAACTTTATTTAAACCAAGCCCTCAGCCTTACTTCATGACTATATCAGGTAGCATACAGCTGCAAGTGACAAGCTCTATCTTGAAACTGCAATAAACATTAAGGATGGTAATGGTTCACAGGACAGATGTTCAGTGAGGCAGGACAGGCTGTGAAGGCATTTGCTGAGGTTTTCCTCCTCTGGCATCCTCACTGTCAGCCTCCTCTCCAGGGGGGCGCTGAGGTGGCCATGCCAGGCACCATGCTCAGGCCTGGTACGTGGCAGAGGAGGAAGACACCATGTCCTCATAAGGAGAAATCTTCTCATAAGGCGTCTGGTATTTATTCAGGCCTCATTGGCCAGAACCAGGTCCCGTGACCACTCCCGAATCAACCATTGGCAAAAAGAATGGCATTTCCCTCTGCTCAATCCCCCTTGAGCTGGGGGTAGGTTAGCTCCCCTGAAGCAGGTGGCTGCATGGAGCAGAAATACGTTTCTGAACAAAACCAGAGCTCTGACAGGAAAGCAGAGGAAGTGGGTAGGCAGCCAACAGTGCCCACCACAACCACCAACCCTGTTTTACACCCAGCACTCATGATGGTTAGCATTACATGTCGACTTGACTGGCCCACAGCGTGCCCTGACATGGGGTCAGACATTATTCTGGTGTCTCTGTGAGGCTGTTTCTGGGTGAGATTGATGTTTGAGTTGGTAGATTAAGTCAAGCAGGATGCCCTCTCTGATGTGGGCTGTCACAGGGTTTAAATAAGCCAATACCTGTGAGGGTTTTGAACAATGCCTGGCGCACATTCAGTGCTCCATAAACGTTAGGGATCTTTCTGGAATCCCACAACATTTTGCATATCCCTCAACAAAAGTGCACTCCACACGGTAATGAGTTACTTGCTTACACGTCTTCAAAGACAGGAGCTCTATGGCGTTCCTCCTTGAGAGTTAGCACAGCAGCACTTGACAGAGTGCTCAACAACTGCTTTGTAAATTTGTAGTTGAATGATCTTCACATTTCAGGAAACTGAAATTCCAAAACAGTGAAGTGAGTTTCACAACATAAGACAGGAAGTGCTGGAATTTAGAATCTGGGTCTCTCCGCTTCTGAATTCAGTAGCTTTGCACAACACCTAGAGATTGCTTCCCGCCAGGAGAATGACTGACTTCTCAGTCTTACAAGCTCCAAAAGCATGACCTCCTGGGAACAGCGTGCATACTCCTGGCCTGCTGCTGTGCAAGCTGATAGGCTTATGTCTGACACCTGGCCGACTCAACCCTTCTTACATGGAGAGTGAGGTTCCTTTACCACCCCACGAGCCACATGACAGACTTGTTTTCACCTCTACACCTCTGCCCAACTTCCTTTACTTCTCAGTCTGTAACTGGTATTATCTACCTTTTTAGCTTGGAGTCCGAACATAGTCACTCCTTTTTTTTTTTTAATTTCAATTAATCCCTGGAGGCCCTATATACTTTTATTCAAGCCATATTTCTCTGTTATATGCTCCTAAAATCTATGTAAGAATCCCAGGGGATTTTAAAGTACAGATGAAACAATTAAAGTTCCCCTAAACCATCTAGAGTATTTGTTTACTCTGGGGTTATATCCTTATGCCGTGTCTTTACCTAAAACAGAGATTATAACTCCTGGAACTATACCAATTCAATGAGCCATACTCTCAGATCATTTTAATGATGCCAAAGTCGTAGCTGTACCTTGTGTTGAGCCAAAGTCACAAAGTCAGACTCCCTATTCCCTTATGGTAAGCTCCTATCTAGAGACCTTAGTGTGATTTTCTGCCAGTCAGTGAAGGTCCTGGCTACCCCAGGCCACCCCCATCAGATTCCCTTCAGTTCCAAACTCTGTAAAAGAAGGTTATGCTCCCATCCTTCCCCACTCAGGAGACTCCTGGGCCTCATATGCACATTAATCCAACATTCTTCAGAGTGCTGCAAACCAAGGACAGACACAGCTGCCAATATGCCACAAAAGAAAACAAGTCCCCATTACACCTTTCCTCCCAGCCAATAGGTGGCTGCTATGTTTGCCTAACTAAGAGACACCATTTGGGTGACTCTCCAGGAGCCAAGGTGACCGGTAGTGTTCATCTCAGAGGCGTGCTGGCAGCTTCCCACTCTAAGTTGTTTTTTGGCTTGTCCCCTGCCTAGTCACATATTACATATCTTGTCCTTCAAAGGCCCTGAGAAATCTAAAGTAAAGCCTCTCTTCTAAAATTGCTATTGTGTTTTATATAGTCCATCCCCTGACTTATTCATTTATCGAATAAATGTTTATTGAGCACCAACTATGAACCAGGCCCAGCCACTGGAGATGCAAAATTAAATGGGTCACAGCTTCTGCACCCAGAACGTGCCTAACAGTCGGATTTTATATTGGTCTATGGTGGTGAGCGTGACAGTTGCCAAAGCCTTGTGCCCACAGCTGTAATGCCAGAAGGCCACTCACTCCATTACAGTTAATCTGCTGGGTGATAGATAATGTTGCAGCTTCGATCAAATTGCAGCCCAGCTTCTGCCTACCCATCATCATTAATATTGCTTCCTTCTGCCTCCCAGCCTGTCAATACCTGCTGCATTTGAAAGGACTGTGAAAAATGATCTCCTACCATCCCTACAGAAATATTTATAAGTGATAAGGCTGGAAGCATCTTAGCTGAGACCTGTACATTCAGGATTGGGTTGGATTTCTGAGAAGGATATAACCTGGTGTATTCAATGAAAAACTAATTCAATTCTACAAATGTTTACTTAGCAACTGCTACATAAGGAGTCAATTACAATCATCATTTTGGGCTTTCCCTCTTTTATTGTTAGTTGGGACTATTACAAAGAGTTGTTTTGTAAATACAAATTCTGCTTTGAGTGAATGGGAAGTAAAAGAAAAAGAAATGCCTGAGAATGTAGTTGAATAAGATGCTGGACATCGATAAAACTTTCCCCAGGCTCAGGGGAGCCAGGCGGAGGAAGCACGGCAGGTTTCTGAGTGATTGTAGAATTCAGGAGAAGCATCCAATAGTGCTTAGTGGCTGCAAAAGAGCTGGACTCGATGTCCAGCCAGAAAGGACTCGTTTCACCCAAGAGCTGGCACTGAGCAAATGAGCTGGCCAAGCCGGACGATGAGTGGATTGCACTCAGCCGTGACAAGCTGGACTCTGAGACACTGGAGCGCACCTGTAAATTGCCTGTTTACATATCACATATGCACAGAAGTTCCTCACAGGGGCGTCAAATTTAGCTCTGAAAAGGTCATATGCTTCAGCTGACTCACCACACAAGTTTAAAGGAGAGAGAGGAACAAGAGGCACGTCTTAGGTCTTAGCTCCCAGGTGAGAGAAGGAAAAGGTCTCAGTTCCTTTGGGGCTGAGCAAACAGGGTAGCCTCTCATTTGAAGGTGTCCCAGGTAGTGTTATCATCCAGGAATTAATCAAGAGCTAAGATAAGAATTGTTTGTCTACTGGGGGAGTGACCACGAGGTATCTGATAAGGAGCCAGTTGGCGAGGACAAAGCAATCACACTGAGCACTTGGCAGGGTCCCGGCTGCAGCCTGGCTCTGCTCTAAGTGGTGGATCCTACGGACGCCCTCACGGTCCAGGACTGACTGGCATCGGCCAACTGAGAGTGAGACCCTGCCTGTGTGAGCTTTGAGGCAAAGCACAGTTCTGAAATCTTAGCTCATTGTCAAGGGTCCCCCACAAAGAACCCTGGAGGAAGGACTGGCCAGGACGTGTTGATCCAAGGTTATTCCTCAAGGTTCCATGGAGCCCCCACAAGAGGAAGAAGCCATTTTTTGCCCAGAGACATCATTTGAGGTTTAGGATAAGTCAGCTTTCCAAAGCCCTTAGGCAATTAAAAGAAAAATTTCTAGGGAGATGATGGGTAGATGGTTCTAAGATCAAGAGATCAGAGTATTAGGATAAGGGGAAGGGTTAAAAAGCAATGATTATGGAATATCTACTGTGTGCTGGCTGTTTTATGTGCTTTATCTCTCTTATCCTGGGAAAAAAAGACTGCTCTAAAGGAAATGTGACCTCTCTGCATTTGACAAATGAGAGAACAGACTGGGAGAGAGAGAGCTGCCCCCAGATCCTAGTAAGTGGCCGGGTCAGGGTGCAAAGCCAGCTGTCTTTTTTTTCCCCAGAGTCTGTGTTTTTCCCAATTAGACTGAAACTCTAAATCAACAACATCAACAACAAACATTAAATGTCTACTATTTAATAAGGCCAAGACCTGGGCCCCATGGGCACACACCAATATGAACAGCACACAGTCCCTGGCTCACAGGCTAATGGGAAATGCAAACCTCTAATTACAATGGTGGGGAACTAACAGCACCTAAAGCAGTCCATATCATAGCTCCTCGATCTCATCTTGCACTCCTCTTCCCAAGGTCACCAGGTCAGACTGGACTACACTTCTTGCTGGTCCACTGAGTCTGGCTCACTCCCGCCTTGCAGTCTCTGTATTTGCCCCTCCTTTTGCCCATCTGAAACTTCCCAGTACATGTCACTTTCTCAGAGTCCCTCCCCTATCTTCTTCACCCCTACACACACACACACACACACACACACACACACACACACACACACACACACCCTCACTCCCTTTGTCTGTTCCTGGTTTTAGTTTCTTCCTAACCCTCAAGTACAGGTTTTGAAGACTTGCTGCCTGCATTCCAGTCCTGGTTTCACCACTTTCAAGCTGTGTGATTTGGGGCAAATCAGTAACTCCCTCAGCTACAGTTTTCTGCCTGTCAGCAGATACAAAACTAATTGTACACAGTGCAGAGCGACAGCTACTGTTTTTATTTATTAATTTGTCTATTGTGTTTCCTCCTCACTAAAATGTAAGCTCCATGAAAGCAGGGATTTGCACTGTTCACCATGACATCCTCAGGGCACAACATGTATAGGCCACATTAAACATTTATTGAATGAATAGCTAACTTTCTATGTGCCAGGCATGGTTTATCGAACTTACGTGTCACAATAACTCTATAAAGAATGAACTATTACCATCCTCATTTTACAGATAAGATTCAGGAAGGTTAACTATGTTTCCTGAGACCAGAGAGCCAAAACACAGGGAGCCAGGATTTGGACCAAGGGGCAGCATGGTGTTATGCCACTAGCTCCTAAGCCGGGGAGGCTGCGAGAGTGCAGAGAGAGAGAGAGAGAGAGATGAGCAAAGGGCTGGGGGCGCTCAAAGAAGAAGGGGAGCTGGTTGTTCTGTGACCTTCAGTTTAGGTGTTCAGGCAAGGCTGGGTGAAAGGAGGGGGATTCTGAGAGGGTCTCTGAATGATAGGTAACATTTATAGGTGAAGATCGAAAGGAAAGCATTTCTGACGAGAGAATGAAGGAGACGGAGTACAACCCTGAAAACAAAAAGCTCTGAACTTGTTTAAGAAACAACAAGTTGTCTGACTAGGACATGACTGTGCCGGGGTGTGACATTTTGACTCATTGCCAGCCACAGTAACTGATGGAGTTAGTGCATATTTGTGAAGTGATGCCTGGAGGTGGAATTATACAGTAACAGCCTCTTCTGTGTCCAGAGGTAGCAACAGCAAGTTACCTTGGAGCAGATTTTTATATTTACAAGAAAAAATTACTTGAGGGACCATTTGTCCATGGAAAAGAAGGAACAGGGAATTTTCCTGGAATCTAGCCAAGGCTGTCCCCTTCCTTTGCCTTATATGTAGAGTCCAGAGCACTGGGGCCAGAAGAGGATGAGAAGCAGTTGGCAAAGGAGCCCTTCTGGAAGGGAAGGAAGCACAACCACACCCATCTTCCCAGAGAGGAAGGCTAGAATTCAATAGCCCTGACTATGCACCACCCCCCACCCCCTACCCCCTACCGCCCCCCGCCCCCACCCGCCCCAGGAGGAAATAATACCAATAGCCCTCAGAGGAACTTGCAACAAGGTAAAGAGAGCCCTGGGCTGGTGTCCTGGGTTTCATAAAAAGTTAAAGCAGTTGGTGGGTCACAGGATGAGGACATAAGACTCAGGGTCCCTTGGACCCCAGCCACCCTGACCAGGATAATGCTTCAGAAGCATCTGTGGAGAACTATGACCCTGGGTCCAAGAGTGCTGCCCGCTGCGATCACTCAGAGCTCTCTACACTGTGAAACCAATTTCCGTGGTCAACGGGATAAACGCTGTAAACAAAACAGTGACACTGTTAGAATAATGGAACATTCCAGTCCTCTGTCTGCCTAGATTTGGGAGTGGTATTTATAGCCACTTGTGATTTTTGGCTAATTGTAAAGAAGGTGAGCTTCAAAAGGAGGGTATCTGACTTTCTGCTGCTGAGAGCAGAGGAGCTAGAGCAACTAATTGAAAAAATATATATATTCTCACATCTGGGAATATATCCAAAGGAGCTGAAAACACTAATTCAAAAGAACATAAACATCCCTATGTTCCTTGCAGGGTTATTTACAATCGCCAAGATATGGAAGCCGCCTAAGTGTCCATCAGTAGATGAGTGGATAAAACAACTATGGGACATTTACACAATGGAATACTACTTGGCCATAAAATAGAAAAAAAATTTTACTCTTTGCAATAGCATGGATGGACCTGAAGAACATTAGGCTAAGTGAAATAAGCCCATCACAGAAAGACAGATACCATATGACTTCACTCATATGTGGGATCTAATGAGCAAACTAAACAAGCAAAACAGAGACAGACTCATAGATAGAGAATAAGCTGACAGCTACGGGGTGGGGAGATTAAGGATGGAGGGAGAGAACAAAAAGGAAAAAGGACTCATGGACATGGACAACAGTGTGGTGATTACAAGGGGAGGAGATATAAGGGGGTTAAATGGTAATGGAGAAAAATAAAAATTAAAAAAAAGAAAAATGAAATTGAGATGTGACCCTATTTATACTTCAACTTAATAATGTGGTTAAGTTCTTCCAAAAATGAGATAGACATGCCCCAGCAACATCCTACAGCAATAAAGCAGGTGACCGGTGAGGTGCAATATGATAGGGAGAGGGAGGAGCCTGAGAGAAACTGGGCTTGGCCACAAAGAGGGCATCAGGTGGGAGGGGCCCCAGGATCAGGACCAGTGTAGGGACAGCAGGAGGAATATCAAAGTGGGATGATGTCATGGAAGAGACACTTTCTCTCTGAAGACCACCTAGCCATCAGCTAGTCCCCATTTTCCAGTTCAAAGATTATAGAGATGTTTAGGACAGACTTGAATGGTCACACGGGGATTTAATTTTTCTGTAAGGCAGATTATCCTAACACAGATTGTTTAGAAAGGTTGTGAGATCACATTCCATGAAGATAAAATAACAATATTAAGACTGATTCTCAGCAGTCATCAGAAAAGTTTTGTGCAGGGCAGTGGTTGTCAGTCTTAGTCACAGAAATATTCATTAGCATAAAATTATACAGAGAATCTCAATATTTAAACTAGGGAAAGATGAGCAATTTGGAGGGAATCAGTGGCAAGATCCACTGAGCTACAAATACCAAGACGTTCAATTGTACCTCCCGTCCACTGCTATGCGGGCCCTGAAGGGCCTCATAGGACTACCCAGTGCTTTGTAACACACAGTTTAAAAGCTAGTAGTGTGGGCGATATGGTGTAGCAAAATAGTCCCTAAGTCTAAGTCCCTTCTTTCTCACAAATCTTTACTTCTAACACACGTTTTCGAAACACAGTTTTGCCTGCAACAGAGAGGGTTCCTGTCCTCAGCTGCTATGTCTGACCCAACTAGAGCAATGGGTCACAAGTCTCCTGTGCACCTCTCTCCGGCCACTTGCTGGTGTCCATATGAGCAATCCCATGATGGTTAGCTAATGCCCAGTGTTCCTAGGCTTGGCCATATCTTGGCATTGTTCCCAGTCTGAGAAACATCCTTCAGTGATGGGCAAACTGAAGCGGTGTCACTCCCACACATTTACACCTCCTGCAGCCAAGTTCATCTTGAACTACTCCCAAAGCACCGTCAGAGAGGACAGCCTCTTTAGAGTCCCGCTATGCCAAGTGCCAGAGATGCCATCACAAGGATGACTGTGGAGAGCCAGACTCTGCCCGTGGAGGAACAAGAGATGAAGGGACAGACACTAGCTTAGACCCTAGTGACAAGGCCCAGATGAATGTCCAATAACTCCACACTCACTAAAGTTCATTCACCATCGGATCTCCCAAGCCTGGCTCAGTGCTTGGGACACACAGATGCTCAGTAGATTCTTGCTAAACAAATAAAAGAATCACCAAGTCAGGAGACAAGGCTTTCTCTGGCCTGTCACTAATTAATGTGTGACTTGGGACAAGTCACGTCTCTTTGGACTTCAATTGCCCACTTAAAAAATTAGATAGTGAGATTGTATAAGTTGTTCTATGGTACTGAGAGTTCCTGAAGAAATAAAATATTGTCCACTAAAAAATGAATATTTAAATTCCTAGGAATCCATTCATTTTTGTTATTTGGGTTTTTCATAAGTTTTTTTTTTTTGAAACTTTATTTCCTGAACTATTCTTAACCTATTCCAAAGGGATGATAAAGTCAAACTAAAAAAAAGCGAAATCAATTGCCACTTAGTTCCACCTTCAGGTAAACTGCGACAGAGACTACGATGGGTCGCCACATCCTCTGCAGATCCCTCACTCTGACACTACCACCCTTGAACACACTGTTGAGTTGGGACAGAAAACACCTGGAACACAATCCAGGCACAGGCCTCCACACTAAATCTGTTTCTCATCATATCCCCCTTAGAACCTATTATGTCAACTGATCTGTTGGATTAGCCAAGCCGTGCTCATGCCTTAGCATCACAGGGCTGGTATCCAAGGCCCAGAGGGGGAGAGTGATTTGCCCAAAGCCAGAATCTAAATCCAGGTGTCCCAGTTCTCGGCCAGGGTTCATTCCACTAATGGGTACTTCATACCCTGGCCTGTACGTGAAGATCTCCCGGAGGGCTGTGTAAAGTACTGTACTTGGGCTCCACCCCCAGAGTCAGATTTAATTTGTCTGGAGCCAGGTCTGGGCATCACTCATTTTTTGAAAGATGTTTATCGAAGTCTAACATATATGCAGAAAAATGAATAAATTATAATGTATATGATAATGAATTTTCACAAACACCTGTATACATAGACCAAGAGACCAGAAAGTCTCTAGCACCCACAACCCCCCCCCAAGGAAATTGCTATCATAATCTCCAACACGTAGATTACTTTATGTAAGGGAAATATGCAGAATGGCCTCTTTGTATGCTTGACTTCTTTTGCTCAGAATTATGCTTATAAGATTTATCTATATTATTCACTATGATTACAGTTCGTTCATTCTCATTGCAGTACATTATTTCATGGTGTGAGTATAACACAGTGTGTGATCCATTCTATTGCTGATGGGTCCATTGCATCAACACATCACATCTGAGTAGTTTCCACTTTGGGGGTATTATAAACAGTGTATGTTTGTGCACATACCTTTTGATGAACATATGTGTACATTTTTTAGCATGTACTTAGGAATGGAATTGGGGTGTCATTAGATATGCCTATATTCAGTTTTGGTAGATACTGTGAAACAATGATCTAAAGTAATTGTATCAATTTGTATCCCTCACCTGAATTTTATGAGAGTTTCAGTTATTTCTACATCTTCATCATGCTTGATATCACCACTTTTATTGTGTTGTCATTCTGGTGAGTGTATTACATTGTTTTAAGTCCCCCTAGTGATTCTAATGGGCTACGAAGAATCAGAACCACTATTTTATCCCTGAACTCATGACCACTTGGGGTTTATGAAAATGATGTTCTTACTTTTATAAATCAGCGCCTCTATGATATTCTGCAAGCCATCCCAAAGTGCTAGGCCACTACACTCAAGTTTCAGAAAAACTTTTCCTAATGTATACAAAAAGTAAATTGGTGGATAAAATTTTGCTTAATTTTAGGTTCTCCAATAATTTTTTCTTATATTTTTGGCACCTTCTCCAGCCTTCCATTAGTGAATGCTAGCAGTCAACAAAATAAACAAATGGGAAGTGAAACAATAATCTCTTCCATGGAATTCTAAAATATGAAATTTGCTTCTGTAAGTTTTCTTTTGGTAACCACAAGCAGTCCTGCTAAATGTACAAGCTTCTCTGTGCTAAAGATATCCATAGGGTCCCTCACCTTCCTCTGTCAGATTTCCCTTTCCTCACAGCTAGGAAAAGGCAGCCCTATGCACCACGTGATCCTCTCCCAATTACACCTGACTGGATCCGAAGTAAGCCCCTGACTCAGTTCGGGCCAGTCAGATCCTCTCCCTCCCTTCCACAGATAAGAAATTAAGATTTCGAGGCTGATCATTTATTTGAAGCCATATAGCTCTGTGAAATTGGAACCAAAATTGACACCAAGTTATTTGAAAGTCACACAAAAGCTGGTATGACATTAGTATGAACAGAGCTTAGGAGTATACCAACAAGAGATCTTAAGAGGAAAATTAAATAGCAATTGTATGAAATAATTTCAATCTCAAAAGCCAAATTATTTTAGTTCTCTGTTACCAGGGCAGAGCTAAGGAAGATGGATATCAGCCACTCCCTATCATTGAATAAAAAAGGCATGGAGTCTGAAAGAGAGAACCAGACTCAGGAAAAAAACTCTTGGTATGTTAAGAATAGTAATCCTGAAGAAGTCCTCTTAAGTAAGGGAAAGAAATGGAAATTAGTGGTTCAGACACCACTGACAGTAATTTAACATACATTAAACATCATTGATTATGGTATTTGACATCGTTGAATATTACATACCATGATTCGGTCATTTGTGTTGTCATTATGGTCTACCTTAAGGAATGTAAGGTGATTCATTAGTTTTGATCTACAATCATTGTCATTTAATGTCATTTTTCTCATTGTTCTAAATTCTTAAAATACAAATTCTCTAGTCATGTGGCTGTTTGGTACTATACGTCCAAAGTTGGAGGTACTGGATTAACAGAGAAGTTATGACACAGTCAGCAATGGTCCATTTAACAGCTTACTGGTTTACTTTTGGTAAGTGTCTGTATCAGTCTGGATAGGCTAGGTTTTGCTACAACAAAACTCCAAACTATGAATGCCTTAAACAAGCAAAGAGATGTTTTTTTGCTCATGCTACGTTTGATGGAGGTTGGAGAAGAGCTCTGTTTTCATACCAACCCTGGGATTCTGGCAAACAGAGGCTCCATCTCAAGGTGAACTTCCATGAAGACTGCAGCCCTGGGAGGGGGAGGATGGGAATCGTATGCTGATTTAAAAAACTTTCCACTCACATTTATTTGACTAAAGCCCGTTATGTGGTCATGCCACTAGCAATGGAAAAGTGCAAGTTCATTGTGTACCTGGAAGAACCAGAATATGTGTGGCTAGTCTTAACAATGAATGCAGTGTGTGTGATCACAGTGTTATACTGTGTGCTTATAACACAGCTAGCTTTTCTGCTGGTAACATTGCTTCTTATCTGTATGATGGAATTAGTTCATGGTGTTCCACAGGTGCACTGGCACCTAAGTTCATTTGAAAACTGCTGGCCTAACCTGGGGTGGGAATACCAGTTAGATGGGAAGCTACTGGGGTCTGGCTGAAGCTCACATGTATCACACCACACAGGTACCCTTGCCCACCATGCCCTAGGCCAGTCCGCTTCCCAGTCTGCTTCCCATGGTGTAAAGGGAATATTGTAAAGCCCCAGTTTGGGTTTTAGTGAGGCTGCAACTAAAGAAATGGAGCAAAATAAAGGGGCCACTCTGAGGGAAAAGAATCAAGTCTGGTGTTTTGAGTCTTGTTGACCAACCATTGTGACACCACACCTGGGGAGGGGGGCGGGCAGGGTGAGTGGTGGGGGTGAAATTACACCACAAACAACAGTCCCTGAGAAAACCTTGGCATAGAATCTTCAGAGCTCCGGAGACCATGACTTAAAAATGTCAGGATTATGCAACCTCAGAGGTCCTTTCCTGAGGTAGCTCTAATGCCAGAACACATTACATCTAAATCCCAAATCTAGGGCACAATCCTTTTTCCCTGATCCCAAGCTTGGCCCCAGCCCCATCACTCCTCCCAGCACCAGAGTCCTCTCCTACCAGCTCCCCATGTCCTGAAAACCGAATTGCAATTCTAAAGTTTTGTCCCCGAAACTGCCAACAATGCTGGCATCTTTTGCCTCTGCATACGAGGTGGCAGGTGATGCCTAAGATTTAGAAATCCCACCAGCCCACAGCCTTCTGTTTCTGTGCCCAAGCTCCATTTCCACTTCTTTCTTCGTCAAGCACAGGCTTTTTGTCATCCAACTGTCATAAGGGTTAGGAAATCGCTGTGTAAAGAGGCTCTCGTCCCATCTGAAAACCCCTTGGTAATTCTCCAGGTAAATAATGAGGACTCTGGGGGACACTGGGAATGCCTCTGGAATGTTAAACAAAGTGGCTTTCATTCTGGCTGCCTTGCTGCTGCTGCTGCTGCTTCCGCTCAATGAAGGGGCTGATTGTGCTGTTCCTGGGTGTTTCTGGGGCATCACTTGCCAAGACAGCCCCAGGCCTTCCCTTGGCCAGTTGAGTTGGTCTCAGGTCAGGGTGTTTCTGGTGGAAGAGGAACAAGACCTTTATTTTAAGACTCTCGTAACAATTAGAAACACCCTTTTCAGTCACTGGCATTTAAAATGCTGCACTACTTGCCAATAAGCCCTCTGTTTATCTAGGTCATTTGCTTTGTCTTTCCTGAGCCATTCTGCAGCTGCTTTTTATTTACTCACAGAGTGGTTGGGACCCTAGGCATCATCTGGGAACTTGCTAAAAATGCAGAACCTCAGGTCCCTCCCCAGGCCCACTAGATCAAAACCCACATTTTAACAAGGGCCCCAGGCCATTATTCTACAAAACTGTAAAAATTTGAGTGCCTTGGTCAATGGGGAGAATCTAGCTGTTTCAGAAAAGCATGTGACAGAGAAGGCACTGGTCCAAGGTCGGGATAGCTGGCTTACTGTTCTGACTTGGCCACTAACTCACCTAGTGACCTTGGCCAAGTCACTTAACCAGTCTGGATTCTTGAATGAACTGCACTCCTGATTCTCCAAGTTCTTGCTCTGAGAACAGAAGACAGAAAGGCAAGCTCCCTCCCATGTGCTGATGACGTGGTTTTATTGCCAAGCACTTAACAGAAAATTGTCCCCGAGATATAATTACTACCAAAAAGAAGAGCTCCAGAGCAGCGACCGTGGTCGTTTTGTTTTGTTAACGGTCCTTCAGCATTTAATTATTTTATCTCATGTGAGTCTCTCTAGGGCAACTCATTTCATTCGTCTACCCGAGGGTGCCTTTGGTCACGTCTTCGCAGTGGAGCTCTCTTAGCTTCAAAATACGAATAGTCGTATCTATCCTGCCAATCACGCGGGGCTGGCATGAGGGTCTGCTGAGAAAGCACCCTGAAAGGTCTGAGGTGCTTCCACCACACTGCAAACTGATGGAGCCTTTTGGGGAAGGCATTTGATCATATGAAATTTTAAAACCTTTAAAATACACATACCCTTCCCATTGCATCAGTCGTTAGGTGTAGACCCTGGGGAAAAAATTATGGGTGAGTGAGAAGGCTGTTCATCACCATAGCGTTGTTCGTAATGGTGAAAAATTGTAAATAACCTAAATGTTCAACCACAGGGAACTGGTTAAATAATAAACCAACTGTAATAGAATAAGCAAGAATAATATAAAGAAATACATAATAAATAAATAAATAAAACATTTTCCCTGGGAAAAGAAAAAAAATAATTTTTGTTCTGGAAAATAGTTTTAACAAATATATTTTAATTCCTTTGAACAAATACACCATAGTTTGCCATGTATAATGCCCTCCCATGCATACTACACACCCATGTTTTTAGCCCAAACTTTCAGGAAAAATTCTTTCATTTTAATTTTTTAATTCAATTTTTTATTTATTTATATTTAGCAACAAAACCAATTATCATATTCCAGGGTATTATTTTACATGTGGATATCATTATTGCTTTCTAGAGTTAAACTTCTAATGCATAAACGTAAAAGAATTAAAAACACTTATATAGATACAAAATTAGTGCTACCCATGCATAATGCACATCCTTATTTTTCCCTCCAAAGTTTGGGCAAAGTGTTCTCATTATACATGGCAAAATACAGTCAGTCATTATGTAACATATAGTCATTTTTTTAATTAAGAAACCAACATTTTCAAAATAATAATAATAAACCATTAATATCGAATAGTAAGCAGTGGTTCTCCCCGTAACAGAATTCCACGAGCCAGGGAACCAAATGAAGTTGAAGGTAGGTATCAAAAGACACAGACAGCTGTGGGTGACTTCTCACTCATTAATGAAAATACACTGAAGACTAGTATAAAGTATGATTACATTCCATTCAGAAATAAAGTGTATGAATGTGCATAGGGAAAAGACTGAAAGCATGTGCATTGCAAATGCTGGTACACTCTGATTATGGGTAGTTTTATATTCCTCATTTTCCTTACCTGTATTTTCCATAGTGCAGGTACATTACAATTTTAATAAGGAAAAAGTATTTTTAAGAAAGAAAGTCATAGCATTCCTTACAAATTTGAAGCACTTTTTATCATCATTACACTCATTAGTGGAGAGAGCCCCCTCTGACTGGGGGGGCGGGAACCCAAACAACAGAGCCCCACATTGGCCCCACTGCTGTCCTCACACCCACCATGTGAACAGACTTTGTTTTTTCTGTTTTGTTTTGGGTTTGGGGTTTTTGTTTATTGTATTTGAGACTTTACATTTTTAAATGATAGCATAGTAGACTAAGAAGTACACATTTATTTATGCATATCACCAGATGAAACCCTTAAATATAGTTGGTTTATGTACTTTGCACGATACCCATGCAGCATGTGCAGGGACCACAGGGAGCTATCTCTTACATTCAGGGACTCAGGTGAGAGGGGAAACCAGGAAGGAAATCATAAATTCTTCCTGGAGGACAAAGAGAGAAACCCACAGCCCTGCAAACAGAAAGGTGGCAGAAGGGGGTGGCATGCCTCCTACAAAGCCATCAAATCCAATATATTACTCTGAAGCCAGGTCAGGAGCGGCAGCAGGCAGGCAGCATTTCTCCTACCTCCCTGGGCCCAAACAGTGAGGGCAGTTCACCTGCCAGATGGCCGTTCTAAAACCCAAAGAAAGGTGATTTCTTTTCAAGAGGGAAAAGAAATTTGATTCCATGTGTCTTCCCTCCTACTTCATCAAAAGGTAGTTTTGTCTTCTTCATTTAAAACACCTTTATCTGGAATAAAAGAGAACTAGCAATGAAGGGGAACCTGCTTTACCTTTTCTATTACTAATACTGGTGGTGATGGTGGTGGTAGTGGTGGTAGTAATGGAAGTAGTAGTGATGGTGGTAATAGTAGTGGTGTTTATAGTAGTGGTAATAGAGGTGGTAGCACTAGTAATATGTGCCAGATATTTTGCCCGTATGATTTTACTTAAACCTTCATAACACTCTATGAGATTTGTAGTATTATAAAGGAGGGAGCCAGGACTCAGAAAAAGAGAGTACTGGCCCAGAGTCACATAGTAAAGGCTGAAAGCTGGATTCCAACTAGGTTTGTGAACTCCAAAAACCCTTACTTCTATACCACACTATAAAATTAAGATGCTACTAGTCCCTGTTATATTTATCAAAAATTTGATGATTATAGGCTAATTCAGTCCTTGTTTTGCACCTATACACATCCTGGCTTACCTACAAGAGTCCAATTACACTCAACAAACTCAGGATGCTTTAAAAAAATCAATGTTTTCATATGTCAATAGTTAATGAGACTCTTAAAATATTTTTTTCTGCACTAAATAACTACTTCACTTTCCAGTAGATATTATTCTTCAGCCTGGATAATGTGTCAGCCAACATTCTCTGATTTAGCTATCACCACGTGGGAGGCTTTCCCTGATCTCTCCTCTGCTAGCTCACTATTTGCTGATGAGCACAATTTGATATAAGACTATTCCACTCTGACTCTAGCCAAGACTATTTGGTTTGAAAGGATGAAAAGAATTTTTTTCAGCTTTTACAGAGTGATTTGATATCTTCTTTTTCCCAGTAATGAAGTTGTAAGTTGAAGGACATTATGTAGCACAGATATTTCTGCAGTGGCCCAGGTATTATGAACCCTGTCCAGAGAACTTCCACCTCTGCTGAGCCAGAAAAGTGGGGATTGTCCGAGAATCAGAAAAGAGGTATCCCCCAAAGGCTAATGTTGTTATAGAGAAGCTCTAAATATCTAAAGAGATACTCATTGACTCAGCTTATTCATTCATCAAGTGCCTTCTGTGTCCCAGGCATGGTTCTTAGCACTAGTGATTCAATAGGAAACATATTAGACAGAGTCATTGCACCTACAAAGCTTGAGGAGAAGCAGAAAATGCATCAGGAGTGCTCTCAGCTGCAAGTAACTGAAAACTCAGCAAGCAGTAACTTTTTTAAAAGTAGACTTATTTTTCTTCATAGTAAAAAGTCTATGGGTAGACGATCTATAGCTGTTGTAGCAACTCAACAATGTAATTAAAATCTCTGTGGGTTTCCCTCTTTCCACTCCAAACCTTCAGCATAACACCTTTTCAATTTTATTTACCACATGTCTCGAGATGATGGCCATAGCTCTAACTATTATATCTGTGTTTAAGACAAAAAGGGAGGGTAGAGTGGTGCCAGCAATATCTGATTATTTATTTGAAATATAAAGGCTTTCTACAAAGTTCCTCAGCAGACTTTTGCTTAGATTACATTGGTCAGAATGGCTATGTGAACCATTCCTCCCTGTAAGGGACATTGGAAATGTATCTGGTGAATGCCAGTGAATGACTTAGACTAATCATGATTCAACTTCTGCAGCTAGGCCATCGCCATGCTAAACAAAACCAGGGTAATCAAAAGAGCTAAACAAAATCATGGTATGTGGGAAGAAGGAAAGGAAGGCAGGTAGCTGACTAAAACTGTCTGTCATGATGAGTAAGATTCAAAGCAGCGTGAAAAGACCCTGTTGGAGTTTAATGCCCAATGCTGTGAACACTTGACCATCCAGTTGCACATCTGACTGAAAACGAACCCTGGGGTCCAAGGTGCACCTCACTCGTGGGAGCACAGTACCAGGGGCTGGGCAGCAAGAGCTGCTCTGTGGTCAGTGACGGACAATATTGTATATTAGTGTTCTTGGGCGAACAACTGTTAACATGTGTCCTGGGCTTATATCCTGCCTGATCACCTGGAATCTACAGGTTTCTTTGCTCCCTGCCACCATTTCTAGTTCCTTGGAATTTAATACTTAGAAGCTTTCTTTGGACTATGGATCTCTAAGAAATGCCATTTTCTTTACTTAGTCCATTGCTCTCTGCAAAGAGAGAAAAATATAGCTATGTGATCACCAAATGGGGGAGTGGTTAAAGGAACTATGGTATATCTTTACAATGAAATGTCATTTGACAGAGAGAATGATATAATTCTATTTGTGCTGATATGGAAATGTCTCCAGGGGGTTTTGTTAAACAAAGAAAAAGCAGATTGCAAGATAACACATAGAGCAAAATGCCACGTCTAGAATAAACTCTGTGGTGCTTGTAAAACATGTCCATAAACTCTGTGATACAATCCCTTCGACCCCACCCCCCTGGAGTGTGGGTTAGATTTAGTGACTCATTCCTACTGAACAGAATAAAGCAGAAGTAGTGGTGTCAACATCAGAGACCAAGTCATGAAGGGTGGCCTCCTCCTCACTCACTCTCTCTTAGCTTGCTCACTCTGGGGGATGTTAGTTCCCATGTCATAAGGACACTTAAGCAGCCTATGGAGGTACCCATGTGACAAGAAACTGAAGCCCCCCGACAACAGCCATATAAGTGAGCTGTCTTGGAAGAAGTTTCCACATATTCAGTCAAGCCTTAAGATGATTGCAGTGCCTGCCAACATCCACACATACCATAGACCCTGAGTTATAACCACCCAACTAATGCTCCTGAATTCTTGACCCACAGGAGCTGTGAGATCATAAATGTTTGCCATTGAAAGTTGCTAAGTTTTGGTATAATTTGAGATGCAATAATGTATAACTAATATGACCTCTTTATTTGCATATGTAATAAAACTCAAACTCTTACTCTGTGTTAGTCGCACTGTTTTAAAAATACCAAAATTTAATCCTCACAACAATCTTGAAAACTAGAGACCAATATTATCCTTATTTGACAGAGAAAGAAACTAAGGCACTGAGAAGCAAGGTAATTAGTCCAAAAAGGTAAAGTTAAGGCAACTTAGAGTGATTACTTGCAATCTTTTATACTATATTAAACTATACTATACTCTCCTATACTCTACTCTTATATTATGTAAGTCTTCACAATGTTGTCAGTAGTTTCTTGGAACTGTGACTTTAAGGGAAATGACATAATAAAACCAATTTTATCATAGGCTAATTGATATAAACAAGAGTTAATTTTCTATAGCATATGTCTGGTCACAAAACACATCACCAAACTTCTAAATAAAGATCCAATACATTCTAATATTAAACATTGAAATAAGTGTGAGCTATACATACATTTAAGAGACATTAGTACAAACAAGATCATTATTTTCCAATCTGTTTATTCCAGTTCAGGGTCCCAGTGGCCAGAGCCTGTGTGGGCAGCCCAAAGTGCAAGGTGGGACCCACCCTGGACAAAATGCCCTTCTTCACAAGGCCACTCACACACATACCACACTCACTCAGACTGGGACAATGGACACACGCCGATTCATCTCACATGCACATCCCTGGGATGTGGGAGGGGACAGGAGTCCCAAAGAAAACCCACACAGACATGGGAGAAAGTGCAAACGCCACCCAGACCATGGCCTTGGCCACCATTTTTTTCTCATCGATGTTATGATGAAATGATGTTTGAAAACCTGCTCAATCTGCTGTGCTGTGCTGTGCTAGATTGTGTGTGGCAGGTATTGTGCTGTATTGTGTGCTGTATACATACAAAAAGTGTGGAAGATATGTATCAAATTGTGGATCACAGTTACTTCTGGGCACAGAGGTACAATTAGAGAGAGATAAGGGAAAATGGAATTTTTCTTTTTTCTCAACCTACTTCTGTATTTTTGAAGGTTTTTACTACAAAAATTATTAATGTAATACCTGTGAAATTAAAATTTTTAACTGAGCTGGCTAAAGGACACATGCTATTTGAAGAAATGAAGTATTAGGGAAGAAATGGGCACATCTGACCACATACAAGTCATCAGCTGTTGACTTGCTTAGGAGTGAATTAGATTGGCGCCTTCTGCAGACTGGCACATGCCGAGGAAGCGCTCTCAGCCCCACCTCCCCTTCAGCCCCTCCAGCCCAGAGCTTCCTCCTTTTCCCATAGTCCAGGAGGCAGGTAGAAGGTGCACCCACCCTGACACAAGGAATTCTCTTACAACAAGCCCAGGAGTCCTGCCACCTCCTCCACAGCTTCCCACCTGCTTTTTAGTATATGATACATGGTATCCTGTCTGGAGACCACAAGGAGGGTAGGTGCCAGGACACGGGGAATCAACTTTTAGTCTGGGCCTTAGCCTGGTTCAGGAACAGACTCTAAGAGCACAGTGGTTGGGGCTTCTCCCCTTGTGACTGGGAAGAATCATGAGTACTCCCGACCCTGTCCTTGTCACTGTGAGGAAGATATATTTAGTATCTGGCCTGTGACAGAGCTGTCACTGGAATTCACTGTCTTGGCAACTCCACGGCACAGATCACAACCTAATCCTGTCTATATTTACAAGTTCAGTTTGTGGAGTGATGATAAGAGTTATCTTTCTTATGCAAGACGGTATCAGATGGGCCTACCCCAGTGGCCTGTTGCGTTCTGGGCACAAGGTGATGTGTGGCCTTGAGCTTCTGATATGTGAGCAATCACACCACTGCTCACTCCACTCCCAGGTGACTTCAGTGTGGTAGGAGGTTCACTCAGCTTGTAGGAACAGGACTGTCACGTGTGAGTGCCATGCGTATTATGAAAAAGTCCAAGCAGGTTTTTTCTTCACCCCTAAAAGAAAAGAAATCAGGGTTCAGACAACAAATTTTTGCCCCAAGAGTCTCCATTTCTTGAGCAACAACCACAATGATGTTATTAATCGATCCCAGTAATCTTTCCCACTGAGCCCTCAGAATTATCCATAGGAGACCATCTCCAGAAGCCTCTACCAACCACTACCAGTTGCTTGCTCAGATGAAAATTATGAGTGATCCTTGGGCAGGAGGGACTAAGAAAGACACTAGTGGAGACCATTAGGTAAGAGAATGAGATGGCGCCAGTTTCAGAGGCTGGTGGTGAGGCGAGAACACCTGGGTGCATCACAGTGGCAAGGAGGAATCAGTGGGGGCTGAGGGCTGAGATACGGACATGAACATGAGTTGGTAGAGACAATGGATTCAAGACAGAATTAGAAGGACTGCTTTTTTTTTTTTTTTATCATATGACCCTGGGCAAATCTCTCTGGTACTCTGGACCTCAAATGCCCTACCTGCAAAGTGAGTGAACTGGACCGGAAGCCTTTATAATGACTTCTAGCTCTGACATCCCATAATACATATTATTTACCATAGCACGGAATTCAGTGACAGCCAACTGTAGTGCCCTTAACTTTCTCTTCAGGGTCATGTGGAAAAGACTGCTAGCCATTTCCCAATATCTTTCTCCCCTTTTTCATTAGTAAAAGAACTTCAGTTTTTTAGCCAAGCAATACCATCAAACTAAGAGACTGAATTTTCAGGTTCCCAGAAACATAACTATGTTTTACCCACTGAGATATAAGTGGAAGCATCATGTGGAACTTTGAAAAACTCTCCTTTAAAAGGAAGGGGCTGATAGGATGAATAACACACTCTCTGCCTTTGAGTTGCTTAAACTCCACTTTGAAAGAGAAATAAAACACTGGAACAATGAACATACACATGATGAAGACATACATGACTTTGTCTTTCAGCAGTTGTTCTAGATGTTTCATTCAGTCTCCTGGGAGAAAGCAACTGGAAAATCTCTTTTTTTAATGTTCAGTTACAGCTGTCCCCACTCCCTCTCCGCCATTGCTCTCCCCTGCCCTGTCCAACCCCCTCATTCAACAGATATTTTGTCCCCATTGTATTCCAGATTCTGTCAAATTAATCAGAAACAAAATTTGACCTCAAAGTGCTCCCAACCCAACATACACACAATATTGATCTAATATTTAAAAACAACATTTAATAGTAAAATATAAATTTTTTTAGCTTCTATTGAATAATGCAGGAGTTAGTGACATGGAACTTGTATTCCTACCCAGCAACAATTTGCTGGAGCTGAATAACAATGCCTCCTTTCAAGGGGGTTGTGTTCTTCAGCTTATGACAATCGTCATTTTTCTTATACCAAACTTGAAGCTAGAATGCAAAGGATGTCATATGTTCTTATCATCAGAAACAAACATTTATGAAGCACTGATACATCAGAATAGTAAATTTGAAATATAGTAGGCTCTACAACCTACTTTAGTGCCTATGTTGGTATTTGAGAAAAGAGAGAAAGGAAAGAGAGAAAAGATGAGAAGGGGCAGTACAAAGAACAGTAAAATCCTATTTCATCCTACTTTTGTATTTGGCTGTCAGGACGTAGCTTTGATGATGGATCTCTCCCATCAATCTTGGACATGAAGGTGAAAGCCACACCCTAGAAACAATGAATCAGAGATGTGGTCTCAGGAGTCTGAGTCCCTGATGACTTCTTGGAACTGCCACAACCAGTATTATGTGAAAGAATAAAACCCTGGAGGTGAAAACTATTATTTTGCATTTCCTGTCTCATGAAGCCAACCCTGATCGTACTGATTCCAAGGTTCAAGTTGAAATAAAGCCCCAGTTTTATGCAGGAGCATAAGCTAGCTGCTATTCAGTAGACAATCCAAAACACTTGTTTATACCCTCATTATGTGGAGTGATCCCAAACATTGAACTGGAAATCTGATCCTACCTGGTCATGTGTATCAATAAGGATGCTTTGGGTGACAGATAACAGAAAATCCAAGTAAACAATAAAGACACTATGTTATCTCAATTGTCAAGAAATCCAGAGGTAGAGACATGTCCAGGTTGGTGAATCCAGTGCCTCAGAGGCACCACCATGAGCTCAGGCCCTTCACGTCATTCCACTTTGCCATCCATAGTGTGTCATTGGTCCTCCACATAACCCCTCTTGATTGTAACAACTCCAATAAACTCCAAAGTCATCAAGACTAAGACTGTAGCCTTTACTATCATTACTCAGAGATGGAGGAAAACTTTTCCAAAAGCTTCTGTGAACAGGCTTCCCTTTGTGTTTCTTCGGTTAGAGTTGTATCACATTGTCACATACTCATCCCCAAACCAGTCACTGACAAAGAAGGTAGAATTATTATGATTGGCTTAAACTAATCAAGATTCATTCTCTGGGGACAGAAAATGGTAGGTTATATCTTCCCGGAAACCATCACTGCTCAATATCCAGTAAAATTGAGGTCCTGCTAGGAAGGAACAAGGAGCAGGAAATTGATGTTGGTAAGCAATGAATAATTCCACCAAATCATATAACCTTGGGTCATTCATTTTTCTTCTCTGTGACTGAATTTCCTTCTCTGTAAAATGGGAAGCATGGACTAGAAAACCTCTAGGGTCCTCCAAGTTATCTTCCCAATTGACTATGAGCACCCAGGGCTGGTGGCAGAAGAGGCTGCCATTTAGGGATCACAGCACTATTGATAATAGCTGAAGAAGGTCTAGAAAGAAGGTGATAAGACTACTAGTCAAACCATTGGCCTTTCCAAGGGGATGCTGATGCCCATCACTGATTCCAATTCATTTATTTGCCAGAATGTATAGAAATAGACCTCCTATACATTCTGAACTCTTCAATTGGCCCCTGCTCTGCTCTCCTTAGGGGATGAAGTGAGAAAGGATTTGGGGGTAAAGGGCAGGGGATGGATGGAGGAAGAGCTGTAAAATCTAGGTTCCAGATTTTCCTCTGCCAGTAACTTAAATTTTATTTCACAACTCATCCTTCCCAGGAAGCTTATGAGAATTCCTCCAGCTTTCCTGGAGTCTGTGTACCCATGTAGTCTGACAGAAGAATGGGAAGTCACAAAGCAAATAGGATGCATCTTTCTGAAGCATCAGTTAACATGAAGATTAGGGGAGATGGTAAGGTAAGTTATTAAACTGGTCAATGGTTTGAAACACTAATTTAGGTTGAATTAACCATGGGCATATTAGAAAGCAAAGATAGTATGGATTTTTTTTAAGAAATTAAGATTTTTAAGAAATGTCAAGTTTCCAGCCATGGCCCACAAATCACTTAGAGAGTGACAAACATTCATTTTCTTCAATCACTTCTGAGAACTCATTCATTCAGACCCCTGGGTCTGCCACTTACGTGCTCGATAGCTCAGTGCAGTTGGGCAAAGTATGTAACATCTAGAAGGCTGTTTTCTTTTCTGTTGAAAGAAATCCCACTGTTAAATGTTAGTGTTAACTTTACTTACTTCACTAGATGAGTGTAAGGACCAGAAGTGATAGTGCCTGGAAATGTTTAGCATGAAGCCTCGATAAATATTGGTTTTTATCAAGTAATATGTGCTTACTAGTAAAAAAGAATAACAAACAACTAATATGTGCTAAGCACCTCCTGTGTGACAGGCATTAGGGAAATAAAGGTAAGAAGGGAGTATCTTGCAATCAAGTGCCTGCTTTGTGCCAGGTGGTGGGCAAGGAGAACTGAGCCAGATGCTTTCACATACACTTTTTCATTTCATCCGGGACAAGTAAATGCAATCCTGTCTTTCAGGTACAAGGTAGCGGTCTGAGAGCACAGAATGTCTGGTGGTTGGAACTCCACTTCATTGGATGAGCAGCGATTTGTGCTGCTCTGAGTGTCTCCTCTCAAAACCCACTTCCTTTCATTTATAACTAGGCACCCCGTGAATTCCTGGTACATGTGTGTGAGAGTCAGTTACGAAAAGCAAGGGACCAGAGACAAAGTGGGCAACTGCCAGTCACAGAAACCCTGCCACCACCTATTCACTGTAGCCGTCTCTTCCAGCCTCCTACGTCACTGGATCATTTGTGCACTTTGTGTCACTTCTGCACTCAGACCTTGTGCCACAGCTGGAATTCTGGCTGTCCTTGACCAGTTGAGTAACCTTGGGCAAGCCATTTGTCCTCTCCAAGTTTTACATTTTTTCATTCATCAAATAGAAATAAAAATAGTTCCTTCCTTGTGGGATTGAGTGGTTGTTTCCTTACGTGTTAAGCAGGACAAACTAAGTTCCAACCCTTATGCAACTGAACAAGGTAATATACCTAAACTCTTAATACATTGTTTGGGATGTAGAGAGTATAACATAAAATAAATAGTGGCTGTTATATAATTATGATTAGGTTCTTACCGTTCTACCTAAGCTTTTACCAGGGCGAGCACACTGGCTCATTTTGCTCCTTGGTATGAGTCACCTCCTGTCATCTCCGTGGGGATAAATATGAGAAACCAGTGGGAGTCAGTGAAACACAGAAGCAAGCGCATCCTCATCTAGAATAATCCATCTTTAGGGATGATCACAGAACTACCCCTGACTGCGCTGGACCCTTCACATGTCTCCTCAGAGTTAGTCCTCACATTGCTCTGTAAGTAGGATGTCCAGTCCACTACCCCATGGTGACTCTTCGTCAGCCACTTCTCCTTCCTACAGAATCTGAAGGGGGAAATGTCTCCTCTTGCATGAAGAGCTCTGACCCCAGTATTCTGTTTCCCTGGCTAGCTGAGACCAACTGGATGACATCATTTTTTATAATCATTCCTTACCCACGTGTCGGCCCATTTAAAATTTTTCAGTGTTTATATGTGCATCTGCATGTTTCCCATTTTCAGCCCAAGTAAACAAACTGTCCTTTAGCTTATTAGGGTGCACATTGGATATTTTTGGTGCTGTAATGCTTCAGAACAGGAAATAGTCCTTCCTCCTAAACAGAAGGGCAGACCATTATCATATGCTGGTCCCAGAGACACCTGAGAATTGAGGAAGAGGCTACTAGGGAAAGAGCTCTTGGCAACAGGATATCTGACATGAGCGAATTGACATCGGGCATCTTAACCCTCTGGGCCTGTTTTCTCTTCAGCAAAATGAGGACATTGGACCCCATGATCATCAGTTTGCTTGGTTTACCTGTTAAACAAGTAATTACTAAGCTCCTGCTGTATGCCAGGCACTGGGGATGCCATGATGACCGAGACAGGTTCTGCTCTCATGGTGCTTATATTCTAGTCACAAAGACAATAAACAGAGAGCTAACTTCAGACAGTGAGGAGTACCAAGGACAAGGTGAAGAATGATGATGAGCTAGACAAGTGCCTTGGGTGGGGCCGGTGGAGCCACTTTCAACAGGATGGCCAGACGAGGCCTCTAAGGAAGCCACACTCAGGCTGTGAATTAAATGAGGAGAAGCAGCCAGCCGTGAGGAAGAGGATGCCAGGCAGACGGAATAGTTGTAAAAGTTGTAGAATTTTTCTTGGGGAAGAATATGGGTCTGCCCCAGATGAGGAAATGCTGTTTTTACATATGCAGTGATGACATAGGCCCCAGCCCCTGAGAGGAGGCATGTCCTGACAACTCCCTGTGTAGGCCTTGGAGAGAACTACTGCCCGTGAGGCTCAGCCATGAAGTCTGAATCACTGCTGAGAGCCAAGTGGCTGGAAGCAACAGAGATTAATGCATGCTGACCTTTCTGAGCAGCAATGACAATGATAAATGAAGGAGGGTTTGGATGCTGGCCCTTGACTATAAGAGGAAACAGGCAGATTGGAAACTGAGGTTGATGTTCTGAAGCTTAAGTTTCACCAGCTATGCAGTTTCTAAAGCCGTTTGCTGCCCCAGAGCATGTCAGGCATTTGGACTGGCCTTCTGGACTTTCGGACTAAGCTATCAGCCCAAAGCCCTGAGCCGGGAACACATACAGGCAACCTCACCAAGCGCTTGGCCTCTGCTGGGGGATGGGCCAGCCTGGTGGGCATATGGGTGCCTGGGGCAAGGCCATGCTGGGAGTAACAAACACCTGACCAGCGGTCCCAGCAGCACCCACAGGAGTCAGAAAACCTCTCCAGCCATCCTAATTGAATCTACTGGGACCAAGCATGGGGTGGGCTCCTCGCATACAGGATCTCATTTAACCCTCATGGCCCCTTAGGGAAACTCCTGCCATTACCCCTATACACAGATAAGTCTGCAAGAGATTTTGCCACTCACCCAAGGTCACGCAATGGCACAAGTGGAATTCTAACTTGGGTCAGGCTAATTTCAGGTTGCTGGTTCCATGCTCTTCAGCAATGCATCAATTACATGGGAATTATAATTATATGTGTCCTAGCCTCATCACATAGCTGTTATGAGACTCAGCCTAGGTGAGGAAGTGTTTTGTAAACACTGATAAGCTATTCCGGGGTCTTCTGGTTCCAGCATAGTTCCTAACAGCGTTGTTGTCTGCACGGTTTCCTGCCCACCCTCCCACCACACACCTCCTTCCCACCCTCCACTCCTGTACGGAACACCCACCTGCATGATTGCTGCAGCTACCCTTGAACTTGTTGCCCATGCTGCCCCTAGGGTGATGGTACGTGCCTGCCTTCCTCCAGAGCTGCAGTGGCCCTGCCCCAGCCTTGCTGGGACGTCCTGGCGTTGGGCCAGCGGGATGCGGTGGGTGTATGGAAAATCTGAGGAGATGTCTGTCTTTCTTGGGAAGAAAGCCAAACTGCAGTTCGCTGGAATTCTATAAATTATGCACCCAGAGAGGATTCAGTTTAGAAAGAAAAGGGGGAGAAAATCCCTTACTATTTGCTTAGGGAGCTGGGTTGGTTGAGCTAGGGCCAAACCCTACATATTTGGCCTAGCTTACTGTGTTGCAAAATAGGCTCATGTTCCAGGAGGTGACTGGAAAGGCCAAAGAACAACCTCCATTTCTCTGCAGAACTTTCTTCAGCCTACTTGCCATGCCCTTGACCAGCCTGGGCATATAGCTTGGATTTTTGGGCAGTGAAGGCTGGGGTGTTCAGAAAGTAGGTGAGCCACCATGATCTCTCTCTGCACACAACTATCTTACTCGCTACCCCTTCGATTCCCTGAAGCCCAATGGTCAATTAAGAAAGATGACCACAGGACACTGCCTCCAGGAAGCCTTCCTTGGGCCCTGAGGCTGGTTAAGTGTTCTTTCCTAAGGGCTCCCACAGCACCTAGTACTTATTCCACTGTATTACTGGCCTGGCCACCAGCTAGTTTTCCACAGACTCCTTGAGGACAAAGGCCTTGTGAGTTTTGCTCACTGTGGTATCCCCAGCATGGTAGTTCAGTGAAGAAAAGAATAAAGACTACCTCTAACCTCCTAGAGTTCTGGGGCTTTTTAGCTCCAAGAATTCCTGGCAGCTGAAGACAAGCATCCTGGGTGTTGTGTTGTGGTTTGCTCTATATGTTTTTCTAGCCTCATCTCCCACTCTTCTCAGTCTTCCACTAAATGCTTCCTCAAGTGTGAACTGCTTGCAGTGACTCACTAATCTGTTTCTGCTCCCTGCCTTTGTTTACCCTGACTGCTCCGCACCCCATCCGTTCACCCTCACTGCCACTCAGCCTTGAAGAATCAGTCCCAACCTCCATTCATGCAGGAAGTCTATCCAAACCCTCTCCACCCTCCCCAGACTCCCTTCCCTCACTGGTTAGAAACCCCTATCTCAGATCCCATAAAACACTTGACCATGCTCGTCGTCGCGGGCTTACGGGCCTCCAAGGATTTGTTTATATAACTGTCCCCACCCCACCCTGAGCCTCCGACTACTTGGAAACAGAGAGCCTGTCCTAATTACCTCTGTGTTCTAGCACCGTGCACAGTGCCTGATAGTAGCAGCTGTTCAGTGCATGCTTGTTGAATTAATTAATTAACTAACATATGCAGAAGATAATAATAGCATGCCATGTCATGGGGCAGAGCGTGATTAGGATCCCAGCAAATGCGGTGAGCTCAGAGGAGGAAGCAAGTGCTGTGGGCTGGAGCAGAGGGGATACTGTAGAAAGAGAAACTGACCGGAGGTAAAGCACAAAGGGCAGGGTGGAGAATGGCCAGGGGTCTGCACGGGGACGTGAGAAAACGTCTGGGCTTTGAAAAAAGTAAATCAGATCATGGCCTACTGCTACTTAAAACAGCAGTGGCTTCTCCTGGTATGTAAGGGAAAATCCAAATGCCTTATCAAAGCCTAAGAGGCCCCACGGATCTAATTCAGCCCTACATCATTGCAAAGAGAAACTGAGTCCCAGAGTGACATTTACAGGGATGCCATGACCACAGTGCTTTTATTTAAAATACGGTGTATTGTTTTAGAGAAAAAAAGTTTAGCAAAGCATGTATAATAGTTTTACTAAAAATATATTAGCCTTCAGTTTGAAATCCCTGGTACAATTTCCCAGAGCTCTTTCTTATGTGAATCAAGTATTGAACCTGTCTTTATGTAACACGGTAGAGATTTTTGTTTTTTCCATCATGACCCACTTGAAAAGTGTCCCATTTAATGCCGTAGGAACCTATTCTGGAGTTGTTTATCTTTTAAATTGCTATGGAACCTTAATGTTACAGCTTTCAAACCAGGCCCCCTGAGAACCAGGGGAAAAGAAGAAGTATGTGTTTCTTCCATCACTAGCTGCTGAGGCCCTCCTCAGGCCAGCACTGGGCCGGGCGTGACTGTGGCGTGTGTCCACCACGGAGAACTTGTGATCCGAAAGGAGCGAGGTGTGGACTCAGTGCCAGGCCATGAGAGTTGAGCTGGGCACCGGACCGACCCCCTTACATCCTTCGCTTCTCATTCTCCCGATAATCGGAAGGGGCAGATATTATTACTCTCACACTGTAAGTGAGAAACTGCAGTGTGCATGTCAGAGTGGGACCCTCGGCCCAGGTTTACGCCTCACCTCAGTCCAAAGCCGAACAGGACTAGCCCCGCAATGGGGGAGGGGAAGTGGCTTCCACCGTTCTGAATACACAAGCTGCCAGACAATGCACCGGCCCAGCCCTTTAGGGAAAAGGGCTTACGGTCGTTGATCGCCTATGTGTGCAACACACTTTTGGGTAACTATTTCTTACAAGAACCTCCAAGGAAGGTAATGCAATGCCACAGCTACAACATAGGTGAGCAATTCCGTTTCGCAGTGGCTCTGAAGAGATGCTGAGTCACACAGACACAGAGCCGGTTATCTAACTCTATCAGTCTTGATGCAAAGTCTTTCTCCCCCACTGGGCCCAGGTGAGAAGAAGCAATGGGCATCAGACCATTTGGTTAATCACTTATGACTCCGGGAAGATCAGCAGAGAAGGGCTCATCTAGAGGCAGGAACGTGGAGGAAATACAGGAAAGAGTTTCAGCCTCTAAGCAGGTGGGTGAGAATGGGCCCGGGAGATGGACGGACAGATCTGCTCCATCACTGCAGCGCTGGGCCCCTCCATTTATCATCACCAGGCCAGAAACGGCCTGGCCCCCAGCAAGGCCTGGGCCAAAGTCAGGTGACCCAAAGGCATAATTAATCACCAAACCCAATTTAGATTGAGTGAAAGGTATATAGTTAAATTTAGGAATCAAAAACAGCAAGAGCCATCAAGGCACAATCCCAGAGGACAGTCTACAAAGTGCCAGCAGGAAGGTCAGAGAGACCGGGAAGCAGACTGACAGCGAGGCTTGTCGGGCACACCGGGGCCTGGCACGGAGCCAGCAGGTATTTTCATAGCACACTGGAGTTCTTTCGTACCCCAAGCCAACTAAATGCTCCAGGGAGAGCGGAGATGGTGACAGAGAGGGAAGGAGAGGGAGGAGGAGAGAAAGCAACCAAAGCGGTGCCTTTGACCCCCCTGTCATTGCGCTCCATGAGCAGCCCCCCCCCCAGGGAATACGAGGTGGAGACCAGCTGTCCCTCAGACCTCTCATCGAGCGCATCAGATGACAGTCAAGGTGATTGCTGAGTTCAAAGCTAAGTATTTTTATACCTAAATGTAAACTAACCAATTCACCTGATGTTTGTCCAAAGAAAGAATAGAATGCCCAAATACTTGAAAATAAGGCCTCTGTGATGGACTAAGTGAAAGCTCTGCAAAGGTTACTTTCCTGATCCCCAGCTCGATGGGCCCCGGCCATCGAAGGGTGCCTGATGTGGTGAGGCACCTCCTGGAGGCTCGGGGCCCAGAGCCTGAAATCTGACACAAATTGATATTTGGCTCATGGAAAGTGGTTTTGTTTTTAAAATAGATAGCTAAATACCTTACCACCAGCAATTCTGGTGTGGCAGGGTGGCCCCACTGGGAAATGCATGACGGAGGCTCTTCAAGGAAGAAAAGCAGTTTTTCCCTATTGCTCCCCTGCACCCAGCCACCGACCCATATCCCTCTTCTCCAGGAGATGGGATGTTCTCATGCACCAAGGGGGCATTTAGGGCCCTTTGTCTTCTAAAGCCCAGCTCTGATAAGATAAAGATGAAGCTGATACAAGATGTTGGCAGACTCTTCCTTTATTTTTATTTTTTTTTAATTTTAATAAGAGTTCATTTGAGCCTAACCGACATCACATGTCAGGGAGCAAGCACTCAAATGTTCATGGCAGACACTTAAAGGGAAGGCAAGTAGGGTTCCTGGATGGAGAGAATAATGGGTGTGGGGGTGGGGGTGGGGGTGGGGTATCTGAGAGGCAGGGACGTGTACCCTGCCCCTTGTAGTGTCCCTGAGAGGCTTGACCTCAGATGGGAAGTGATCACCAGATGCCTCTGGAGGCTAGCCTTGAGTTCCAGCCAAGGCTGTGGTCAGAAGGCTTAAGGTTTGCAGGGAAAGCGAGGCCAGGACAGTTGGAAGTCCCTTCCAAGAAGCAGTCTTGGGCAGATGGCAGAAGGTCACAGAACCAGACACCAGCCCAGGGAAGCAAAAGGGTGATCCAGCAATGGAGCTGCCAGGAGTCACAGACCAGTGACCTACGGCTCTCCCTCCTTTTCCCAGAACCAGGAGCCTTGTACCATCCAGTAGAAGGGACAGCAGTAGCCCCACTAATGACTGATACTGACTTTCTCCTCTACCTGAGGAGTGGGGAAAAGGTGCTCAAGCTGCTTTACTTTTACTTAGAATAATGAATGAATGTACTGCTTCTTTTTTTATATATTTATTTTTAGAGAGAGGGGAAGGGAGGAAGAAAGAGAGTTAGAGAAACATCAGTGTGTGGTTGCTTCTCATGTGGCCCCCATTGGGGGCCTGGCCCGCAACCCAGGCATATGCCCTGTCTGGGAATCGAGCTGGTGACCCTTTGGTTCGCAGTCCACACTCAATCCACTGAGCCACACCAGCCAGGGCTGAATGTATTGTTTCTTAAGCCTGAGTTCTGCTCCATAATGTCTTCCTGAATATAATTATTACTGTGATAATAATCATAATACCTAATACTAGGGTAGAGGGTTTCTTCATTTACACTTTCACATGCTAAAGTTCCTGAGGTCTGGATATTGTTATCCTTTGGGGTATGAACTATAGAAAGGACTCTCGGCCTTTGATTTCATCCTCGGTAGTGGAGACCTCTTCCATAATACCCTCCGGCACTCCATTGGCAATCGTCGTTACCCATTTCAATCCCAGAAAACTGAGTTTCTTCAAACAGCGTCCCTGGCGCTCCCTCTCTACCAAGGGCCACTAGCCGACCCGCACGTGTGGCCAGTGTGATGACGAACATGACTGACACATACTAAAAGCTCAGGAAATGCTTGTTTAAAAAAATAACTAAGGAATAATTATTCGATTAATTTGATTAAGCCAGTTTTTCAGTTAATAAACTTTATTTTAGAGCAGTTTTAGATTTGTAGAAAAACTCAACAGAGCCTTGGCTGGTGTGGCTCGATGGATTGAGTGCTGGACTGAAAACCAAATGGTCACCAGTTTGATTCCCAGTCAGGGCACATGCCTGGGTTGCAGGCCAGGTCCCAGTAGGGGGCGTGTAAGAAGCAACTACACACTGATATTTCTCTCCCTCTCTTTCCCCCTTCCTTCCTCCCTCCCTTCCCCTCTTTCTAAAAATAAATAAATAAATAAATAAATAAATAAATAAATAAATAAATAAATACAATCTGTTGGGTTTTTTTTTTTTAAGAAAAACTGAACCGAAAGTACAGAGGTCACATACACTCCCACACCTCCCCAGCCATAGACACAGTTTCCCCATTATTACCATCTTGCATTGGTGTGGTACATTTTTAACCATTGGCCACACCATATCGATGCATGATTATTAGTTAAAATTCATTGTTTACAATAGGTTCACCCTTTGTGTTATACAGTACTACAGGTTTTGGCAAATGTATAATGTAATGTGTCCACTATTGCAGTATGACATGGAATAGTTTCACCGCGCCAGAAATTCCCCTTGCTTTCCCTTTTCATCCCTCCCTCCCCCTAACTCCTGGCTGCCACTGGTTTTTGTTTTTAACCATCTTTATAATGTTGCCTTTTCCACAATGTCAGCTAGTTGATATTATACAAATGTAACCTTTTCATACCAGCTTTTTTTGACTTACCAGTATACAGATAAGTTTCCTCCATATCTTTCTGTGGCTTGATACTGCATTTCTTTTTAACCCTGAACAATTTCTAATTGTATGGAGGCACCGAAGTTTGTTTATCTATTGAAGGATGTCTTGGTTGATACCAATTTTTGTCAATAGTTAACAAAGCTACTGTAAACATTTGTGTGCACGTTTTTGTATGAACATAAGTTTTCAACTCATTTAAGTAAATACCTAGGAGCGTGATTGTTGGATTTTATGCCAAAGCTATGTTTAGCTTTGGTAAGCCTGTTTTTTAAGAAAGCCAACTATTATCCTATAAGACAAGAGAGCTATAAGTGAGCTTCACGAAGAGTGGCACTCTAAAAGAGGCCCTGCTTTCATCTGCAGTAAACAAAATGTTTAGCTTCAGAGTGTATACCTGAGGCCTGGCATCCTTGGATTTAGTGCATAATAGTCTATGTAACTGCCCCCACGTTTTCACTTCGGTCTTTTCAATTCGGCTGCCAAACAGACTGGTCTGAATATATGTTAGTGGGAAAGACAATGAATAAATATTCCACTGAAGCTTGTTCAGGTGAAAATATTGGATAGGAAAAGATCACAAATAAGCAGACAAGAAAATAAATGAGATTTCTCATTAACTTTTATGGTGAGTTGGCATGTGCAGCTGAACTAGGATTGTGGGGAAGGTAGCACAGGAAGGGCAGGTAACTCAGAGACAATTTGGGTACAAGGAGATGCTACCAGGCCCTATCCCTATAGCAGAGGGAGGCAGGTATGTTATGGGGAAAGACTTTTAGTATTATTATTGATGAGAGAGAGAGAGAGAGAGAGAGAGAGGGAGAGAGAGAGGGAGAGAGAGAGGGAGAGAGAGAGGGAGAGAGAGAGAGAGATGGATTTGTTGTTCCACTTTTTTATGCATTCATTGGTTCCTTCTTGTATGTGCCCTGACCGTGGATTGAGCCTGCAACCTCGGCGTAATAGGATGACACTCTAGCTGATGGAGGCACCCAGTCAAGGCAAGGGGAAAGATTTATATCTGGGGCAAAGAATAACTTTAAAATGTGAAAACAGAAAACAAAATGTCTTTACTGCCCAACGTCAGCTGCCTTTCTGTGCATCTTCACATCATAACCTCTTGACCTGGTACCTCTCTCCCCATTTAAACTGGAAGAGTCTTAACTTTCTTCACTGTCCCTCACATTGTTACTTTGCACATAGTAGGTGCTCAAGAAGAGCTCACTACTTTGAAAGGGGAAGCTTTTATCAATACACACATGAAAAAAGGACTCTAATTTTACCCTCGAAGTTCAACTATCACAAAAGCCAAACAAAACCAGAAATCTCCCCCTCTTGGTGAACAAGTGTTTTTAAGTGGGGTTGGAATGAAACCAGCATATACATTTCCAGAGCTTTGTAATTATTAACTATTCTCCACCTTCCTGGGAAATTCGAACTTGGATAAGCTCCAAGCACCTTAGCAACAAGCCAGCAGCTCCCAAGCAGAGCCCCCAGTCTTCTGGTGGGGCCAGAATTCCAGAAACAAAGCATTTTTTATTGACATAAACTGTCTTACTTCCAAAGCTGGAATCCCAAGAACCAAGCTAATGAGAAAACTCGGTGCCAGGATGTCAGAGTGAGTTAGGAAGGCCAATCCTCGAACACTCTGTTTCTCTGTGCTCAGCCCAGACCGAAGGAGATACAAGGCAAACATATGCAGTGGTTTCTGAGAGGCCCCAGCACTTAACACTTGGACACCCAGATAATCGCTGTCTTTAGCTGGCAGTGTGGGAAAGGGTGCAGACCATGGAATGTTTTCTAAAGGGACACTCGGTGTCCTGCACAGGGTAGCAGAGCTGCCAGCTAGAGACCTGGGCCGTGTAATGCCTGAGGCATTACAAACTGAATGTCACAAGCAGGCCCCTCTGTCTGATAAGCCTGAGGGTGAAACCCCACCCCTCTGCTCTCCTTCTAATCCCACCTCTACCAGTGGCCCCATCTGGGGCCCAAATGCCGGCACATTTAGAAGACGCACCCTCAGCAGAGCAACTGGCATCCCTTAGTTTCAGGAGGATAACTGACCTCTCTGAAAACTCCAACAGGAAGTGACATTTCTCCACATCCATCCAGGATTACCTTTGAGTGTTTCCTGACTCTGAAACAGCTTAGGATGACTTAGCAAGCCAAGCACAGAAGAGGGCTTCAATTTGTATTAAAAAACAGTGAATGCTCATTAAAATTTACTGAACGCTATGCTCAGCAATGTGCTGAGCACCTCACATTTATCACCCACTTAATCCTCACCAGAGGATTGGCGGTGAGGACCCTCATGAACCCCATTTGACGGACAAAAACAGAGGCTCAGAGAAACTAGGTTAGCAGTTCACAGAGTGCAGTTCTGAACCAGCAGCATTAACATCACCAGGGCACTTGTTAGAAATGAGCATCGCCAGGCACCCTCCCAGACCTACTGAACCAGAAACACCATGGATGGGGCTAGCAACAAATTTCAATATGCCCAACAAGCGATTGTGATGCAACTTACCTGAAACCACACAGCCAGAAGGATCCAAACACCAGCACTTTTTCTCCAGAACCCTGCTCCTAACCTCCGCACAGTAGATTCATCTGGACACAGATATAAAGGGCCTCTCTCTCACCTACAATCACAGACTTCACATTTACAGAATTGACCATCATTTATAAATGCTTGGCTGCTGAAAATGTCTGGTCAGATTCGTAAGCAGGATCAAAGGGGAGAAGTGCCTGACTTTTCTACGTTAAGGTTTCTCTTTGACTCATGGGGCACTGTCACATTCCTCACAGGCAGGAAGAGTTCCTGGACTCTAAACATGTCACCCCACCCTAGCCACCAGAGCACCCCAGAGGCTACACCCCAGCCTTACAGAATCTTCATTTCATACCCAAGAAATCAGACAGGGCAACTCAGAGGAATGAAGTGGAGGCTAGCTGATATTAAAAACCAACAAATTAAAAGCATCTGTATTAATTTTTAAGGGATGTCATAATAATGTACCACAGGCTGAGGGCTTAGAACAATGAAAATCTATTGTTAGCCAGTCCTGGTGGGTGGAAGTCTGAAGTTAGGGTGTCGGCAGGGCCATGCTCCCTCTGAAACCTGTAAAGGAAGGATCTTTTCCTGCCTCTTCTGGTAGCCCTGCATGTTCGTTGGCCTGTGAAAAGCATAATTCACATGGTTTTTCTCTCTGTGTCTTTATATCACCTTCTTTCTATACGTGTTTGTTTCTGTGTTCAAATTCCCCCTGTTAATGAGGAGACCGGCCATCTTGGATTAAGGGTCCACCTACTCCAGTCTGACTTCATCTTAACTAATTCCATCTGCAATGACCCTATTTCCAAATACAGCAATATTCTGAGGGGGTTAAGACCTCAACATGAAATGGGGGTAGAAGGGACATAATTCAACCATAATATGAAGGGGGGATTAGACTACAGAAGTTTTTAAACATAGTGGTTGCTGCAAGACCATTGTGGAGATTTTTAGACTGACCCCAGGAGGCCATCTACCTGAGGATAGTTTTCATCATGGCTGATGATCAGACCATCTGGTATTTGTTAAAATGAGAGCTTCCCAAACCTCATCCCAAACATCCTGAATAACAAAGAGATTCAGGGAATGGTATGTTAATAAGCACCCCTATGATTCTAATGCAGCCAACCCCTCAGTGCTCCCAAATTTGGGAAGCACTGCTTTAGTCAGCCCTCATGTGATGCTCCACATTCTAGCCCATGTGCGAACCAAACTCCTCTGAGGTGGTACCCAGGTTCCCTCAGCATCCTGGCCCTTGGGCTGCCCTTCCAGGCCAGGTGATTTCATTGAGAGCCAACTTGAACCAGATTCTATGGAATCCATCTCCACTAACTTAATAACTTCCCCCCTTCAAACAAACATGGACAAGGAGGCCACCAAGAGCTGGTGCCCAGCTCAAGGGGGAAAATCCAGATGCACCGTCATTGCTCTGAGCTGAGCCAAGGAGAGCAGCCACAGGGAACAAAGGGGAGAAACAGAAGTCAACAAGGAAACACTTCAGGGCAGGACTAGCCCCCTCTGTCCTGACAGCCATACCTCTTCCCCAACCCAGCTCACGGACTCACAGTCAGCAGCCAGGACACGGGACTCATAGCTGTGACAACTGTACTTGCCAGATAAAGAGATTACACAGCAGCAAAGAATGAGCCCTGGACTGGGTGTCTAGATTCACCAACTCAGTCTACCTCTCAGAAGCCCCATTTCTTCCTCTGTTTGCTTCTCATCATCGATCTTCTCATGACAAGGAAGAGATACCCACTCAAGTCAGCCCAAGAGAAGAGAAGGTGATTCATTTTAAGTATATAGGTCTCAATGGAATGCAAGGGCAGGAAAGAACTCACCTGCCTTCATGTGAACCAAAAACATTCTGTCTTCTAAAGGCTGAGTGACCTATGTCTTCTCCCTGTGCCTCTGCCCACTTCCCTCTTCCCCTTGATCAGAGGGCTTTCTCTGTCACTGCCTCAGTGTACACAGCAGTCATCCTGGCTGACTTAGTCCCAACACTATCTGGCCTTTCACCTCAGTTCCCTGCAGTTCAGTGGCTCAGTTCCTCAATGTTCCAGTTCCAAATTCCCAGAAGAATTGAGTCCAACCTGGGTCAGGCCACCTTCCTTTACCCAACTAGGTATGACATGACTGAAGTTCTTCACATAGTACAAACCCAGGCACCTGAGCTTGCACCTCCTTAAGGGCTGTGGGTGGGCAGCACCCCAAGGCATGTCTACTACGGTAATATCAAAAAGTCACCACCATTTTTCTATTAATTTTTTTTGGGGGGGAGAGGGGATGGGAGGGAGAAAGAGAGGGAAAGAAACATTGACAGATTGCTTCTTGTATGTGCCCTGACCTGGGACCAAACCCACAACATAGGCATGTGCCCTGACTGGCAATCAAACCGGTTTGCTTTGCAGGACAACGCCTAACTAACTGAGCTACACCAGTCAGGGACCATTTTCAAGCATTTACTAGATGGCAGATACTGAGCTACATTAGCTCATATAATCCTCATTCAAACATTCAAGCTAATTGTTACAAATATGGAACCTGAGGCTCACAGAACTGAGGTTACTTATCTAAGGTCACTCAGCTAGTAAGGGATGGAGCAGAAATTCCAACTCACATCACTAGATTCCACAGTGACACATTTTCCTTTTTGCCATATAGCCTAAGGCAATTAGACCAGGAAATTGTACCATTTCATCCCATACCAGGAAAAAAAATGGAGGTTAACACAATCTCTACTGTGACTATCTGCCAGATTATATTGATGATAAAATAAAATTGCAGACTGAAAAATGCATTGGGAAAGCTATACAAAGTTCAATGCAAAGTCTTGAACATGCCTGCTACCACAGTCCTGCAGCACGGTTTGCTCACTGGGTATTTCCCTGAGGACTGCAGAGCATTTATTCCCCTCTCCTCTGAGGCCGGAATTGCTCTGCCCATGGCAGAAGTCTTAGCAGCTGTCCAAGACCCCCTGGAAGGAGCCGCCTGCTGCTTACAGTCTGGTAGTACAACCCCACATAAACAGGATCTGAATACTTAACCCAGAGCTTGACACTCCGAGGCCACTATTTGAAATAGAGTAACTTTCTTGTTTTTCATAAGAAATTTGGCTTTCGATGCCCAAAAGTTGGTCAGCTGGGTTCAAGTTGGGTATAACAGAGCTGAAGCCACAATCACAGGCAATTCTCAATTTTAATGCCACCCTTCAAATCCCAAGATGGGAGTCAGGCCCATGGAGCTTCTGTCCCAGAGGGAGGCGTGTTTCAGAAGCTCGTTCACTCTCTGACATGGTGGGAAAGATCTCAAGCCATGGAACAGACCGTGCTTTTGGGTCTTATGATGCTTGGTATGTGTCACTTGGCCAGGCTATGGCCCCCAGCTCAAAACACTAGTCTAGATTAGCGACTTTCAAAAAGTGTGCCGCAACAGACACATCGGTGTGTGGCAAGAATTTTTGAAACGTGCAATACTTGACTAGTCAGGGTACTGACTTCTTTTCCCTTAGATTGACTAATTAAAAAATGACAACAGCCTGCACAACAATAGCCGCCCATTATGAATGGATCAAAATTATATCTATTTTTTGTCAGATAGGAAAAAATATAATTTTTTCGTGTGCTGAATAATTTTATTAATTAGTTTATGTGTGCTATGAGATTTTTAAAAAGTTGAAATTACTTGTCTAGATGGTGTTTTGCAGTTTGGATTAACATTTAAAATCAGCTGGCTTTAGGTATAGCTAAGGTATTACCACCTATAATGTAAGTGGGCCTCATCCAATCAACTGAAGAACGTGAAAGCAAAAACTAAGCTATCCCAGGGAAGAAGTAATTCTGCCTCAAGGGATTCTGGCCTGCCCTACAGATTTCAGACTTCAAGACCTCAATATCAATTCTTATCTGAATTTCCAGCTTTCTGGTCTGAAATAATCTCTCTCCCTCTCTCCCTCTCTCTTTCTCTCTCCCCCTGACTACTGATTCCATCCTCAAGATCTGGACTACTAATGGTGGCCTGTTGACATTCACCTCATACAGACTAACTACTGCAGGCAGGCACTGGGCCAGACTAGGAGAGGGGAGCAGATCATGATAGGCAGTGGCCGCACACAGGTCTTATAGACTGAGTCCCTCCTCCTTCCATACACCCGTCTCTCCCCTGGAGTCTCGGATAGCCTCGAAGAGCTCACTGAGGTTTGTATAGATCAGGGATATCAAACTCATTTTCACCGGGGACCACATTAGTCTCATGGTTGCCTTCAAAGGGCCGAATATAATTTCAACTCCTTAACAGTTAAGAAGTAGTTACATTTATACAGTCCTAAAATTATTTCGGCCCTTTGAAGGCAACCTCAAGGCTGATGTGGACCCTGGTGAAAATGAGTTTGACAGCCCTGGTATAGATCCTCACCACTCAAAATTCGGACCACAGACCAGCTGCCTGGGTATCACCTGGGAGCTTATTAGAAATAAAGAAGCTCAAGCCCCACCTCAGACCAAGTGAATCAGAATCTGCATTTTAACAAGTTTCCTCAGTTATTCAAATACATAGAAAGTTCAAGAGGCACTGTGACTGAAGGCAACCTGAAATTCCAGGATGAACCATGGAATGTTGAGAGATATGTTAGGTATTAAGAAATATGGGTGGTGTTCCTGACTGGCCTCTAGATAGCTCTTAGAACTTGAGCAAAACTAACAAGGAAATAGACAGTCTCAAAACTAACAAGAATAGGTTAGTTGGCAAGGTTTCACTATGTGTGAGGCACTAACCATGGCAATCTGTATTTCTTTGGAAAAACATCTGTTCAGGTCCTTTGCCTATTTTTAAATTGAGTTATTTGTGTGGGGTTTTTAAACAAAAAAAACAAGTTTAAACAAACAAGTTTATTTTGGGGGTTTTTATGTTGTGTTTTTTTGTTTTTTTGTTTTTGCTATTGAGTTGTATATATTCCTTATATTTTTGGTTCACAAATAATAGATTTGTGAACCTTATCAGATAAATGGTTCACAAATATTTTCTCCCATCCCATAAGTCTAGCTCGAGCGAGACCCTTTCATTTTCCTGATTGTTTCCTTTGCTATACAGAAGCTTTATAGTTTAATGTAGTCCCACTTGTTTATTTTTGTTTTCATTGCCTATGTTCTTAGTGTCATATCCACAAAAATCATTGCCAAGACCAATATCAAGGAGCTTTCCCCCTATGTTTTCTTCTCAGAGTTTTATGGTTTCAGGTCTTATATATGTCTTTAATTTATTTGGAGTTAAGTTTTCTGCATGGTGTAAGATAAGGGTTCAATTTTATTTATTTATTTATTTATTTATTTATTTATTTATTTATTTATTTTTATTTGCATGTAGGTGTCCAGTTTTACCCACACCACTTACTAAGACTATCCTTTCCCCATTGTGGATTCTTGGCGCCCTTTTCAAAGATCAGCTGACCATACGTGCATGTATTTATTTCTGCGATCTCTATTGGACTGTACCTGGTTCCACTTAGTTGTAAATCTCCAAGGTCTAGCCCACTGCCTGACAGACAGCCAGCACTTAGTAACTATTAGATGTGAGGTAGATGATCACCTGCAGCTCCCAATCGTTAACACCATTCTCTTTCCCCACGCAGAAGCTGGAGAATGGGCTGCAACCCAAAGGAGGCAACCAGCCTCCCCTTGATTAATAAATAACAAACAAGACTACTGCCAAAACTGCATACCTTGGGTTTATCCATTTCAAATCAGCGCTGCCATGGAACCACAGCTAGCACAAATAACTGTTCATAATCTTAATGACTGCTGGTTTTACACGGTCGTACTGTTACCTCCAAAACAGAGAAGATAAATCATGTACTTAAACTGAAAATGTGGAACACATTTCGACATTACTGAAGCTTCTCCAAAAATCCAGATCAAAAAGGAATAAAGCTCAGTTGAATCCTTCTATGTTTAAGGCACTGCAAGGTTAATTTAAACACCAGTCATGTTGACCTAAAAGGACAAATTATTCAGAGTTATATAATAGATTAGACAAGTTCTTTCAAGCAAATTCTCTTTTCAATATGAAAACCTTCTTTCAGAAACCAGCATCATTTTAATAAGGGACTAATTTAGTGGTAAATGAAAGGATCCATTGCAATTCAGAGCCCTACTTCGTGTGGTCTGCTTAGGAACCTATTGCAAAGTCTTCATCCCAGGCCACTTGGCTATGATGGTGTTTAAATAAAGGCATCTCTTTTCCAAATTACGTTGCCATTTATCAAAGCTGCAATTCTTCTCCTTAGGGTCCAATTTTATGTTCATTTGCTTGTTTACCAAGTCTCAGTTGGTCTTTTTTACCCCCAAATATAAATATGCCTCCAACTTTGATTTAAGGCCAAGGATTTCTAAAAGCAAGTCAGACTTCAGAATGTTGTTCTTTCCTGTAGGAAAGCCTTATCAGATCTCATCACACCCATATTGATTTTGTGAAAATAAACTCCCTTGAAAACCAATAAGAAGCCCGCCTTTTGGGACCAGTGACAGTGAAAACATCATGAATGTAAATTTGAGCTCTCCTGGCAAAGGTTTCTTCTACTCTCCAAACACAGCAAAGAATCTGCCATGAGACATTCGATTCTCCTATAATTCTGGATTTCCCAAAGCAAATATAATTTGAAGCAGAGATATCCAGTAGCCCAGCGCAATCATTTGGGTTGGAAGAATTGATTTCAAAAGGGAGGACTTTTCTGGACAAGGAATAATTATGTTTACAGTTGTCTTTGGACACTAGTTTTGCTCACTAATTAATTCAAAAGAAGACATAAATTTTAGGAAATTAGAGGAACAATCTCTTCAATGTTCACAGTTGATGTTCCCGCTAAGACCTCTAAAGAGAAATTATTTATATGTGCTTCAGCTCAGTCTTCTGCTTTCAAGCTTCATGCATTAAGAAAAACAAAAAGATTCACTTTTCTCTGCTAGACACGGTCTGGCCCAATCTTGATTGTTGAGGGTCAAGTCCTCAGGTAAGCATTTCACATGTAATACACCATAAATTTCACAACAACCTGAAAAGGCAGGTATATACTATACCAGCTCCACTTGCTAGATGAAGAAAATGAGGCTCAAAGGGGTAACAAGCCTACCCAGGATCACACAGCATGTAAAGCTCGAACCTGGACTTAAATACTGGACTGTCTAACTCATCACCTGAGCAGGTTTGTCTCCCAGTTTTGGACTGTTTACCACAGGCACCAGGCCAGTGGCTTGGGTCTGTCCCCATGATATTTTTTCTGCCCCATAGTCCTCCTCAACCTCCCTCCAGGTGGAGAGAGCTTGCTCCAGGCTGTCTCCTAGTCCCCATCTTCTTGTGGCGGTCCTTGAGTACATCAGTCACCTTAGAGGGCAGGGCCTATGTCTTTTGTTTCTCATTTATCTCCAGGGCCTACAACAGCCCTTCAAGACTCTCGAAAACATGATATGTGACAGATTGGGGTTTCGATCCCCTCTTCTAAAGTCTTGCTCACGTCATCTAGGAAATACCCTCAACTTGAGACTCCTTCTATTCCATTGATCAAGTCACAGATAAAAATATTCATTCAAACCCACAGTCTCTTTTTGTTCCCCACCAAGAAAGACCAGCTCTGCCTGTGCAGGAAGGAAGAACAAAAGAAGAAAAAGGAAAGAAGAAAAGAGAAGAGGAAGAAGAGAGATGATAAAGGTGGAGTGGTGTTTTGGGGGTGGGATTAATTCTGCTCATATCCAGCAGTGAACCCCTTTCCTACCACTATTATATTGATTGTATAAAGGCCCGAAACAATTAAAAAATTTAGGACTTGACAGGGAGAAATTAGGAGTAATTTAACAAAATTGCAATTATTACCAACTTCTTACTCATTGTTTATTTTCATTGCATTTTGTTTTTCTTTCTTTGTTATTGTTTTTTGTCTCCATTTACCCACCTCCATCTCCCACCCTCCATTCTTTCCACCTTTGGCCTTGTCCATGGGTCCTTTATACATGTTCCTTGATGACCCTTTCCCTTCTTTCCCCCAATATCTCCCTCCCCATTCCCTTTGGTTATTGTCAGTCTGTTCTTTATTTTCATGTCTCCGGTTCTATTTTGCTTACTTGTTTGTTTTGTTGATTATGTCCCACTTATAGGTGAGATCATATGGTATTTGTCTTTCACTGCATGGTTTACTTCACTTAGCATAATGCCCTCCAGTTCTTCACTTAAGAACAGGATATAGTAAAACCAAACCAATTAGCTGAGCTCTGAGTGACCAAAGAAAAGTTGACCTGTGATTTCATAAGAAAACGAGGCCCATTATCTACTAAAGAAGTAGGTGAACATTTTGACTTTTTGAGTTCTAAATTAAAGATCCAAGTGAGCAGCACCTACATGAAAAGCACAACTTCCCAGCCTGGAGACCCTTTGGATTTCATGATGTTGCCTGGAATCACAGTGGTTCAGTGGAAAGAGCACTGGACTTGGTGAATTTCCCCAAACATCCACATTGACAAGCTATGTGACCTTGGAAAAGTGACTTACCCTCTCTGAACTTCAGTTTCCTCAACTGAGGAAATACTGAATTTTACCTTACTTTGAATTCAAATACTTTGAATTTTACCTTAGAGTGTTGTGAAAATTCTAGTGTTAATGGTCTCTTACACACACACTATAGGCAACCACTGCCCTCTAGTATCCAGCATGCGTGGGCTTTCTCTCTCCCCAAGGAAGTAGAATATAGGCAGAATGAAGTTTTCTGAATATCCCATAGCTCCTCTGGGCAATTCATCAAAGATTGCCTACACCAAGGGTCCTAATATGTCTGCTATTTGATGCTTTTAGTCTATTCTCCTCTGCTACCTCCCACAAATTTCATTCTCTTGTTTAACTAAACAGAGTTGAGATACAAGCAAATGAGTCTTTGGTAGAAAGTAATTCTAATTAAATCATTATATAATGGCCACTACCTTGGCCTGATTGCTCAGTTGGTTGAAGCATCATCCCAGTACACCAAAATTTCGATCCCCAGTCAAGGCACATACCTAGGTTGTAGGCCTGATCCTTGGCCGGGGTGCATATAGGGGACAATGAAGAAATGTTTCTTTCTCACATATCTCTCTCTCTCTCAAATCAATAAACATATCCTCGGGTAAAGATCTTTTTTAAAAGTATGCTGGCCACAGGTAAAACACCTGAGTGTCTTTGTAGCTTTCCCACATAGAGACTCTGGGTAACAAATTCAGCTGTGTTTGCTTTGCAGTGTGCCTTAATCTTTTTCTCTTTACTTTCCTCCCCATAAATTGAGATAAATGAGTCAGGTGGTTGGCAAACTCCTGTTCCACTTAATCAGTCAATGGGCCTCCAGTATTTATTCGTGGTCAGTAAATATCACCTCATTAATCTAAGAGACTGGAATTTTCTCTTCCCAAGTCCTTAGCCTTCACCTTTGACACTTCTCCAGCGTCTCTCCCAGCTTGGCCCCTCCCCTCAGCTTGGTCCCCAGCTTGGATGCCAGGCCTACTACAACATTAGGAAATCCTCAATAAAAACCATAGGCAGATTTCTTTCATTGATCTTACTCAAATCCTACTCATTACACAAAAGTCTTGAGGTGACCTATAATAAAAGATAGGATAAGATTAATTATAGTACACAAGTATGACACCAGATTAGATGCAGCTGAAGTAACTAACCAGGTCCTTAACTGACCAAATGAGGAATTTCACAGGGTTTCTCTGTCCTTCTTTGCTGACTGCAGGTTAGAAATAAACTCTGCTCCACACTGTCTCTATTCTTCACTCTTGTACTTTCCAGCTACTTCCAGGACCCAGCATGCTTGGGCTTTCTCTCTCCCCGAGGAAGTAGAATATAGGCACTAAAGACTGGCACAAGAAGAAGTTGCTTGGTTTCTAGACGCTGCCTTCATGGGGGAGCAAACAATTGTTCTCTCCATGCTCTTGTTCTTTCTTTCTTGCACTTTAGCCACCTAT